>JAUTXW010005215.1:522500-910000 GCA_030620095.1 Kuschelorhynchus macadamiae
AAAAAGCGAAACGTCGAGCTAGTTTTCTTTTACCTTTTCAATGGCATATCACACGTTATATTTTTTTTCAAAATGGCGGATCAGGAAGCGCTTTTTCAAAATTCAATATGGCTGTCGTTTACCGATACCGATGAAATTTTTGTTTAACAAATTATTAAAATATTAAACAAAATCGGGTTTTAATGGATTTTAATCAAATTTTTAATTTATCACAAAATGGGATAAGTTTAATTTTTTCTCTAAAATGTGAACTTTTTCTTAAATTTTCTGAAAGATTTTAAATAGAGAGTTGTATTTATTAAATATTAGTATTAAAGTATATCTTATTAGCTACACGAAACCGCATATACCGTATTTTTGCTTTTTGTTTCAGAAAAAATTGACAAAATCTTGCCGATATACATTTTTCCTAATACATAACATGAAACAAACACACACATATTATTAATCAGAAAATCCTGGAATATTTTTTATTGTTTATTGATAAGTAATTTTGTATTATTTTGACATTTTATGACTGTTGTCTTATTTTAGGAAAGCGAGAAAAAATCACAAGTAGTATTAATTTTATTTTACCGGTAGATACGGTGCAGTAACATGAAAGATGACTTAACTAAGATAAGTAGGCCTTGGAAACAATTGCATAGGGATGCCATTATAATTTTCATTAGATTTAACCAGAAACGTCAAAAGTACTGTTTTGTATCGACATTTCTGATAACTTTCGTTACATTTTTACACTGAGAAGTGGTTCTAGTTAGTTTTAAAAATAAATATTATGGTTTATTCAAGAGAACATCAAATTGACATGCTCCTTATTTATGGCGAATGTCGCATAAATTCAAGGGACACAGAGAGATTATACCAGGAACGCTTTCCGAATCGTGACGCTCCTTCACATGCATATTATCCTTGGCTAGTACAACATTTAAAAAATGAAAATAATGGTGGTGTCCATGCTAATGGCAATGATGGTTTCGTAGTAAGCGAAGAAGTGGAAACAAACGTTTTAGCGTGCATCGAGTATGACCGTACAGCTTCCCTTCGTGAATTAGGCAAACAGTGCAATACGTCCCATGAAAGCGCCAGAAAAATTTTAAAGAAACACGGGTTTAAATCGTTTAAGTATCAAATTCACCACCACCTATTTAAAAATGACTTCCAAAGACGACTTATTTATTGCAATTGGTTTTTAGATAATTATAGAATAAGTCCTGTGTTTCATCATAAGATTATTTTTTCGGACGAATCAAGGTTTACTAATCTAGGGATGTTTAATAGAAATAATTTTCGTTATTGGGCAAAGGAAAATCAAAGATTAGTAAGAGAAGGTGCCTTCCAGGAACGTTTTGGAGTTAATGTTTGGTTAGGCGTTGTAGGACTAAGCGTTATTGGTCCAATATTATTCCATCAGCCTTTAACTGGCGAGATGTATTTGGACTTTCTCGAAAATGAAATTGAACATTTTATAAATAATTTGCAGCAAAATGATGATTTAGTTTACCAACAAGATGGCGCCCCTGCTCATAATTCAAGAATTGTTGCAAATTACTTGAATGAACGATTTGGTGAGAACTGGTTGGGAACCAATGGACCAATTCGACGGCCAGCGAGGTCGCCTGACCTAACCCCGCTTGATTTTTCTATATGGGGTCATCTGAAAGAAAAAGTGTATGCAACTCCTGTAATATCGTTGGAAATGTTAGAAAATAGAATAAGACAAGCCGTTGAGAGTATCTCAGAACAGCATTTACGAAACCTGCTCGCGGAAAATGTTGAGAGAGTTACACTATGCCAAGAACAAGGCGGACAGCGCATAGAACATTTAATTGAGTGACTTTTGTATTAATTGTGAAAGTTTGATTTTAAATTAGCATTAAACCCAATTAAAACCCCCGTATTTGTTTATTATTTCTACCTATAATTCAAAAATATCTTCGGTCTTAGAAAATAGCCGCCATATTGAATTTTGAACAAAAGCTTCCTGGTCCTCCATTTCGAAAAAAAATCAAACTGTGTGAAAAAATATACAGGGTTCTTTTTAAACTTCTTGACTTAGGTCTAGGTATTTCCGGAAAAACCGAAAGCCTACCGGTAAAATAAAATTAATACTACTTGTGAATTTTTCTCGATTTCCTAAAATAAGACAGCAAAAATCATAAAATGTCAAAATAATACAAAATTGCTTATCAATAAAAAATATTCCGAAATTTACTGATTAATAATATGTGTGTGTGGGTGTGTGTGTTTCATGTTATGTATTACGAAAAATGTATATCGGCAGAGTTTCGTCAATTTTTTCTCAAACAAAAAGCAAAAATACGGTTTGTTATGCGCTTTTGTTATGTTTTTTGTTTTTCTCAGTGTAAAAATGTAACGAAAGTTATCAGAAATGTCGATACAAAACAGTACTATTGACGTTTCTGGTTAAATCTAATGAAAATTATAATATCATCCCTATGCAATTGTTTCCAAGACCTACTTATCTTAGTTAAGTCATCTTTCATGTTACTGCACCGTATCTACTGGTAAAATAAAATTAATACTACTTGTGATTTTTTCTCGCTTTCCTAAAATAAGACAACAGTCACAAAATGTCAAAATAATACAAAATTACTTATCAATAAGCAATAAAAAATATTCCAGGATATTCTGATTAATAATATGCGTGTGTTTGTTTCATGTTATGTATTAAGAAAAATGTGTATCGGCAAGGTTTTGTCAATTTTTTCTAAAACAAAAAGCAAAAATACGGCTTGTTATGCGGTTTCGTGCAGCTAATAAGATATACTTTAATACTAATATTTAATAAATACAACTTTCTATTTAAAATGTTTGAGAAAATTTAAGAAAAAGTTCACATTTTAAAGAAAAAATTAAACTTATCCCATTTTGTGATAAATTAAAAATTTGATTAAAATCCATTGAAAACCCCATTTTGTTTAATATTTTAATAATTTGTTAAACAAAATTTCATCGGTATCGGGAAACGACCGCCTTATTGAATTTTGAAAAAGCGCTTCCTGGTCCGCCATTTTGAAAAAAAAAATATAACGTGTGACATGTCATTGAAAAGGTAATTCTAAGCTCTATCAAACTATGTAAAATAATATACAGGGTTCCATTTGAAATTCTTAACTTGGTTCTGATATCGGAAAAACTGGCAGTAATATTCAATTGTTTTTTCATGAAAAATATGTGTCTTAATACCATATTTCGTTAACCGAAATATAAATATCCTAACCTAAAAAGCAAATGAATGGCATCGTGTAAAACGATATCGTTGACACCCGGTATATATATATATATATATATATATATATATATATATATATATATATATATATATATATATATAAGAATAACGGTAAGAATTAGTATATAGCAGAAAATGGATTTTTTTGGGATGACCGCTAAAGCAGTGGGATTTGGCAAACTACAGACACGTGTTTCTGACTTAAGGTCTTCATCAGTACAGTCAACTAGTTGCCAGATGACTACAACTAGCTAGGTAACTATTTTTATTTAGTTAAAAAAAATTTTACGTTTCACTTGTCCGCCATCTTGTTCCGTTGGAGTGGATTTTAATCAAAATATTACCAGGTCATCCCCATAAAACCCTTAATTTTTGACTAAAATTTCATCTGTGGATTTGATAAGTACTTTTTAAGTTATGTCGCAAACTAGCAAACAGGTTTACAGATCGGCAGACCGAGCGACCAAATTGATAAAACAATTTTTGGCACTTGCTAAGCCTTGAAGACATGTAAGACCTGAGACGGTGATTTTTTTCATGATTACAAACATTTTATTTCACTGTTCCACCATCTTGAATTACTAACACAATTCTACCAGTTGATCTCTATACCACAAGTTATGGCACACAATTTAAAATCAATCCATTAAGTAGTTTATTCAGGCTGAATTTTTAAATATTTTACTAAGGCCCCATTTCGTTCCGCCATTTTGGATTCGTACCAAAATTTTATTATTTGATTCCTACATAATACTTGATGATTGTGCGAAATTTGAGATAAATTGGCTGAGTAGTTTTTTTACATTTTACTAGGCCGCCATTTTGTTTGGTCATATTGGATTTTTTCCAAAATGTTACCAGGTCATCCTCGATGACCCTTAATTTTTGTCAATCGGGTAAGTAGTTTTTTAGCTATGCCGCGAATATGCAGACCGATAGACAGACAGATAGATTATTTTTTTATATTATAATATCAAGTCTTGCACAAACTTCATTTAAAGTAAGGCAATTATTTTTCACAAAAATAACAAAACATTTAGAATGATTGAATTGCGTTTTCTTAATTTTTTTGCAAGCAATTTCTGTAAGTCATATCGCCATACTGTATATTAACCAAAATAGAGGTGTCTTATACCCTACATCTTCCTTGCATAGCTTACGCAACTACTAATAAATAATATGACAGGTGATGAGGGCTATATATCCTATATATGCGTTTGCCTGAAAGCATATGCAAACCCATATTTTGGCAATTTTTGTATTTAAATGCATATTTTGCAGTTATTACAGGAAAAATGCATATATTCTAATTTTTCTGAATATTTTTTTATTTTCCCAGACAAATTTCATGTATTTTAAATATGATCCATAATAACAAAATAATAAAAAATGTCTAGTTGCTGGCAGGCCAAGGGTTTTACCCATTCTTTCTTAAAATTGTTATAGGTACACAATAAAACAACTGTGTTTTAAAAATTATGAATGTATCACAGATTTACAATCATAAATACGCACGTTTTAAGAATGTTAGAAATAATTTTTCAATTCAGTTTAGATTACACATTGTGGCCTAAACATTGTCCAATATGCCGAAAGAAAAGCGTTCATTAAGTGCGGTGTTAACTCAATTCGTGAAAGATTTTCCTTATTTTCGATCAAAGTTCAATGAGGATTTATTACTGCGATTATTCCACTGAATGAATTAAGTAATCTTGCCCTGAAGTCATTTTTAGAGCAGTACACAAAGATATCAATTCCACATGAATCCACGTTAAGGAAAACTATGTTCCAGATTTGTACAATAAGACAGTTACCGAATTGCGGGAAAAGGTAGAAGATAAAAGTATATGGGTGTCATTAGATGAAACAACTGATGTGGAACAGAGATGTGTTGCTAATTTTGTTTTTAGTGTGTTGGGTGTAGAAGCAGAAAGGGATAAATCATATTAAGTTACAATCAAGACCTTAGACAAAGTAAATCATTCAACTGTTGCTGGATTTTTCAATGACTCTCTCACTCTTTTATGTCCCGATGGTATTAAATATGATAGAGTGTCAGTGGCAACAAATTAACTGATGCTGCTCTATACATGTGTAAAGCAATGAGTGGTCTACAAATATTGTACCCTAAAATGATACATGCCACATATCTTACCCATGGACTTCATCGAGTTGCAGAACAAGTTCGTTCTTTTTATCCACGAGTGAACGATCTGATTTGTTCGGTGAAGAAAGTATTCCTAAAAACTCCGACTCGGGTAGAAAAATTTAGGGAAACTGCCGGAAATATCCCCCTGCCCCCACCACCAACTGAGACTAGATGGGGAACTTGGATAAACGCTGCCATTTATTAAGCAAAACATTTCGAGGCAATAAAAAACCATAGTCAACCACTTTAATGCGGAATACTCACATTGTATACAAGAAGTACAAAACGTTTTGCGCAAAGAAGATCTACGTGAGGATTTAATTTACATTAAAAACAATTTTATACAATACTATAAAAAAATTGGAGATTAACGGACTTTGTCAAAAAGCGTAGAAATGATAGAAAAAAGTAATTTCTCAAAAAATAGCTACGGTTTTACAAAAAAATATTGGTTACAAAAATTTGAAAAATATTAGGGCAGTTTTGGGCAATAAAGAGACATTGAATCCAGATAATGAACAATTTTTAATAAACAGTGATTTGAATTTGTTTGAATATGTTTCAGATAATAGAAGAAAATTTGAATTTGATAATTTGTTACATCATATAGTTACAAAATGTAACCGCAACTTGTTGAATAGCGTAAACCATAAATTATAACAGGTTTATTCTTTAGTTAGTTTGTTTAGTTAGCTATATATTAAAAATTTATTTAAAAAATACTTTTATTTTATATTTGTATTAATGTAATAATTACTAGTAAAAATAGCGTTTTAAGGATATCTTGAAGTGTAAATAATATAATATTTTAATTGCTATACTTTTGCTTTATTTCTGTTTTTTTGATCCGTTAATAAATGCATTTTTACATGCATATTTTCCCCTGTTTCGGAGCATATTTGCATGCATATTTATAGATTTTTAAATGCATAATTATCCCAAGCCTAATGATGAGTAACGTCATTTTAAGAAACTACTTGATCTCTGACATGCTGAATATGCTTAATTTCAAATTTCAAAAATAGCAAAGTACTAGAAAAATCTAGATTTGACTCATGTTAGTTTAATTAATAAAACTTTCAACTTATACTTACTTAAATTTATTTGACCACTGCATTCTTCTAGCAAAAGCACAATACATCCGAATACAAAAACACTATTTTTCCACACATCCATATTTCAGCGACTTTTCTGGGATTTACGTCCCCAATAAAGGGTAAAAAAGTGATAGTTATTCTTTCAATTGTTTGTCTTTGTTCGACCACTTTTATATTTTCTTCATTCCCAAAATTGTTGAAAAATTAAACTAGCTTATTATTTCAGTTGTAGATTAGTTTCTATAATTTAAAATATCAGTTTAAATTACAGACCACCTAATAAATTTAAAAATATATTATTCAACCGAATTCTGTAATTGGCTTGAAGCATGCTATTCATCTAACTCTGTACACAAATAACATGTGGTTCAGTAGACCACGCTATGCGCCCTACCTACACCAACAACCTATTATCCAATCTCTTTGATTGTGTTATTATGTCTTCAGAAAGTACTTGTATTTGTACGTAAGAATGTTAGGCGCCTGCCCATTTTACTCGAATAGATTTTTCATTAAGTAAAAGATTTGCGAGTAACGAAAGTTTTCCGTTCTTGCAGTGGCTAGGAATTCAACTTAGTCTGCCGCTTTTCAGTCTGCACAACTCCATACAAATAAGTCCAACTCAGGATATTTCTGTTTTCCATTTTTATTACTTCCCTCGTTAAAGGGAAGTATTGTAATCGTAAAAATCTTTACGTTTCAGTAACATATAGTCAAACATTAAGTGTAATGTCAGGATGACCTGGAAAAATTCTCGTAAAAATCCATGGCGGCTTAGTGAAAGGTTACACAATTATTAATAAAAAACTGCTTATCCAATTTATCTCAAATTTTGTACAAAAATCAAGTATTATCTAGGAATTAACTGTTAAAAAATTTTTATACCAATCTAAGACGACGCAACAAAATGGCGGCTTGATAAAATATTTAAAAATTCAGCCTGAAAAAACTACTTAATGGATTGATTTCAAATTGTGTGCCATACGAGTAATTATGGTGCAGAGATGATAAAATTGTGGTGGAGCAAAATGGCGGCTAAATTAAATATTTGTAATCGTCAAAAAATCACTCTCTAACGTTTTACATATTTTGAGGTTTTAGCGTCCGTAGATGCCAAAAAAATATGTTTTATAAATTCTGTCGGTTTGTCTGCCTGCCTATCAGTTTGCGACATTTCTTAAAAACGATTCATTAGCTTAACTTCAAATTTTACTCAAAAATTAAGTGTCATATGGTGATTACCTGGTAATATTTTGGTAAAAGTGCAATATGGTGGCCTAGTGACATGTTAAAAAAATTATTACTAAAAACTACTTATCCAATTTATCTTATATTTTGCGCAAGATGGCGGAACAAATATAATATTTGTAGTCGTAAAACAAATTACCCTCTCAGGTATTAAAATATGTTTTATCGATCCTGTCGGTTCGTCTGTCGGTCTGTCAATTCGCGTCATAGCTTACTACTTATCAGATTAATTTCAAATGTCAGTCGAACATTAAGGGTCATATGGGGATGTCGTGGTAATATTTTGGTATACATCTAATATGTCGGAACAAGATGGCGGCCTAGTGGAACTTTAAAAAGTTGTTTTTAAATAACTAATTATCCAACTTCCTCAAATTTTAAGCAAAAATCAAGTGTTACCAGGGCCGTGCGGTGAAATTTTAAGAAAGGGAAGCAATTTTTAGGAACTTACCTACTTGTAATGTAGTTCGATTCTTCGATCATTTTTTGCAAATTCGTCAAAGACGTCATCATATATATCATGCTCATCGATGCTCCGACATATTTTGGAGAAGTTTATTTTGCGCTTAGTATGCGGAAGTCTCTCCTGCCCCGTTAAATTTCTTACGAAATCTTTTTATACGTTTAATTGTTGAAAAATTGCGTTCTACTGATAAACTTGTGGCACGTATTGTCAATACTAATTCACACGATTTCGACACTTTAGTGTAGGCATCTTCCAGCTCCTCGTCTTTTAAAAATTGCATTAGTTCCTTAGCGTTATTTTTTGCGCTAATATTATCAGTTTCGTAAATCACTTTTTGTTCAGATCTCAGTAACACTCGGTCGAAGAACTGGCCATAATGAAGATAATCATTTAAACCGTTAAATCTATAGTTTATTTGCTGCTGAATTTGATCGATTATTTCATAAAAGAGGCGTCTGTATGACGTTTGAACATCTCCCATCTTGTCTGTTCGAAGACGCTTGGCTTGTGGCTCCACATTTAACGTCGTTTTCTCCCAAAATAGGTCAAAGTCATCTCTTTTTTGGCTTAACATGGACTTAAAATCATCCACTTTTTTTAGGCAAAAAGCAATATCATTTGTTTTAGTTTGTAATATATTAAAAGCATTGTCCGAGAATGGAAATATTTCTGAAAATATGTTCAACAAATAATTAAAATATCGTTTCAAACAGTCCAAAAACCCCCTCGAACTATTTATTGCTTCTGAGTTCCATGTTTCATTATTTTCTATTATATTCTCAAATAGTTCAATCAGTGATTCACGATTTTCAGATGCTGTTAACACAAGCAACATTATCTTCCATTATAGTTCCACAGACTAGCGAGAAAAAAGAAAAAATTGGAAATTGATGAAGGCAGTGATTTAAACATTTTACTAAAAATGGAAGAAAAGCAATATTTCCATAAGAAAAATATCGGGAAGCCTGAAAGCTTCAAAAACAAAAAAAAACTTCTAAAACTTAATTAATAATTTAGATAATAATATAATACATTTATTCTTACAAATGGAATTGTTCAACTGGTCCCCCGTTTTCACATTTGATGTATGTCTTCAATCGAGAATATTCTTGATTTAGAATTTGAATTTGTTCTAATCGTTTTGTTCTCTATTTTCGATGTTACTTTTAGAGTTCCCCATGGAAAAAAAGCAGCCATGCCCAATCCATTCCTTAATCCAATGAGGAGGAGTAACAATGAGGAGGAGCACCATCTTGTTGGAAAAACTCTTTAATGTTTAAAGTATCTTCGAAAAAATGCCTATTATTTTATTGAAATTGACTGGTCTGCTATTTTTTCGATCCAAAAAACATTTTTTAAATAATCTTCATTTTTTAACTTTTTTTATGCAAAATTCAACCCTTTTTTCTCGATGCCTGGGCGTTAATTTTGTGGTAGGCAAAACATTTTCTTATGGAAATAACACTTTTAGTAAAATGTTTAAACAATCAATTTCATTGTTCTCTTCTTTCTCGTTAGGCTGGATGTTTGTTGAAATTTTTCATAAATTCGATGAAATTTTCGGACACTCTTATTGCTTTGATAAAAGTTTCCTAAATTAATCGTTTTTCTCTTTCCGAATAGGGCATTTTACAATAAAAAGAACGTATAATGTTGCTAAATGTGTAACTGTCACTGTCAGTTATAAACAAACATTTTGTTTGTTGGTATCGATCTACTTCACAGCCACCTAAGCTAAATTATAAGCTTTAGAATAAATCGCAGATATTTCGAAAACTATTGTATTTGGGTATAGGACATGTTATACAAAAAATATCAGAATTTTGATTTAATTTAGCGTATAATATACAGTTTAAAAAAATATAACTTTTTGGGTGATTTCGGCAAATATATATAAAAATGTATGCTGCAAATAGCTTATTGCGGAAATTAAATCATTCAAATAAATTCGATTCGACGTCACCGCGTACGTTTTGTTGACTTGGAAAAAAAAAGCAGCTGCTCTAAATGATTTTTTAAGCGAAAAATCATACACATATTTTACCATTAAACTAAGTAAATCTTGAAAATTTTCTCTATTTGAAGAAACCCTTGTTGTCATGACCTCTAAATCCCAGTTCGTGGTGTCCGAGAAAACAAACAACATCGATAAGTGTTCTTAATATTTGCTTATTTTTATCGACTAGTTCATTGTGTTGGCGGTGACTAATTTCCAACTGTTTATTAAGGGCGTGTTCAATTCTTGCTTTGCCGAAGACTTTTTCTTTTATGACGGCCTGCAAATGCGCTTTGGACATAATGTGTCTTTTTACAGCTTTATGGAAATTGCCATGGCCAACAAAATACTTTACTTATATTTTCACACCCTGTTAGCCATTTGAGTTGTTCGTATTGTTTTTCCGGATAAAAACAACATAATACAGTTTTTCATTTTTTGGTTAAATTTTTCATACGGTTTTGTGTTCCTTTGGAAATTATTTGAAGCTTATCATCGAAGTTTAATGTTGAAAATCCCTTTATTATTAAGACACATACCACACATTCACACACACTCTTCTTACTAAATTCTCCAACATTTTCAACGTTATTACCGACAGCCGAAGTTGACGGTATTTGCATATTCACGTCCGTATTATTGTCTTCCATATAGCACCATGCACGACGCGACGTACGTATCACACAACACACGGATAGCCGTTCAACCAAAGAACCTACTCCAAAGATAGCTTCCGCCCCCACTTAAAACACGCGAGAAATGCAAAAATTGCAAACAGCCAGTGGAAAATTCAATAACCTCTGGCTCGACTCACAGGAACTCAAGCATATAGGATTTGGCGGCCCGCATAGGTTCTGTTCCATTTACTATTGTCGCTCAGTCGGAGTCAAGGCCGCGTTTATTATGGGCTTGATAATTAAGATAATATTTTAACATTTTTAATATAAATTAATTTAGTGGTTTCCTATTTCAAAAATTACATTGTGATATAAAGATAAACTGGTATAGCTGTGGTACAAACTCAAGATGGTGGGAGAAAATGGCGGCCAATAAGTTTTTTATAAACCAACGTAAAAGAAAATCTTATTTAATTGACTCTAAATTTTGTAGAAAATTTAAATGTGATATAGAGAAAAACTGTTACGAATCCAACATGACGTAACAAAATGGCAGTGTGTATCAATGTAAAAAACACTTATTGAATTTATTTTTAATTATGCCCGAAACTCAAGTGTGGCATAGGTAGAAACTAGTAAAATATTCGTGGGAGTCCAATATGATGGAACAGAATGGCGCCCAATAGAAATGTTGGAAAATATATGTATATATGTTCCTAAATGAATATTGACCCAAATTTGCCTTTTAAAAAGGGAAAGAATCATAAATAGGGAAGTTCCGGGTAAAGGAAATGTATCGATTTTTTTTAACATGTATTAGTCTAAAATCACATTTTAAGAGTAAAATATTGATAACAATTATGTAAAATATTAACTAAGTTAAAATAACAAAACCTATATATTATTTTTATAATTAAAATTAAGTAACTTTAACCGAATTTTTAACAATGACTTCTAGATTTTTTTTTACTAATTTAGATAGTATAATAAAATTAATATCTGTTGTAAAAGCAACAACAATTATAGATTGTCAAATAATATATCTTTTCAGAATGTATCTATTTTTTTATGTTTGGCCATACCACGAAGGCCTGAGGTCTAAGAATATTGCACCCCTTACATTAAACCGTGGTTGCGTTTTTTGGTTACCCATGCCCTGCACTGTAGGGCGTGGAGTCGGAGTTTTTTCACCAAATTATATCTTGATGTAATAAATATCCCTTAAAGATTTATTTATGCGGTTTTCTTATAATTTTACTTAAATAGACAAATAAATAAAAACACAGGTTTTACTTTGTTAACTGTCACTTATTTTAAGAAATCGTGGTTCTTGGGTTTAGAGCGTGTCAGATTGGAATTACTTTCCGACGTTTCGCCTACGATTGTACGAGGTATCTTCAGGGATCTTCACTGCACAAGATCAAAACATTGAATTCATAAACAGAACACTATTCGACTATCTTATCTACTTAATACTATAGTAAACAACTAACAGCTTTTATTAGCTTACCCACTTCTAAATAAAGACAGATCAAAATATAGTTTTGAAAATAAAAAAAAAATCTTCCTAGCATTCCAAGCATCACTAAAGCTCAGTGTTTCAAGGCTTCTACAAAACCACTAAATAGCAGCTTAATTTTTTTCTTAAATAATGATAAAGACATATTGTACAAACCAATAGAGTCTATAGAAATTTCGCAGATTGCGACTCAGGTTTGTTCTTTTATATAGAACTACAAAATAATTTTGATCCCGAATCTGTCTAAGCAATCAAATGATTGTTTATTGGTTTAAATAGTATTACAAAATCTGACATTATTCCATGTTGATGCAGAGGCAGTATCCTATAGTGCAATTTCTAGGAAATTATGATTAACTATGGGGATGTTAAATTTAAAAAAACTTCTTAAAATTGTATCTTCTTGTAGGTATGTAGAAGTGCATTAGAGCTTCTAAAATCTTTACAACTGCATTTAATACATTCCAGCATCTTAAGTGCAGAGTTAATCATTTGATCAATATGTGGATTAAAACACCACTTTGCTGTCCATTATAACCCTCATGTCCCTGACTTCATTAACAACCCTAATATTTTTATTATTTAAAGTATAATTAAAATCAAATGTATGTTTATTTTTTGTAAATGAGATTGTTTGCAGATGGTACAAAACCTTAATAAATCTTCCTGCAACAGTTCACGTTCACAGTCCTCAACAGATTTAATAACTTTAAAAATTTTAATATCATCTGCGTAGATCAAATATCTTCAATGCATTAAGCAGGACTTAACACGGTTATTCAAGATGTTGAGAAGTGTGTGGCACTTAAGGACAACAAAAATGAGTCACATTTATGAACCAGGACTATAAGATGACACCTACTAGCCGCACTAACTCCGATGAAATTATTTGATAAAATATTGTTATTAAAATTTTTTGATCAAGCCTGTCAAATGCTTTGCTAAGATCTGTATAAATCACATCGACCTGTCGCTGTGAGTCCAGGGCATCTGTTACATGTTCAGAAAAACTGAACTTTTTGAAAAAAAGCCATGTTGTTCCTCAATAATTTTTACCATAACTTCGCAAAAAATAAGCTCAACAAATTTTTCTAAGACCTTTGTTTTTTGACATCCGAGTGCATGCATCCTTTAAAGATTAAAATTATATATGATTCTTTCCACTTTGATGGAAGATATCCAGAATGTAGCGATTTGTTATACAGTGTGTCCCAGATTCTCTTCTCTATATAGGGATTATAACATTTTCAAATGTATGTATAATTATTTAGTTTATAGTAACAGTGAGGCAAATACAAAATTTGGCTAGTTATATAGTTACTGATTTTCACACAGTGTTCTAACACCATCCTGTCGAATAACATAATCATACACTTTATAAAAGAAAGTTAATAGAATCTTTATTAATAGGGTGTTACTATTGAAAGTGACATATTTTTAATGTATAATCAGTTTTAGTTACTAAGATACTGGTCTTCTTGATTAATGAAAATAACAATTTTTTCATTTACAATAAAATATTCTTTTCTTTTTGGGTCCTTCTTTCAGTCCATTTCACTCACATGAATTATGATAAACATATTTACTCCCTTCTTTCTTGTAAATATCAATTTAACACTTTAAGAACACTTGAACTATTAGAAAGTTTCAGTTTACATAGCTTTTTGTTTTCATTTATCCAAGCTGCTTTTCTTTATGTTTGCTTTGTATGGAATGTTTAATGAACATTTTGCTAATGGTTTTTCATTATTTTTAGCCAATTAGTAATCTGAAACAAAATTGAATATTATAACTTTGCAGTTAAATATAACCTTTAAAATATCAAGACTTTTATGTAAATTACATCTTACATACCTCAATACGTTTTATCCATAATTCATCGGATTACATTTTGTAAAGTATTTTCAACTTCTCTAAATTAAGACAAAAGAAATTTGTTTTTGTTTTGTTTATAAATATTCGGAATTTGCCTGCCTTTCTCTTCTGTCACAATGATTTCATTGGTTTCTTTTTTTTCGGCATCCAGCCAGCTTTGACAGTGTCGTGTGTTTTCATTTCAGTCACGATTTTGGTTCTGCTTAGCGGCAATTCGCCAGCATTATTCGGGGGACGCCGAATATTATCGGATTGTTACTCCCTTATACTAGTGGCGCCAGCAGTGAACTCCACTGTAATTATTATTTTATTTTATGGCATTAGGTTGGCATAAGTCTGAAGTGAGGAAGAATGATGCAGGGGAATGTCAAACTTGTTCGAATTTTCTGGAGCTGATTTTCTCGCCCCTTTCTATTGGCTCTCATTAGAGGTGCACCATGTGTCCGGCTTTATAAAAGTGCCTTAATGGACCGATCTTTTTTAGGTACTGAAAGTATGTCCTAAGTACTTTCTTTTTAAAGTGCTGTGCCGTTGAAAGCCTAAGGCCCATTTATGGACATCATCTGGCTCTAAATTTTGGTCCCGTTGTGTTTGGTTCCACATTTGATCAACCACGTGAATGGCTTCCTGAATTTTGTTTTGTCTGTCATACCTCGAGAAGCCTTTCTAGATGTCTGGAAATTCCCTTTGTTGCTGACCGTTGACGTCGAAGGAGCCCTCTAGATGACTAGAGGGTTTCAGGTTAAGAATTCGGGATATGGTTTTGGGATATAGTTACACGTTTATGGCGTAATTTTTCGGGTACATAAACCAAGAGTTCTACAATGGCTTTGGAGTTCCTTCCTGTAAGAGTATGAGGAATTAATTCTAAATTTTTATATTTATAAATTTTATATAAGGTAACAGAAAGGAAGTAAGTAACCTATTTTTTGTAAAACAGCCTTGGCGAAATACTTTATATTCTTATAACTTTTTCCTTGCGGCAGTGTGGTAAAAGAAAATTTATGAATTTTTGATTCCCTGTGCGCTATTTAGTTTAATTTTCATATTTACATATTTGTGTCATCACATTTCGCCAGATGTTCACAGGTTGATGATATAATGGTAATAATTCTAACATATTTCACATCTTTGATATATTTTATATATTTGCATAGAACTTTCTTGATGTATTCATTTTTATTTCTTAACATCACTTTGATTGTAAAAGATAAATGAAATTTCATTTATCAAAATTATCTTATATAACAACTCTTAAAAAAAAACAACAAAGGTATCATTCAAATTTGACATTTTGCACTTTATATAGTGTTTTATTGAAAAGCCCTCCAAATCTTTATTTTGTCTGCATTTAAATATCGATATAGATTTCTTCCTAATTGAGTCACAGTCAATTAGGTGGCGACCATTTTAATTTCGAAAGGTGTACCCGAGAACCTGCAACCTACAGCTCTCGGAAAAGATGACTGGCTGCCGTTAGCATGTATTGGTAAGTTAATAAGGACTTTACGCCATAGGATCTCGGCTTCTATTATACCTACAACAAAGGTTAAATGAAAGAAGTTTTAGAGGAAACTTAGTGCATTCGATATCCGGCTTCAGATCTATGGTCGGTCATTTTTTTGGAAATATCGGCGAAAAACCGAAAATGGCGGATTTCGCCTAGTAAATCCAAAATGGTGAATTTGACAGCTGTCCAAAGGTGACTTTATTGGGACACTTTTTTAAGATAAATAAGGCGTGTACGACACTGTGTTTTGCTATCCCGCAACCCGCCTCAACTTCAAGTTTTGTTACCGCCGCTATATCGATTTTTGGAAAGAGCGTAAAATTTCCAGTTAGGTGATGTGTCACAGGTCCATAAAAGATTTGAGTATCATCGAAATATCACACTTCGTAAAGTTAGGTCTCAATTTTTTCTAAGGAGGGATTTATTTGTCACAAGATTACATTAATAAGTAATGTATTAAATGCATTGAATTTTCAATCCAACATAAATGAAAATAAGGACCAAAAAAAATCAAAATAACTAACTACCTGGGTTACATTAATTTACAAATTTGCAAAATGACGTCCATTTGCATCGAGACACTTTTGACAATTGTGTGTGTGTGTGTGTGTGTCCAAAACTCTTTGTCTCAGGATTTCTTTGGTCGCAGGGAGATCAAGTTCATAGACCTCAGAATCTGGTCTGTAGACGTCTGACACTTCGTGACAGTTATTCTCAGCCCAATGAAGCTCGTCGCACCATAAGACATGATTTACAAAATCGGGATTTTCATTACACTTCCTAGTATACCACTCACAGAAGCGTGGTTGTCTTGGAAAATCAGTTTCCTTAAGTTCTTAAACTATTATGGGTTTGTATGGATATTAATAAGTTTTTTTCTAACACTCTGTGTGCCGTTGATTTTGGCTCATAAATTTCCTGTTTCGTACAGTTCTTACCGATGCACTAGGGTTTTCGTTGATAGCTTGTAAAATGTTTCTGTCTCGATTTTCATCGGTATTATTGTATCCGCTTCTAGGTTGTTCGAAGGCCCCATGGTTAAGTAAATTAACTACGATTTCTCTGAATTGATTCTCAAAATACCTTGCTGAGGTAATGTCGGCGTTTCTGTGTGACTGCAAGTACAGCTCTAACATGTTAAATTTTTCTTCAGGTATTCCCTATACCGACCATTTTTAACAGGTCTCGGCAATTTATGTGTCAGATTTATGATTTTATTGAGAGAAAAGCTTAATACTTATTAAAACACAACTTTGGTACTTTCAATTATTTAACGTCAAAGTCAAAGCCGACTTTAGTTACAAATAAATCCTGGCCTTCTTAGAAAAAATAGAGACGAACTTTACGAAGTGTGATATTTCGATAACACTCAAATCTTTATGTTTTTAATTTGCTGAAAATGGATAATCAAAATCATAGTAATGATGCTTAGTAAAGACTAGGCGTTGTGGACATATTAATATATGCCTCAGCTGTAAAGTTGTTGGAGAGAAGGCTGCAAAGAAGGTGGCTTAATTGGGGGTAGAAATACTCAAAACTCCTACTAGTATTTTCTTAAAATTAAAGACAATGACCCCAGGCAGTTTTTTTAAATGGACGAGGATGTTATGTGTATATATTAATGTCAAATGTATTACGAAGGACGAACGTTTTGAAAGGCCCTCTCAAATTCAGCAATTTTATTGGTTGTAGATTAACGCAAACGCCGATTTACGCTAGCCGTTTCCGACAAAGTTAAAGATCGCCATCTTTTCGACGGCTAGCGGAAACTCAAATGGATGGCGGCAAAAATATAACTGTACCCATTGCTTTACGTTAAATAAACTTCAAGGACAGCGCAAACAGCGACGCAAGACGCAAACTTTTTCAATCTATAACCCAGGCTTTATTCGTCTTAAAGAAGTGTCCGAATTACCTTTTTGGATTTACTGGCGAAAAACGAAATCCGCAATTTTCAGTTTTTCGCCGATATTTCCAAAAACAAATCGTAAATCTGAAATCGGATATTGAATGCGCTTCCTCTAAAACTTTTCCCATTTAACCTTTGCTGTAGGTATAATAGGAGCCGATATCCCTATATAGAGAAGCGAATCTGGGATACACTGTAAAAAATATGCAAAGGTGCACAGAGAGAACTGGTGTAGATTTTTAACAATAAGAGCATAAGCATATCCGGGGTTGGGCCCTTGTTTACATCTAAAGAACGTAAAACTCTAAGATTTTTTCTCTTTTCAAGTATATGGAATACAAATTTCAATTATTGTGACTTAAATCATTTACAGATACTATAATATTAGATTGTCATTTTTCACAAAAACGTGGTTTTAATAATCCAACTTTTTTTTTTAAAGCAATCAGTTTATGTGGGGGCTCTACGAGAAGGTAATCTAAAACTGAATCCGATACTAGCAACAAATTAGGGCGCTTTGCTACAGTACTACGAGTTCATCTAAGTTTTTAATTGAAATTAGCTATCAAAGTAGATCCTTATGGTATAATGCGGAACGACCATGGTTACCATCAATTATTAGACCCCACAACCTATCCAGTGACTTGGGAAAATTTCATTAAATTATCTTGAATTGATTAAACAATAGTGGTATTTTTTATCAACCCATATGTTAAGCAACAACTTTCTAATATCACAAAAGGTACCCAAATTCTTGAAATTCTGGGATAGTTTTTCCCATATTTGGTTGTTTACTTGGCAAATACCTTCATACACAAAATAATAAATTCAGTTTGTTAAACTTTCAGTTTGATAATTGAATTGTAAGAGTTAGCATTTTGGAACTTTAACATTTTGAAAGGCAGCGTATTGAAATTTTGATATTGTTGGGTTGTGGAGACAAAGTACTGAGTCAGGATGAAGTTTGTGTGTTGTTCAATGAAAAGAATTCCGAGAATATAATTACGCGGTCAAATGTGAGTAAGATATTTCACGAATTTAAAAAGAATGGGAAGTTAGGGATCTACCTAAAATGGGCAGACCGATCATCCTTTTTAACTCAAGACAAAAAACTTGACATACTCCTACCAGTACCAGAAAGTCCACATTTTTCAACTAATATCTTTGCGCGTGAGTAGAGCTTCTTTCTGTACAGCGATTACACTGACCGACAAGATTTTTCTAACACAGGCCAGCTCATTATTTTCACAATGGAAATACCCTCCCAATAATAAAAAAAAATATTCGGAAGCCCTAATACGTACCATTTTTTAATAGCCTAATTAGAACCCTTTATATTGGTAGGTAAACAATTTTATTGTGGGGCGGCTAACATGAGTCCATTTTACAACGGAAAAATTACCTAGACTGGGTTGTTTACAACATTAGACATAAAATAAACGTTAAACATCACTCTTCTGTTGAGTTTCGAATTGAATGGTTCTCTGTGTATCGATAAGCAAGTGTATGTGAAGACGAGAATGTCGAGTCAAACGCGCCGAAGTTGTAAAATTTCTCCTGTCAAAGGTCATTTTCCGAAAATGTAAAAAAAGCCTACTTTAAATATTTTGGTGTGTTAATTGAGAATCAAGATAAGCGGTGGGCTCCCCATATGTACTGTGTTAGTTGTAGTGTATCGTTGGTGCAGTGGATGAAGGAAAAGAGAAAAAGTATGCCTTTTGTAGTTCCAATGGTATGACGAGAACCCACCAATCATTCTGACGATTGTTATTTTTGCCTGACAAATATTGAAGGTTATTCCAAAAAGGGAAAGCACAATATAGAATATCCAAATTTGCAATCTGCCGTACGACCTGTTCCTCATAATGCAAATTTGCCACTGCCGATTGCGCTTTTAAATTGTCAAGCTATTGATTTGGGAGATAATGGAGTTAAAGCATCATCAGGCAGCTTAGAAGAACAGTGCACCGATCCCGCCTTTACCACAGGTCCCAGATCCGGCGAGTCACATTTGATTGTTCAAAGTGAATTAAATAATTTATTACGTGATTTGGGGTTATCCAAGCAACCAGTCAGAACTTCTGGGTTCCCGTCTTAAGGAATGGAACCTATTGGCCAAAGAAACAAAAATTACGAATTTCGGAAAAAGAAATGCTATGTTTTCTGAATTTTAAGGTATGGAAAATTCGTTGTGCGCGTGTACTGATATAGACAGTTTAATGCAGGAACTTGATATTGAATATTCTCCCCCGTGAGTGGCGCTTATTCATAGACTCATCTAAATATAGCTTAAAAGCTGTGTTATTGCATAATAGAAATTTAAAACCCTCTATACCAGTTTTTCCCATTCAGTTGCAATGAAAGAAAATTATGAAAATATGCGCACGATTTTGGATAAAATAAACAACGTATAAATGGCAGATATGTGGGAAGTTATAGCGATTTTAGTAGGACTTCAGGGGGAATTTACAAAATATTGCTGTTTTCTTTATTTATGGGACAGTCGTGCAATAAATCAGCATTATGTAACAAAAATTTGGCCAGAAAGAAGCGAATTTCAACAGGGATCTTAAAATGTTAAATGTATGCCTCTTGTTGATCCCAAAAATTTCCTTTTGCCTCCTCTTCACATTAAACTTGGACTGATGAAATACTTTGTGAAGGCTTTGAATAAAGATGGTGATGGATTTAAATGTATAAGACAAGTCTTACCCCAGTTAGGTGATGCCAAATTAAAAGAAGGCATTTTTATTGGGCCACAAATAAGAAAATTGCTGGACGATGTCAATTTTACGGAAAAGCTTACCAGGCAGGAACTCAGAGCATGGAATTCATTTGTTAATGTAGTAAGAGGATTTTTAGGCAACAATATGGATGAAAATTATGAACAATTAGTTAATGAACTCTTAGATGCGTATAAAGCGCTTGGTACCAGAATGTTATTAAAAATTCACTTCCTCCATTCCCATCTGTCATTTTTTCCTAAAAAATTGGGAGCTGTTAGTGACGGGCAGGGTGAAAGGTTTCACCAAGATATCAGAACAATGGAAATTCGGTACCAAGGACGATGGGATCCAGCCATGATGGTTACTACTGCTGGTTTTTGAAGAGAGAAGATAGGACACCTCATAAACGGAAAAAATAAAGTTTAATTAGTGTTTTAAGTTAATATTTTTCTCGTTTGCTTTTCTCTTAGATGTATGGTAGGTTTAATAGACGAAAACGGTAAACATAGTCAATAAACAGGGTTAAGAATTTTCTGAAATCATTTTTTCTATAGATATTAAGTATCGTAACATTTGATATGGCTCTACAACTCTAACAAGAAAACCCTACGTGCTACAACTTTCTATTGGTCATTTTCGTATTTGGATAGGTCCATTCTATTAGATTATGTTGTTCTGATTTGTGTTACAACAAAAAAATTTTTATATTTTTTTTTATTTTTATAATTATCTGTTCTGATCTGATCAAAATCTAGAGTGGTTACGTGAGGGACATACACACAGAAAATCCCCTAGAAGTCAATGTGTGGGCTGGTATAATAAATACCCGAATTTAACGAGGGTGATCCAGATATTCTACATGAAAGAATATGTTTTCAACAAGATGGCGCACTACTGCATTTTGTTATAAATGTTCGTATTGGTATTTGGAAGAAATTTTTCCAATTTTCCAGTAGGTCGACATGGAATGTCCTCCAAGACTTCCGGACCTTATACCATTGGATTTCTTTCTATGAGGGTATTTGGAGGAAAGAGTGTATAAAAATAGACCAAGCAATGTTGAAGGCCTACAAGATATAATAAGGATGGAGGTTACTAAAAGTTGGGGTGCCTACAAATATAGGGTTGCAGAAAGAGGGCTGAAAATATTACAAAAAGACGAACAACCCATTTAAACAACTTCACGTCTTCCAGCTTTTTTGTGAAAAATAACTCATACAGAAGATAGAAATGTTGGGCGTTTCTTTTGAACAATTTTGTATATATATTAGAGAAAAAATCTTTAAAGGCCAAACAAATGTTTTCCCCACTTTCAATGGTTTTATTGTTATAGGTCTGAGAGGAAGAAGTAGATGAATCTGCGCTTTTCTTTTGTGAAACAAATCTCCAGATTTGCCTGTTATCAAGGGATATATTATGTTCGGTATAATTTTAAATCTCTGATAATCATTTTTAAGTAGTTGCTAGATCTCAACTCGCTGTACAAATTATAAGAATCCTGGTCATTAAATTTTTTCCACTTTTTATGTACCCTATTTTTTCTTTTATTAGAATAATAGTAATAATTACTTATAATACGCTTCGTTGTAAATAAATAACTAATATTAATTTTATATTTTAATATTCCAGATATGAACTGCTATGAATAGTATTCCTTTTCAAACCTGAATTTGTTAATTGAACGTGGAATGAAATACATTATTTCTAATAAACTAAATGACGTCTTTCCGTACAGAATGGCGAATGAATGTTAATATGAAGTAATTTCACAGAAAATACAGCTAGCTCTATTTTCTGTCGTAATGTTTATTACTCATGAAAGTATACTATAATACTTATTACAATTTTATTGTAACTCAGTAGCGGGTTGTGACCTTGGAAACTGGCAGTGCTGCAGCGTGCGGTTTATGCCGAAAATAAAATGTAATACATAATTTAACTAAATTAAATAACTCATTTTTCGGCGTTATTGATGATTTTTCAATATACAATATGCCTTGCATTATTCAAAGTAGAGATAAAATAAAAAAACTGTTCTTGATTGTCTGCACTCCACATAATAAAACCCATATAAACAATTTTTTTTTCTTAGTTTGCAAACTCAGTGCACTTCTTGACAGCATATCTTGACACATGGTAGTCCTTAGAAATTTCTTTATGCGTTTTAGTCTTTTTTATAGGGCGACCAGAAAATGTTTGTATTATACTTTTCGAGCTATACCGGGTGTCAACGAATTTATTAGACAAGCCATAATTTTTGAAGTGTTTGATGTATCAAAACTATATTAGATTAGTTGACACCCGGTATATGGGATATTTTCCTTCCTATAAGGCTCTTATTGAAAGAATAGTTTTCTGGCGTTTTTGCCCAGAAACTATAATATTTCAAATTTTGCCTGCCTTAAAGTTGCTAATAAGTTGTAACTGTTTCGAAAGCCGCCTTGTAATGAAATAACATAATATTGCCGCCAGTTTGCGACCTGTAAGATACGTTGTCACTAAATGTGCATTCAAATAAATGATAATTGGAATATTAAAAAAAAGTGAAATAGCAGTTTTGTTGCCTTGATATAAGAAATGTGAAAAATATTTTTCACGAGCGTTACAAAAACTCATCTTTTACTTATATATATATATATATATATATATATATATATATATATATATATATATATATATATATATATATATATATATATATTTATATATATATATATTTATATATTTATATATATATATATATATATATATATATATATATATATATATATATATATATATATATATATATATATATATATATATATATATATATATATATATATATATATATATATATATATATATATATATATATATATATATATATATATATATATATATATATATATATATATATATATATATATATATATATATATATATATATATATATATATATATATATATATATATATATATATATATATATATATATATATATATATATATACTTTATATATATATATATATATATATATATATATAATATATATATATATATATATATATATATATATATATATATATATATATATATATATATATATATATATATATATATATATATATATATATATATATATATATATATATATATATATATATATATATATATATATATATATATATATATATATATATATATATATATATATATATATATATATATATATATATATATATATATATATATATATATATATATATATATATATATATATATATATATATATATATATATATATATATATATATATATATATATATATATATATATATATATATATATATATATATATATATATATATATATATATATATATATATATATATATATATATATATATATATAAATATATATATATATATATATATATATATATATATATATATATATATATATATATATATATATATATATATATATATATATATATATATATATATATATAATATATATATATATATATATATATATATATATATATATATATAACGTAATGTATATTTATAATTGTGTATTAATATATATTGTTTTAGATATATGATAATACATATACTATGTTAGGCGAAACGTAAAATAGAGAGAACAAAGTTGGAAGAAGGCGTTTTTATTTTTACATAAACCTAAACCCAAGAAAATTGAAATAAAATATATATATATATATATATATATATATATATATATATATATATATATTTATATATATATATATATATATCTGGAATATTAAAATATAAAATTAATATTAGTTATTTATTTACAACGAAGCGTATTATAAGTAATTATTACTATTAATCTAATAAAAGAAAAAATAGGGTCCATAAAAAGTGGAAAAAATTTAATGACCAGGATTCTTATAATTTGTACAGCGAGTTGAGATCTAGCAACTACTTAAAAATGATTATCAGAGATTTATAAATTATACCGAACATAATATATATATATATATATATACAATATATATATTTTTCTCTAATATATATATATATATATATATATATATATATATATATATATATATATATATATATATATATATATATATATATATATATATATATATATATACCTAAGTATATATATATATATATATATATATATATATATATATATATATATATATATATATATATATATATATATATATATATATATATATATATATATATATATATATATATATATATATATATATATATATATACATATATATATATTTGAATATTGAATATCCATTTGAACTCTTGATTCTCCCGCATCCCCCCGAAATAACGCAGCAAATAGAACACATGGAACCACCTATGTTAAAAATACAGAGGTCTGGGTGGTAATTTCTCTAAAGTCTTACACTTAAAGTGGGAAAGAGGCTTCAGCTATTATAATAAAATAATACCTATTTCGTTACATGTAAAATACAGAATTGTAATATGCCATACTTTTGAAGTTATACATTTTTTTAAAGTTTACCATCCATATACTCCATACACTGTTTTTCTCCGGTTTACCCTATTTAAAGAATTTTTGTAGGTCTTATCTAATCTATACATAGGTGGTCTAATTAAATTAGTGGTACGTGTATTGAAAATATGATATGAAGAATTCGATTTAAAACTATCTTTGTTGTTGTGATTTTTTTTAAACTGATTGAAAATATACATTGACGGTAAAGCCATAATTTCAAAATTTATAAAATGTGCTGTACAGCCCTCGCAATTATTCGAACAACCATCTTCTATGACCTAAATATGTATAAGGTGTTTGAGGAAATTCCTCAGAATTCTGCACCATATCAACGGAGAAGCGTAATACTTTAACACTTACACTAGGTGCACCATTTATTTTGGTTGAAAACGTTATCTCCTAGGTTTTATCAGTGTTAAGCTTTAAATTATTTTGGGGAAACCAAACTTCAACCTTATCCTTAATATCGAGCAGGTCAGAGCCCTGAGTATTCGACTCCCACATCACGCAAACTTGACACATGCTCCAACAGATATACACTGGATTCTGTTTGTCTAATAAGAGCTCCATTCAAGATAGCTTTACAAATAAGAGTTGGTGTGAGACACGGTCGAAGGTCACACAAGGTAAAAACGGTATGTTCCCCCTTTTAAACACCCTCGACTGACATAGTCAACAACCCTAGCGAATGACTGTGCAGTATTGTGTCCTTCTCGAAAACCAAGTTGAGAATCATTTAAAATTTCATTTAAACTAGCGGAACAATGGAAACAGGACGGTAATCTTCAGGACAGTAAATATCCCCTTTATTTAAAATTTCTCGAAGCAATCCGGAAATTTATCTTGACATGCACATGTTGAAAAGATGGGTTAGAGGGCCAACCAAAATAATACTGATTTTCTTAAGAATATTACTACTTAAATTATATATACAGTAATTTCTGCCTATAACGAACCCGTTTATTGCGAACTTTCGTTTATAACGAACCAAATCTATAGGTACGAACTTCGGTATTACTAAACACGTGTTCATTTTTTCGCAAATAACGAACCCTTTGATAACGAACTTTCGGATAAAACGAACCTTAAATTTTGATATGATCGTAAGGTTTTTCTTTTATAACGAACCTAAAACTTTTATGACGAACCCAAAACGGTATTTTACCGGTGGCGCTGGGGATTCCTTGAGTTCTTTCGATCGCACATTTATGACGAACCTGAAACGGTATTTTACCGCTGGCGCTGGGATTCACCAAATTCTGTAAGTGACCGCCGTCAGTTCGTTTCATCAGTAATAGTAATCGTTATTCTGTGTTATGTGTTGAAGACGTACGTACAATCGTCAATATGAATGATGCAATTTCAAAGAAAACCCGTAAATCTCTTACTTTGAATAATAAACACGACATTGCAATGAAATGGGATTAACTAAATCAACGGTGAGTACCTAACCTACTGCATAGCATATTTTATTGAATTTTAATTTTTACTCTCCCGTCTATCGTTTATTAAAATTCGATATTTTAGTTCCAGGTTGGTACAATTTGGAAAAATAGAGAAAAAATATTGAAAATGTTTGAAAAAGGTGTGAACGAAAATAAAAAAAAATCAGAAATCCTACGAATGTTGATGTTGATCAGGGGCTTTTTAAATGGTTTTTCAGCAAAGAAATAAAAGTCTGACCATTAACGGTGCTATATTGCAATCGAAGGCTGAATACCTTGGAAAGAAGCTGGTAAAAGATAAAGAACCTACGTTTAGTAGAAGCTGGATCGAAAGGTTTAAAAAAAGGCATAATATAACCAGTGGAAAAATTTGTTGGACAATCTTCTGCTGTTGATATGGACGTTGTAAACGATTGGCTGCAGAACAAGTGGCCAATAATTAGAAAAGGCTTTGGGGATGAGGACATATTTAATGGAAATGAAACTAGGTTATTCTACAAGCTTACATATGATAGAACACTGAGATTCAAAGGTGAGAAATGTGAAGGTGGAAAGCTTTCCAAAGAAAGAATCACTGTGCTGGTAGTGGCAGGAACAGAAAAAAGAGAGCTATTGGTTATTGGGAAATCCAAAAACCCTAGATGTTTTAAAAATATCGTACAGTTGCCAGTAAATTACAAATTGAATAAAAAAGCATGGATGACTTCAGAGATTTTTGCGAATGACTTGCGGGAATGGGATGGCGAGTTACGATCCAGATGTTAGAAATTTGGCCTGCATCAAGTTAGTGTTCATGCCACCAAATACCAGTTCCAAACAACAACCTATTAATCAGTGTGTCACCATAGCTTAAAGAGCCATTATCGTCGACTTCTTCTTTCGAGAATGGTACATCTTATTGATAGTGGGTGTGAAATCAAAAATCAACCTCTTGGATGGAATACACTTCATTCATATGGCATGGCAGAGGGTATCAAAACAAACAACTTTTAACTGTTTTCAACACGGTGGTGTCCTAAAAGTGGAAAATAATTTGGATTCAGACGATGACTTGACAGTAGCCGAATGGCTGAAAAAAGTTGGACAGGAAGATGATAACAATATTCTAGACAATCTTCATTGTTCTGAAAATTAGTTTAATGAATTTGTCCATGATGATGACAATCTTGTAAGTGTCGAATACTTGGATGATGATGCCATTGTCGCTTCTGTGTCTTCTTCAGTTTATATTGATGACGATGAGGAGGCGGTAGATGAAGAACCTGTGAGTACAGAATTGAGACCAGTTCCAACCAATCAGAGGCACTTCAACGTATTGATAACGTTCGTCATTTCCTTCAGTCACGAAAAACTCCACAAAGTGTTCTTAATCAATTAGCCGAAGTAGAATTACATATTAATGATATTCATTTCACAAAAATAAAACAAACTAAAATAAAAGATTTTTTTAAATTAGACTCTTAAGAACAGTTGTTAATGTATCTACCATATTACAAAATATATTTTATGTACCGTATCTATGTATGTATTAATAAAAATACCACATCTTTTATTTTTATCAGCATTTATCGTTTATTGCGAACTTCGCTTATAACGAACCGTTTTCGCCGGTCCCATAAGGTGCGTTATAACCGAACATTACTGTATATATATATATATATATATATATATATATATATATATATATATATATATATATATATATATATATATGTTATCTCACTATTTGAAAAATTCACTTTTTAAAAAACACTTTTTATTAAAATAAAATAAAACAATATGTTCACAACTTTGGAAATCAAATGGACATTAATTATTGTTACAACTTATAGGAATAATATTATACTGTTTTTAATAAAATCTACATAGTCTATTTATATTAAAAATCTTGCTGAGGTACGTGGGAAACCGGCAAGCATCCGCTGGCTTCCATGGAGACTGCTGACGGTGTTTGAGCGTACTGTCGCAATTCTTGGAAACTGCTGATGTTGGTTTCTGTGAATGACGCAACTGTGTGATAATATGTGGCGACATTCTGGAGGCACGTGGAAGGTCATGGGAAACGGATATAACAGCTTCCCTTTTTAGTGAAAAGTTGGTGCTTTGCAGCTTCTTTTAGGACTGAAGTTCAAATGCTTCTTCCTCTTCTTGTGTATTTTCTGGATGGATGCTAGTTCGCCTTTTTGGTATTAGTCTTCTCAACTGGTATGGGGCAAAGCGCTTCGGACTAGGCCTGGGAGGTGATGGAGGATCCTGACTACCAGTTATGGACAGTTTCAGTGGCTTCTTACGTCTACACTTACAGAGGATGTAGAGGATTGCCATTCCAACGACCATTGATATTGTGAGTATCGTAAACCAATGGATATGTTTGGTTATGAAGGGTTCTTTCATCAACTTGTCTAGCTCTTCTGAGTATTGGTCTAGGCGGTGTTGAGCAACGTTCAGGTCATCGGCATTGATGTTGCTGAGCTTCAAGGGTTTGAGCTTTGGGATTTGAGACTGTTCTGGGAACTGTTTGCAGCATTCGAAAGGAATCTGAACAGGATGGCTTTTATAGGTTACATTTTTATATTCCTCCACCAGGTACTTGGAATGAATTCTTGTGCTTCCAATAAAAGCGTTACAGTTTGGTTGTAACTTAAGAAGGGAGTTCGTCTTCAGGATCTGGGTTTCTATATTCCTGGTTCCACATTTTACGGTTACAGGAAGTGGCTCGGAAACTGAGATAAGCCAGTAGTTCGTGGAGATCTCTTGGACGTGGTAATCGGTGACTAGCAATATCGATGTTTGACAGGTTTTCGGTAGTATGTTCTGCTGCCTGAGTAGCTGTGCTTCGCAGATAGCATCACTGTCGATTGGATATTGCAGAAGGTCTGAACAGATCTTAGTGTGCGTCTCGAGTGGCTTGCAGCTGGAGATGTCTTGTGGTAGTACATATAGTAAGGCGTCGTCATCTCGCGCAATGTATTTTTTTGTTGTTGGTATTATGTGAAAAAGACCTGTTCGATTGTCCATAATAGGAATAGGAAAAATTCGATACAAAGTGTATGATTCTGGTTCAGTTAGAGGAATTTTAAGAACGAACACAATCCTATTATCGGACTGGTATGATTCTAATTCAATTAAGTCAATATAATTGGCAATATTTGATGAATATATAGGGAGAGGAAGATTATTTTTTGATAGAGAACGCGATATCCCTTGGAGAGAAGTGATCAAATCTCCTGGAGTTATTATAGAACTATGAAGAATTTTCAAACGAGCGAATGTGATGGCATTTATAATATCGTTTAAAGAATCTTCTAGAAAAACATAACTTTCCATTAAAGCTTCGCAAAGATTTAGAGTTTTAATTTGCCCTTCGTAAAACGCTAAGTCATCAGATATGTTCATGATAGCGCTCTGTATAATATCTATGTCTTGGTTGAAGGTTTCTTCATCAATTTGAATCTTTTGAATGGTGGAATTGAAGTTTTTAATTACAGATGAAGTTACCGATATTTGATTTTTAAGTAAGCTTTCAAGTTCGCGTTCATCTCGCGTGATTTTGTTTATACATGCATTGTAATATTCGCCATCGGCTGAATCTAAATTGCCTGTGATAGATTTAAAAATACTACCAATGCCGTTTATTAATCCGCGTTTGTTCCTATAAGATAACTTTTTTGTATCTGCCATGATTTCTCTATATTTTTGATTAACTGCGTTTGAAATTTGGGTTAATAAGCTCAAATGTGTTTTAATTTCTATTTTAAAAGATACAGTTCTAGGGGATGGGTCATTCAACACGTCACTGAGTGTAGTAAGTAATTTGTCGTTGTTTTGTATAGTTTCTTTAAGGGGTTGTAAATCTTTGTATACGAGTAACGTCCACTTATCGTTAGTAATTTTGACAAAATTTTCCTCATGGTAAAATAGTCCAACGGTATTGTTGATTGGTGTGAAGAAGTATTGGGAGAAGACGGCTGGAATAAGCCAAAGGAGTCTGGAAAAAAAATAGACTAGTCATAGTATGTCTTTAGCCTATCAAAATTTATTTTGGAAATTTGGTTTGTAGAAAGGTTTTTAAGTTTAGCTGAAGTTTGGTAAAGTTCGATAATTTGAAAGGGGCCATTGAATTTATTTTCACTTTTGTCTTTAATTTGCGATTCTTTGACATATACTTTGTCACCAACTTTATAATCGGGTTGTTTATCGGAGACTGATTTGTCGAATCTGATTTTTGATTTTTCCTTTTGGGCGTTTGTTCTAGCTCGTGCGATTTTGTAATATGTTTCCATTTTATTATTTAGATTTCGGATGTATTTGGAGATAAGTTGTTCTTGATTATATAAGGTTTCTGGGGGTCGGCTAGACGTATGGCCGAATATCAGCTCATAAGGGGTGAATCCATGAGTTTTGTTTTTTGTGTTATTATAACAGATGACTGAATAGGGGAGGATATTGAATGGGTGTTCCTCGGGATGTTCTGCTGTGTGAACCCTAATCATTTCGGTTAAAGTGGCGTGGAATCTTTCGAGCGATCCATTTGATTGCGGATGGCTAACACTTGAAAAGGTTAACTTGACGTCATAGAGTGTGCACAGGTCTTTCATTAATGTGTTATCAAACTCACGGCCATGGTCACAGTGGATCCGTAGGGGAGTTCCATAATGTTGAAAGAATAGCAGGAGTGTATTGACAATCGTTGAGGCTTTTTTATCCGATGTTGGGTACGCCTGTGTGAACTTGGTTAGCTCATCTCGGATCGTAAGGGCATAGTTACGAGTTGGATACTCGAAGATGTCAATATTGATTCTTTCGAATGCAGTTTTTGGAGTTTCTGTTATGACTAGGGGCGTACTAAGATTTTTCCTACAGATTTTAACTTTTTGGCAGATTTCACAGCTTCGAATGAGTTTTTCGACATCTTTAGTTAGTCCGGTCCAATTGTATTTTTGTCGAATGCGTTTGACAGTTTCATTAATACCGCGATGAAGATTCTTTTTGCCAGTATGGTGTTGATCTAAAATTGTGGGTATTTCATCCGGGTCTGGGGTTCTTACGAGGTTATGGCATATTTTTAAGTTAATATCTTTATCAGAGAAAATGAATGAAAATATTTCGAGGATGGGAAGTTGTAAATTATTTTCGATACAATAGGTTTTAGAAAGATCGAATTTATCTTGACATTTATAGATAATATAGAAAAGCTGCTGGACTACGGTATCAGTATTATACGACAAGGGTATTATGAAATATTTGCGGTCCTTTACACTCTTACTAGACAGGGTGTTTACCGTAAGCGGGGCAAAATTATAGTTTTCCTCAAATAGGTCCTCTATAATTTTAAAATGAAAATCTTCCATTTTAGTTTGCCAAAAGAAAGTGACAATATTTTTGTTTGATTTGTCCAAAAATTGATCATTGGAAATTTCGATTTTGGAATAATCGATGATTGATTTTGTCTTGTATAAATTAACAAATCTATTGTATTCGTCGGTTATTTCATTATCGTCTAGATCGTTTTCGGTTATTATTTCTGAAAATGAATTTTGTTTGCTGGTCGAGGGTCTGTTATTAAAGTCGTCTTCATTTGAGGCGTAAATAGCGATGGTTGATTGAAAATCTGAGCAATTTTTAAAATGGTTAATTTTAATACGTGATAAGGCGTCTGCGTTTTTGTTTATTCGGCCGGGTTTATATTCAATCTTGTAATCATATTCCTCGAGTTTAAGGCGCCAGCGAGCTAGGCGACTGCCGGGGTCCTTAATTGAAAATAGCCAAGTCAAAGGGCGATGATCTGTTACCAAAACAAATTTTCGACCAAAAAGATATGGTCTGAAGTGTTTGACAGCCCATACAATGGCTAATAATTCTCTTTCTATGGTAGAATACTTTGTTTCAGCACTACACAGAGTTCGAGATGCGTATGCTATCGGAAGATCTTTTCCGATGGGACCTTGAGATAAGACGGCTCCAATAGCGAATGCGCTAGCGTCTGTGGTTAGCAAGAAAGTTTCTTCGAAATTGGGGTAAATTAAGATTGGGTCCGATGTAAGTGCCTTTTTCAGGTCAGAAAATGAGGTTTTGCATTCCGCGTCGAATGTGAATGGGACGTCCTTTTGTAATAACTTGGTCAGGGGTTTTGATATTTTGGCAAAATTTGGGATGAAGCGTCTGTAATATCCAGCAAGACCTAAGAATGACTTTATTTCTTTAGGATTTGTTGGCATAGGAAATTTCTGAATGCATTCAACTTTGCTTGGATTAGGTTTTACTCCACTTTGGGTAATAAGGTGTCCTAGATAAGCAACTTCCTTTCGAAGGAATTCGCATTTATCAGGTTGGATCTTTAAGTTGGCTTTGCGGAGACGCTTGAAGACTTCTGTTAGTCTTGAAATATGTTCATGTATTGTTGGAGAGTACACGATGATGTCATCCATATACACTAAGCAACGTTCATTTTGAATACCGAGAAGGATGTTGTCCATGACTCTTTGGAATGTGGACGGGGCATTCTTTAAACCGAATGTCATACGGACGAATTCGTAATGGCCATTTTCAACAGAGAAGGCAGTTTTCTCGATGTCTTTTGGATTGATCTCGATCTGGTGGAAACCAGAAGCCAAGTCGAGGGTTGTGAAATATTGACATTTCCCTAATTGATCGAGAAGGTCGGAAATGTTCGGAAGAGGATATTTATCAGCTATAGAAAGCTCGTTCAGCTTGCAGTAGTCTATAACTACACGCCATTTGGGTTTTCCGGAGGCATCCAATTTTTTGGGAACAACCCAAACCGGGGAGGACCATGGAGAGATGGACTGGCGAATAATTCCTTGCTCTAACATTTTATTTACCTGGCTTTTTACCTCTTCTTTATGAATGTGAGGATATCTATATGATTTGGTAAATACGGGCCTTGAATTATTAGTATCTATAGAATGTTTGATCTCGTTGGTAAAAGATAAATTATCGCCTTCTAAATAAAAGATATCGGAAAATTCGAGACATAGGTTAGTTATTAAATCGTTTTCTTCGTTGTTTAAATGTTCGGTGCGTAACTGGTCTTTAATAATTGAGCGCCTATCTAAAACTGCGTTTTGTATAGGGTAGGTATTTAAGTTAAAAATTGTTTCAGTATCAATTCCAGGGTCAAAAGGTTCGATATTTAAATTTGAAAAGTCGATTGTTTTTTCTATAGCATTTGAGTTAATTATAGATGTAAAAAATTCACCGCGTTCATTAACCTTAACCAGGGCATTTGGCAATCTAACATTTTCTTTGACATATGCGTGAAGTATAGCATCCGTATTAAATAGTTCGCACTTGAGTTTGAAAATTTTTTCAGTTCTAGCCTCTATAGAAATTTTATTACGGTTTTTAATGCATTCTTGTACATCTGATATGGCTGTAGTTGTGGTTACTTTGTGAAGGGGCATAGTTTTAAAATTTGTAATAAGTTGTTTTGATTTCAGATCTACAATACATTCATAATGTTCCAAGAAATCCAATTCTAATATACCGTCGAAATCTATATCTAAATTGCAAATATACACTTTGTGTGGATCACCAATAGTAAAAGGTATGAGTGTAGATTGAGATATTGAAAGTTTTTCATCGGTAATTCCCTGAATAGTGACATTTTCGGGAAATCGTGTAGGAAATTTTTGTACGGTGTTTTCCTTAAATATAGAAATGCCTGCACCGGTATCAATGAGAAGTTTGAATTGTTTTGATGCGTCATCGATATAATATAGATTCTTGGAATTTACAGTAAGAAGAGGACTTAAAGAAACGCTTGTTCCGGGAAATTGAGATTTGGATCCATATTCTCTAGATTTAGTGTTTCTATTCTCGATTGGATCTCGGTCATTGGGTTCTGGGGTGAATTGTCTGGAGGGTCGGTATTTGTAAGGGGTGTAAGAAAATCCTGGTAATTACTAGTGTCATTTGAATAGTTTATATCTTGATAAGATTCTTCCTCTGGTTGGAAAAAATCGTAAAAACCGGGATTGCCGTTTTCGGCGGTGTACTGATCGTATTCGGGCAAATAATTCTCTGAGGAGCATTCTTGTCTTGTATTAACATGATGCGTCTTAGCTGGTTGAAAATTGGGATTTCTTTGAATTATTGATGGCCTAAATTGTGCTTGGTTTGTATTTTGGCTAGGATTATTTGGTCTATTTTGTTGCGAAAAATTTGGTTGATATTGTGATCTTTGAGAATTCGAGTTTATTGCGGGTCTTTGAAAATTAGAATTTGTTATGGGTCGTTGGAAATTATTATTTTGGGGAAAATTAGAAGAAAGTTGCTGCACTGAGATATTGTATGACCAATTCTGTTACAATTGGAACATTTTAATTGTTGTGGCTGGTGTGGTCTAGGTAACTGAGGACTGGGTTTCGGAATAGTTGGTTTATTAACTTTTTGATTTTCGAAATACGAAAGCTGAAGTTCTCTCCGAATTCTTGATTGTGCTTCTAAAAGTGACGTTGGGTTACTAGCACGGATAAGTTGTCCTAGGCGTGGCTCTAGACCGGTAAGAAGTGTATTAAGAGTCATAGTTTCAATTAACATGGTCTGAGCATCTTTTTGTTCTTTTGAATGTAGGAGTGGGGACTTTTGTATGCTGGCATGCATTTTAGCGTTCAGGACCTGAAGTCGATTAAAGAATGTAAGGGGCGACTCATTAGGAAGTTGTCTTAATCGCTGCAGATCGTGTATAAGGGAAGTAAGATCCCTTGAATCACCGAAGTGTAAATTTAACAATTGTTTAATTTCAAGGTATGAACTTGGATTCCTTGAACTAATTAATTGAGCTGCTCTACCACGGAGCTTGTTTTTTATGTGAATAACTAAAAACACTTTTTGTTGCGTTGTTGCCATGTCGTATGCACAATCGCATGCGGTTATAAAATTGCTTAAAGAAATTTGATCACCTTCAAATTCGGGTACAATGGAAAAAATTTCAGAAAGTTTATAAGGTTCAATTTCAAAGGTTGTTTGGGTATTATCGAGAGACATTTTGAATTTTAAATGTAGATGCGTTAAAAATAAAAAGGTTTTATCAAAAACGAGTAAAATGAAAACGTTAAGTTATTAAGAATATCTTAACAAAAAATAATAAATAGTTTTCCTTTTTGTAATTTAAGAAAACAAATGGTAAGGGAAATAATAATATGTTTAAATCCTATTTGAAAAATCGAAGAGTATAGAAAAATAAAATCAAATACGAGACGATTCTTACGTAATCGTAATCTGCATCTGGGTTGTCTTGTTCTCGATGTGGCTCCAAGCTTTACGAGTGAGGACTTCTCAGGTTCCTTTTGTTCCGTTAAGGGATTGGAATCCGCCGCTACCAGTTAGACCTTTTTCTTGTTCTAATAGCGTTTAAACGAATCCTACCGACTGCGCCAAATTGTTATCTCACTATTTGAAAAATTCACTTTTTAAAAAACACTTTTTATTAAAATAAAATAAAACAATATGTTCACAACTTTGGAAATCAAATGGACATTAATTATTGTTACAACTTAAAGGAATAATATTATACTGTTTTTAATAAAATCTACATAGTCTATTTATATTAAAAATCTTGCTGAGGTACGTGGGAAACCGGCAAGCATCCGCTGGCTTCCATGGAGACTGCTGACGGTGTTTGAGCGTACTGTCGCAATTCTTGGAAACTGCTGATGTTGGTTTCTGTGAATGACGCAACTGTGTGATAATATGTGGCGACATTCTGGAGGCACGTGGAAGGTCATGGGAAACGGATATAACATATATATATATATATATATATATATATATATATATCAAGGTTATTTGATTTTTTTAGATGTATGATGGTATTACTGACCTCACTTTCTAGTATAGGAAGAATCACAAAAGAATAATCCGACGTAACAGGAATATTATTTCATAATGTTTCCTACAAGTCAGGATTAATTGAAAGCTTCCCAATGATCTCCGATGCAACAGATATAAAAAAAATATTAAAATCGTCTGCTGACAAGTCACCACTAGTTTGTGGAAGTTTTTGGTTGGTTTCTTTCCTGATTTAATATTTTCTATAAATCTTTAACCTCATTTTTCAATGTAACTGTCGTAGCCCTGTCTTTCAGCTCAGTCAATGGATTTTTGTGCTGATTATGTAAAACCTTATGAATGCTTTTATATAAAGGGTTAGATGATCTAGCACTGTAAATTTAACTGTGCGGAGATTCTGTCTGACAATTTAGCAGCGTTAGGGGTGCGCCACCCTGTAATTTTGCATAGATTATCTTAAGAAATCCTTTTTTATGCAAAATATCTAAACAAATCTATGAATAAGGTGTTTGTTTACAAAAATATTATTTTTAAGCTAAGTTGTTTAATTATAACTTGGAACAATGATTAATCTTCTAATTGAATTTTCTTCCTTGAGAATTCTTAAATGTTCGTAGAATAAAAAAATTGTTAAAATACGATAACTTCTTGTTTTACTTTAAGAAATATAGTTCGGGGCCGACAAACTAATTATCGTTCCTCTCCAACGCACTTAAATTTCAAGTTATTCCGCTCGATTGCCAAATTCTGATTTAATATTGCAAATAAAGAGGTTATAATTAAAGTAAAATAATTAGTTGATAATCGTTACTGCGGGTGTAATAGTGACTTCTTTGCGTGTGCGCGCTCTGTTGTGTAGTTTCACTTAATCCAAATAGCTTTTAACGCTTTAAGGCTGGTTATTTTTATTAAACTTGTTCTATACTAATTGTCACACTTCTTATAGAAAATGGCTCTCTAATTTTTTAGTATAGTGCGGTTCTCGATGGCTCAGCAAAAAAAGCTGATATTGTTTACAAAATGTCTAAATAAGGGAAAATTTGACTTTTTTGGAGGTTTTTGGTGGAAAATCGGAATAATACTAGTGGAAATTAAAGACTTGAATTTTTCAGAATTTTTTTTCCTTTAATATTCATCATTCTTTTTTGCAAAATAGCAAAAAAATAATTTATACAGAGAAACCGACTTCGCAGTCGAATAGTGTGTCGAAAATGTAAATGTTTGATTTACAAATAAACATTTGAGTCTAGGAAGGATATGTAGGGGTCGAAAACGCGTATTTTTTATTATCTTCCGGTTGACAAAGCTCGCGTCGCGAATTCTAAAAAATTTTTCAAAACATTTCCGGAAAATGAATTTTCGAAAATCGTTTCATTTTTATTTTTTTTATTCGAAAATAACTTCGAAATTAACGACTGAATTTTCAAAACCGACTTTATTATGCCAAAGAGTAGAAATGTAGGTACCGGGTATTTTCGGCACTTTCGCATGGTCTAGTGGCGTATACAGGGTTATTCACGCAACCCGTTCATTAAAAGTGATGATGCCATTTAGATAAAAATATCAAATTTTGGGATTAAGGTAAGGTCAAGAGGTACTTCTTTTTTGAAATATTTTCAACTTCCTGTCACCTCCGGTTTAACCGGAAGTTGGTATCAACTTGCTTATTTTAAATCGAACACCCTGTATTTTATAATATTTTTGGATTCTACGGAGAATTTTAATGCTATTTTATGTAGCATGTCCTATACCTAGGTTCAAGCGTTCTTAAGATATTTGACCTTGAACCGAAAATGAGCCTTTTTGAAGATATAATCTTCATATTTGCAGACGATCGGTAAATCTTAGGTTTCTATTTTTTTTATTGAATTTGTCTATTTTTATATAGGGTGTCCTAAATTCAGCGGCAAATATTCACATTTTGAAAGACGCTAAAGTCCGTTTTTTTAAATGGGACACCCTATAACTTTATGCACTATCAAATGTAGAATTTCATTTTCTATCGAACGATTCGAAATAGTTGGGTTTTATAAAAATATCGTATGTATTTGCTGCCATGGAAAAACAATTGAGATCCAATATCCAATATGACAGATGATTAGTATGCATTATTTATCGAAAGCTGTCAGTGATAAACTAAATCTTCTAAATCGAAATGGAAGAATACTCAAACACTGATATTCTCAATCTATTTTATATTCAAGGAGAATGTTATAAAATTTTGGAGAGAACGTGTCGTGTGTTTAATGAACGCTACCCTGATTTGCCGCCAATGAACAAGTCAAAATTCAAGAGGATTGAAACGAACTTTTTGCGTTTTGGCAAGGTTAAAGTTACAAAAAATGTTCCGAAACCAGTGACAAATGCCGAGGATAACGTAATAAACACATTAGCTTATTTCCACGCAAACCCGCAAAGTTCAATACCGTCTGCAGTAAACGATTTGGGAATTTCTTCTTGATCTGTCCAAAGAATCTTGAGCGAACATCATATGCACCCTTATTCCTTCCAAAATGTGCAAGCCTTGAGACCTGGTGATGCCGTCCGACGAGTAGAATTTTGCGAATTCATGTTTTTGAAAATTCAAGAGGACCCTCAATTCCTGTCAAAAATATTTTGGACCGATGAAGCGAAATTTTCTAGAGAAGGAATAACAAATAGAAGAAACGAACATTTCTGGGCAGCAGAAAATACCGCACGCTTTACGCGAAACGCGTTCTCAAGAGAGGTTTAACTTCAATGTTTTCGGTATAGCATTAAATGATCAGGTGCGGTACTGTATTTATGAAGACAACTGAAACAGTGATAAGTATTTGGAAATTCTACGAGGAACGGTTTCTGAATTTATAGAAGAAATTCCTATTGGTGAGCTGCAAAATTATTGGTATTAATTAGATGGGGCACCAGCACATAATTCCGCTGCAGTTTATCTCCAATTATCTCGAATTTTTGAAGATCGCTGGATTGATCCCAGTGGCTCTTGGAGATGGCCCCCCCGATCGCCTGATTAAACACCCCTAGACTTTTATTTATGGGGATTTATCAAAGGTAAAGTCTATGCTTCCCCAGTAAATAACCAACAAGATTTACTGGACAGGATACGAACAGCTTTTGCCGAATTAGAAAACGGACAAATTCAACGGGCCACAGCAACTGTACAAAGAAGAATTGAAATGTGTCTTCAAATGAACGGACAGCATATAGAACATTTGTTATAATTCAATTTTATTATGTTATTTATCTATTGTTGATTGTTAGATTGCTATAATTTTTAAGTTCACTAAAACAAGTTTAGAACAGTCTCGATCTTAGTAGATATGGTTAAAAATAATGTAAACAATTTATTAAATTTTTTATAACTTTAACTGTTCCGAAACGGAAAAATTTCGTTTCAATCCTCTTCAATTTTCTCTTGTTCATTGGCGATAAATGAGGATGTTTTTCATTAAAAACATGGCACGTTCTCTCCAATATTTTGTAACATTTTCCGCGAATATAAAATAAATTGAGAATATCAGCTTTTGAGTGTTATTTTATTTTAATTTAAAAGTTTCAAATCAGCTGTCATGTTGAATAGAAAAGCACAACAATTGTTTTTCCATGGCTTACTACGGGAAGGTGTAAGCATTTAGCAAATACATATGTTTAATAAAACCTGATTATTTCGAAAATGGTTACGAATAGGTATAAGGAACCTTAATACAGTTCGATAGAAAATGAAATTCTACATTTGATAGTGCTTAAAGTTATAGGATGTCCCATTAAAAAAAACTGACTTTAGCGACTTTGAAAATGTGAATATTTCCAGCTGAATTTAGGACACCCTGTATAAAAATAGACAAATTTAATAAAAAAAAATAGAAACCTAAGATTATTTACCGATCGCCTGCAAAATATGAAGATTATATCTTCAAAACTTACAAAAATATGAGATTTTAAAATTTGGTACCCCGAAGGCTTATTTTTGGTTCAATAAAATAGCATTAAAATTCTCCGTAGAATCCAAAAATATCATAAAATACAGGGTGTTCCATTTAAAATAAGCAAGTTGATACCAACTTCCGGTTAAACCGGAAGTGACAGGAAGTTGAAAATATTTCAAAAAAGAAGTACCCCTTGACCTTACCTTAATCCCAAAATTTGAAATTTTTATCCAAATGGCATCATCAAAAACTTTTAATGAATGTGTTGCGTGAATAACCCTGTATAAAGAGGGTGGGTGGTTGTGGGTTAACCCCCCCCCCAGAGCCAGTAATACTTCAGCTACAAATAGAGACTTTTTCGAGTTTGGAGGGGAAAACTCCCCAGAGCCAGTGGTAAAGTGTTTTAGTTACATAAACATAAAGTAGACTTTTTTTTTAGTCGTTGAAAACTTTCATCGTTTCAAAAGCCTCCCCAGAAGCAAAGTCTACATAAGTCACTGCGGGGGGACCTCCCTTATTTTTAAAGATAAAAGGTTATGGTTTTCACGATATTGTGCTACTTTTTTCATGGCTCTTTTGGTTTATGAAGTACAGGGCGTTTTTGAAAATGTTGCATTTTCAGGCACCCCAGGTATCCCAATTATCTGATAACTTATCAAAAAGGCGAAAACTGTTCCTAATATGACTTATTCCCTGGAATGCAGTGTCGCTTTCAGAATAAGTATACTGGTCATGAAGTAATTATTATAGTAAAGATGTAATACTTTTAAACTTAATTCTAAAGATATTTTTTAATTTTCAACTCTTAATTATTTATTACGGCATTTTTACTTAATCATAATAGAATTATTGAATTTTACTCAAAACAAAACAATAATTACCTATATTACTAAAATAAAAGAGAAACAAAGTTTTGAAAACGCAAAGAGTGTAAAATTGGCTTATTTTCGTTACTCTTCTCGTCCAAAAGGTTCATAGGCCTTCTTTGCAAATTTCGGAAAGTTGAATCGATTGCCGCATGAAGTTCCCCTACAGACTGATATTGTGTTTTTTATATTTTATTTTTCATGAAACCCCATAAGAAAAAATCTAAAATCGCAAGATCCGGAGATCGAGGAGGCCATTTTACAGGTCCGTGGATACCAATCCATCTTTGAGGAAAGTTATCGTCTAAAAAAGTCCTGAAAAACACAGAGTTCTGGCTTGGGGCACATTTTTCATCTGTTGTGGAATAAATGGATTTCTAGGTACCGGCGCGCTGTAAGACCTCCTTCAAAAATTCTATAGATTATGCGTCTTCCAAAAATAAAACACGAGACCCCAACCCCAAAGCGTCCTTCGTGTGCCCTCTTAAAAATTAAAAGGTGATTTTCTGCGGACGAGTTTCTTTTATTATGGCTATTGGAAATTCCCACACTTGAAAAATAAGATTTATCAAACCAGATAATCCGTCAGTATGGATTTGTTGTAAACACTACTGGCAAAACAACATTCGGTGTACGGCATCGCCGGGATGTAAATGTTGAATTATGTGGAATTTATATGGGTGATACTTATGTTTTTACAAAATACTTTGAGCATTAGACTTTGATACACCAGTTGCTTCCTTTGTTTGCTAGCAAGAAGATGAAGGCTTCCCTTCTACATAACCAAACATGTTTATTTCTTTTCTCTCTCTCTATCTTGTTTGGTATATGCTTTAGGAAGGGGCTGGATAAATTTAAATAAAATCTAAAATTTTTTCTTTCAAAAAAATGGAAAAAATATAAGATATTAGTCTCAAAATTTGAAAATTTTTGGTAGAATATCACAAAAGTTTTTGCGATATTTCATACGGATTTGTTTGCTATTGCTTGAATGACACGGATTTGTACTGTTTTTCTTGACCCATTTTTTGGATTTGTTCTGTTTTGACCGGCAAATATTAAGAAAACTGTTTTAAGTAGAAATATTTTTTTATTTTATAAACTGAATAGAAATTAACTTAAAAAACACTTTCATGAGAAACAGTGGATAAGTTAAAGTAACTGTATAAATTGTCCCACAAAACATTCTTGAATTGGGATATGTATATTGGACAACTCGTGAAACGACATACTGCTCGGTTTTTTATTAAAATTAACTTTTCATACCTCTTCTTTCCACTCTTACCCTTTATTTTATATATCAAATAGATTTCATAATTAAGATCTGTATACCCGAAAACATACAAAACAACGTATTACGCGATTATTTTAGGAAAATATGCAATTTTTTAGCAATTCACCCCCAGTTTACCCCTTCCCCTAAGGTGATTTTGTCCAAAACATTCAGCCAAATTCTAAAACAAACAACTCGACGACAATGCGGAACTCACCACTGAATCAGGTAAAAAATAATAAATATAACCTTTTTCCTTAAACATTAACTTTTAATTCGTTTATTGATTAATAAGATCCCTTTGAGTAGGTTTTCGTAGCCCTTTTCGGGACCCACTATTAACATCAACTACTGAGATAGTTTCATCCATAATAAACAATAAACAAAGAACACAATAACTAAACAAATTTCAATATAGAAACATAATCCCGAATTTAAACACACTCCAAATAATACCAGAAGAAGGCTAGAAATATTAGGAAAAATCGCATTATAGTTCTCTTGGCTAAAATCGTATTAAGAACTATGCAAGAAGGGTTAGTTGTCACATCCCATACGAGATTGCGGGTCATGCACAAAATAGGAAGTTTTATTCCTAGTTCTGAAGCATTATAGGATCTGCTTGTGTGAATCATAATATATTAACTAACAAGCTGCAATACTATGGATTTAGAGGGGCTCCTCTCGATTGGTTTAAGTCATATCTTAGCAACAGAAATCAAGTTGTAAAAGTTGACAACAGGATGTCTTCTTGTAGGCCAATGGAATATGGAGTGCCTCAAGGCTCGGTACTAGGCCCTATCTTGTTTCTTCTGTTCATAAACGACATGGCTAATTTAAACATTAGTGGAAAAATATGTCTCTTTGCGGACGATACCAGCTTTACGTGGAGCCACCCAGATGTCACGGACCTACATAGGATTGTATCTAATGACCTAATCACCATTAAATCCTGGTGCGATTCTAATCTCCTATGTTTGAACATCTCTAAAACGAAAGGCTTGTCTTATAAAAACACGCTGCAACCTTTTGACCTTAATGGCACACTTGATGTCGTAAACTCTGTAAAATTTCTAGGGCTTCTTGTAGATGATTCTTTAAAATGGGATCCACATATCGACGCTTTATCAAGGAAGTTGGGTTCTGCTTGCTTTGCGTTAAGATCTGTTTCCGAGGAGCTTAGCTTTTCTACCTCTAGAACTGTTTATTTTGCTCTTGTTGAGTCGCACCTCAGATATGCTATTCCATTCTGGGGTACATGTTGTGCGACTCAATTTGATCGAATTTTTATACTACAAAAAAGAGCTGTTCGTTACCTACTGAGACTTAACAGTAGAACTCACTGCCGAGATTTCTTTAAAAGATATAAAATACTAACCCTTCCTTGCTTATTTATTTTGGAATCGGTTTGCTTAATTCGTAAGCATGCACCTGCTCTATTAGAGAGACCTTCTCACAACTACCCTCTCAGAAACACTGAGCACGATCTCTATCTTCCAACCCCACACTCAGAGTTAATTAAAAGATCAGTAATCTACAATGCAAAAAAAATGCATAATCACCTGCCATTTAACATCAAATCCATAATATCTCTGACTTCATTTCGCAAGGCTTTGAAATCATTCTTACTGGAAAGCGCCTTCTACACCGTGAACGAGTTTTACAACACATAAATTTATCCTTATGAACCCCTAGTGTGATAGTTGCCATTACCAACCATTTTTACCGAATTTTGTATATGTATTTTTTTAATTGTTTCGTACTTTTTTATTTTTTATTTTTTACTTTGCTTTTTTATTTTTTTTTACATTATATTTATGAAAATGTTTATAACATAGTAAGACTGACAAAGTACATTTCTAATGTACTTCTTTTAGGATTCTATTATATTAATATTCTAAATTCTTGATTTAAATATTATTTTTCTATAATATTTATGATGTGTTTTTGTTTTGTTTTGTTTGCTAATTTTGATGTTTGTAAACTATTTTTTTTACAACAGCTTTGTCCACAAAATTGTAAAATTTTTTTGACAATAAAGCATTTATTTATTTATTATTTATTTATTATGCTTACTTTTGCATGATTTGTGTCATTGCGTTCATATCTACTAGAAGGATTTGTTGCCTTTTGTCAAATATACACTGGAATTAATGAGGATTATTAATTCATGGATTTGTTACTTTTTGGTTGAAATGTTGGATTTCAGCAAATACTTTTACAAGGATATGTTATTTTCGGCTGAATTTTTGGATGGGATTGTAGAGACGCGACCAGTTTCTACCAGATGCAATGCCTAACTCATTTTTCGGCAAAAGTGGATTTGTTCACTTTTGCGTGGTTGCTCCTCAAATATGTTTCGAAAAGGTTGCTTACTCTCTGGATATCTAATATGAGCAAAAAGCACTCTTAAGCTATTAGTCTAACCACAGCGCTCAGAATATGTTACCTTTGTAAATATAATTCTGAAGATTCTTCGGGGTTTTAATTAGATTGTATGAAACAACAAAACTTTTCATATTTTTTGTAGACCGCCATTATTGTGAAAAAGTAAATTAAATATACTATTATTAAAATAAATAAACAAACAATATTTATTTAGTAATTTTCTTTAATTCATTTCCGTTTGAAAGCTGTTTGGATACATTGTGTCTTTTTTAAAACCAAACTTAAGTCTTAAGTTGGTTTTTGAAAAAGACACAGTGTGTCGAAACAGCTGTCAAACGGAAATAAATTAGTGGAAATTACTAAATAAATATAATTTGTTTATTTAATATACTAGTGATAATTAATTTCCACCAAGTAATGACTAACTCGATAAATTAAATAAAATATAGTAAGTATATACTTAAATAGAAACACCAAAACAACATAAATATTTCATTAATAATCAAAAACTGATAAAACGGCGCAAAGTTATTGACTTGCTTTTTCTTCGAAACAAATTACTCATAGCCTAGTACCTACTAATTGTACATAAAAAAAAATTTAGAAAATCTTGAATTTTGAGCGTATTTTTCAGAATAACTGCATACATGTATATATTTTTGGGAAAGTCCACATTATTCCTAATAAATATAGAGCAATATACAGGGTGTCGCTAATTACACTGGCCTACAAAAAAAATATTTTTTTGTTGTAACACAAATCAGAATAGCATAAGCTAATAGAATGGATCTATCCAAATACGAAAATGACAAATAGAAAAAACGATTTCAGAAAATTCTTAACCCTGTTTATTGACTATGTTTACAGTTTTCGCCTATCAAACATATCATACATCTAAGAGAAAAGCAAACGAGAAAAATATTAACTTAAAACATTAATTAAACTTTATTTCTTCCGTTTATGAGGTGTCCTATCTTCTTTCTTCAAAAACCAACAGTAGTCACCCATCATGGTTGGATTCCATAGTCCTTGGTATAGAATTTCCATTGTTCTGATATCTTGGTGAAACCTTTCACCCTGCTCATCACTAACAGCTCCCAAATTTTTAGGAAAAAATGACAGATGGGAATGGAGAAAGTGAATTTTTAATCACATTCTGGCACCAAGCTGTAGCAGGGTTGTCCAGCGGTTGATTATTATATTTAAAATTATTTATTTATTTTATTTATTTATTTGAGACGTAGCGGGCAACCCTGTCACAATACCGAAATTAACTAATATATGATAAGTAAAATCAAAGGTATTCTGTAGCCTTCTTCGTAAATGATAATTTACAATTTTATTAAATATATTTGTTAGTACAAATTGGATAACATATTTTATCTCACCAATTCTGCGGCAATATAAACTCGAACAACAGCAAACTGCAACAACGATGTTATCTTCTTCTTGAATATATATTTATTTAACTATCAGGTGGTTTATTTAAATAAAAGATTTGGTTTTTAAAAACAACTTAAAAATCTATTGACAAAAGTAAAGTGAGTGATATACTGTACAAAAATAATACTTAAACCTAATAACAAAAAAAAGTATTTAAATCTAGAAAATGAGGGAATTATCTTAAAATCCCCAACTTTAGTACAAAAGAAAAGAAAAGAAAAATCTTTAAATAAAACGTAAATTTTAACTCTAGAAAACCAGTTACTCCCCAGATAAAACATAGGATAAAAATAAAATATCTTTGAAAATCCCTTAACTTTAATAACCCACTGTATACGTAAAGCCCCATAAACCACCACAAAAGAAGAATTAAAAATCAACTATAAGAATCAAAACTCTGACACAGACTAACTTTTAAACTTCCCGCAAAATACAAAGTTAGCTCAGCTATTACTAGATCCACCCCTTAGACCAATCCCCTCTTTGATTTTATTAGTCAGGATGAAACGAATAAAGCGGTGAATGGTGAAGCTTAAGTCTCTACTCTAAACTTTAAGTTCGGAACTTCGTCCTAGAAACACGAGGTGTCACCCATGATAATTAAAAATGAATAAATAGATTAAAAATTAAATTCCCTTCAATTCTTAGTTCTAAGATTATGTATATAATCTAATATATAAGCCTATACTAACTTATCCACATTATGGGTCCGAAAAGTCATGACGAAAAAAAAGGCACGAAAAACCCTTTCAGTTTATCTTTTCTGCAGGGGAAATTATGCCCCAAAAACATGGTTTCTCGGTAATGTTCCTATTACAAAATACTCTATTGTATTTTCAAGATAGTAAATTGACCATTTATTATCATTGCATCGAACCAAATAAAATGTTTCAATTAATATTTTCAACAGGTTAAATTAAACAGACCAAAGAAAGATTACCGTGACACAAGGAACATATGGGATCCATAAACCCTCGAAAAGGAAGGCATAAATTGTAACCTTTTTAAGAAAGCTCATACATAAATCTGTCTATACTCTAGATTGTAGCATTTGAGTTATATGATACTTATCTAGGGTTTTAAATTCTCGAAACTAATATTAGATAAATTTACTTATAATTCTTGTGAAATAATCAAGCCTGATTAAGTGTGGACGTGAGAACTAACAATTTTAGTAACATATTGCTTGAATTATATTTATAATATATAAAAATTTATACTCTATACTGTGATTATAGCCTATTCTGCTACAAAGCGCTTTATAGGCATCTAAGAGTTCATTAACTAATTGTTCATAATTTTCATCCATATTGTTGCCTAAAAATCCTCTTACTACATTAACAAATGAATTCCATTTATACCTATTGTAATTTATTTTATCCAAAATCGTGCGCATATTTTCATAATTTTCTTTCATTGTAACTGAATGGGCAACTGGTATAGAGGGTTTTAAATTTCCATTATGCAATAACACAGCTTTTAAGCTATATTTAGATGAGTCTATGAATAAGCGCCACTCACTGGGAGAATATTCAATATTAAGCTCCTGCATTAACTTGTCTATATCAGTACACGCGCACAACGAATTTTCCATACTGTAGGATTCACAAAACATAATTAACATAACAACGTAATTTTTGTTTCTTTGGCCAATAGGTTCCATTCCTTAAGACGGGAACCCAGAAGTTCTGACTGTTGCTTGGATAACCCCAAATCACGTACTAAATCATTTAATTCACTTTGAACAATCAAATGTGGCTTGCCGGAACTGGAACCTGTGGTAAAAGTGGGATCGGTGCACTGGTCTTCTGAGCTGCCTGATGCGTTATCTCCGTTATCTCCCAAATCAATAGCTTGGCAATTTAAAGGCGCAATCGGCACTGGCAAATTTGCATTATGAGGAACAGGTCGTATGGCAGATTGCAAATTTGGATATTCTATATTGTGCTTTCCCTTTTTGGAATAACCTTCAGTCTTTGTCCGGCAAAAATAACAATCGTCAGAATGATTGGTGGGTTCTCGGCATATCATTGGGACTGCAAAAGGCATACTTTTTCTCTTTCCCTTCATCCACTGCACCAATGATACACTATAACTAACACAGCACACCTGGGGAGCCCAGCGCCTGATCTTGATCCCAATTAACATACTAAAATATTTAAAGTAGGCTTTTTTCATTTTAGGAAAATGGCCTGGCTTGTGATTTCACCAGAAATTCTCCACAAATATAACAAAATTTGTCAGGAGAAATTTTGCAACTTCTGCGCGTTTGACTTGCTTATCGGTTCACATACACTTGCTTATCGATACACAGAGAACCACTTAATTCGAAACCCAAGAGAAGAGTGATGTTTAACGTTTATTTTATGTCTAATGTTGTAAAAACTCAGTCTAGGTAATTTTTCCGTTGTAAAATGGACCCATTTTAGCCGCCCCACAATAAAATTGTTTACCTGCTAATATTAAAGGTTCTAATTAGGCTATTAAAAAATGGTACGTATTAGGGCTTTTCGAATATTTTTTTTTATTATTGGGAGGGTATTTCCATTGCGAAAATAATGAGCTGGGATACGAGGTGTGCATAAAACTCCTAGATTTTCAAAAACGTCCTGTATCTCAAGAATTAAAATGGCTAAGAAAAATCTGCTTACGCCATCTTTAATTTCACAAAACTACGATATTTTTAAAATTATATGTCTAAACATTTCATATCAACATCAATTTGAAGAGTGAAAAATTATTCCTGGTGAATTTGTAATGGAACATTACATTACATGTATACTAGACACATAAAAGTTTATAAAAAACATTGTTGACTAATTTTCTTAATTTTGTGCATTTTTGTAATTTTTGTGCCGCTTCAAAAGTACGAATCAGAATGTTAATTTTTTTTCGTCATATATTTATTATGGGTTTGGAGTCACTGGTTTTTCAATTTCCACGTATTTCACACGGATACTAAAACAAGCATTCAAAAAAAAACCTTTGTAAGTGGTATCAAAAAAATCCTAATACTTTGTCCGTTACAGTCAAAGAACGAAATTAGATCAGAGGTTTTGACCAAATGCAGAATTTTGTAATTTTTTTCCCCTCTGGCTATCAATAACTAAGCTATTCACTTTCAAAGTGCAACTTTGTTTTACTCAAATATGTTAATTTTTACAGAAGTTAGGGGGAATTTGGGATTGGACATAAATAGTATATTGTGTAACAAGTGCGTGAAGTTAACTTTTATAAACGAGTGTGAAAGCCGAAGGCGAGGGTCACAATATCACACAAGGGTATAAAAGTCTTCACGCACGTATTGCACACTATACTTTTTCTGCTACCGTAAATAATACAAGTACGAAATAAAATTAAACTATTTAATTTTCTCCTTTATATAATACAAATTAAACTAATGAACTATTTATTTAATTTTCTGTTTTATAATAATTGTAACTTTTTAATAGAACTTATAGTTAAATTATTTAATTTTCTACTTTATAATAATTGTAACTTTTTAATAGAAATTATAGTTAAATTATTTAATTTTCTTCTTTATAATTATTGTAATTATTAATAGTAATGTTGCAATTTGTTAGATTACTAAATTTAACTTCTGTTGCCTCCTTTGATGATGATTTGTTAATAATATTGCTGCTTGTGATCGAGGTGATATTTGGATTTTGAACTGACAAAAGTCTATTCGAAATATCATTTTTCTTGTTAAGGGAATTTTTACGTAACTCTCAGCTACCGTTCAAGATTTCCAACCGCCGTGTTGTTTTAACATAGTAAATCTGCACCGGTTTCAACTAGCAAGGAAGCAGATGATCGTCTGAAACAATGGCCTGTATATTTTTCTGGATGTGGTAGTTTTAAAAATTTTGCTATTTCACTAGGCAATTTTCCAAATTTGTTTATCCCGACGACTTGGCGAGTACATTTTCCTCCTTGATACTTGATGAAGAATTTGTTTTCTTGATAATTTTGGGGACGAAGGGCGGCATATTTTCTGTATAATTCTAAATGCTCGGTAATTAAATTTTCTTGTTATTTTGGTTTTTGTATCGGATACAACAAGAACACTTCCTAAATCTTGAATATCGCACATTTTTAGCTTATAAATTTCGCTTCTTCTTAGAGCACCAGCAATCCCAAATATTAATATCACTTTGGTTAATAAAAAAACTTCGTCAGGAGCCTTATTTATGAACTTGAAAATTTGTTCTTTCTCCAATATTCGAGATTTTTGTGGAATATATCCTTTTCTTCCGTTTTAAAAATGCATGAACTTTTGGATATTTACCAATGTCAATGTTATTTTTAATGCTAATAGTACTTTTTAGCATTGAATAATGACTCCATAGTGTTGATGATTTCACATTTTTTGACAATTCTGATAAATATGCGAGTAAAACATTTTCAGAAACGGTTTTAATATTGTTCTTACTGCGCCAGGTCATAAATTTATTGTACGTGTTTTCATAAATTTCCTTTGACTTCTGAGGTAACAGAGAATTACTAGATGTTTTCGCTGCTTCCGTAATATCTGGTGGATTACACATTTCTATATCAGAGTCCATAATTATTGCTTATTATAACTTAAAATAATAAACTGTTCAAATTACTATTCGAACTTTAAGTGTCTATTTTAAACTGTTTGCATTGGCAATTTGACAACTCGTTACCATGACAACGATACAAATTGCGAGGCACGGCCGCCTAATAAAATTATTACCAGTGCGGGCCCGGTGCGTGAAGTAAATCCTTTAGGGAAAGCATTGTATTTCACGCATCGGTGCTTGAAAACAAGCTTTAGCTACTGCAATCAGTGTGTAAAATAGGATTTTAAGGACGGTTGTAGAAAAAATAGTTTTTCCTGACCTTTGGAATGTCGTTAATGGCGTCCAAAAATATTATGTAGTTTTCGTGTTGTTGATGCGCAAAGTTTTATTTTAGATGCCTAATTTGCGCATTTTTTAATTACAAATTCTTTCCGATTTCTGAGGCAATGGGTTTCGCTGATCAAAATGCATAAACATGCCAAATTTCAGAGTCGTACAATATATTAAAATGACTCTTTTATTCGACTATATGGCCAATTTTTAAGATACAAGGTGTTAAACTTTGTCTAAAATACCATATAAAATACACCGAGAAAACAGGATAAATAAAAATATGCATTTTCAACATATTTAATATATAGCACTTCCTAAAATAAGAAAAAAGTTTTATATGCATGTGGGTCTGCAAATGCTTTGTTCTCGATAAACCTTCCGCATTTATCTCGCGAACAAACCGTTTCCAAATAAAGTATAAAACTTTTTTCTTATTATATACGCCCTATACGATAAATATGTTGAAATTTTTATTTTGTATGGGGTTTGAGAACACCTTGGTTTCTTACAAAGTAACCATAAGATTAGAGAAAAACAGTTGTTCAGGGCATTGAGAACTGTCCAGAAACGCCTGCATACGGAGTTATGGGCGAGAGGCACCAATCTTACAAAATGGCCCACGTTTCAATCTTAAATATCAGTTTAATAGTATTATTTACCTATTTAATATTTTAAGTACGCTTTGTTTATCTTTAAATACTCAAATTTATTATTGAATACCTTTTAATAATACTTAATTTCTTTTTAATACCTTTAATGATTTTCAATTTATTTTTAATGCCTAATAAATATCTTATGCAGATTTGTCTTTCTGCAAATCTTCTTCTTAGAATAAAATAAATGTTGTTAAAATACGATACCTTATGGTTTTACCTAAAAACATATAGTTCGGGGCCGACAAACTAATTATCGTTCCTCTCCAACGCACCTAAATGTCAAGTTAGTCCGCTCGGTTGCTAAATTCTGATTTAATATTGCGAAGAAAGAGGTTATAATTAAAGTAAAATAATTAGTTGATAATCGGTACTTCGGGTGTTATAGTGACTTTTTTGCGTGTGCCCGCTATGTTGTGTAGTACTTAATCCAAATAGCTTTTAACGCTTTAAGGTTGGTTACTCCTTAGAGTAAGAATTAAAGTAGAGATCACAACTCATTAATAAATCACGCCAACATGGTTTCCCTAGTTTTCATATTGTATCGACCAATGTTTACGATAAAACTAGACGTGGGGATGACCCATGCCCAAGCCGTGGCCATTTGTTGACGAATGCCAGTGACGGCGTGAGTTTTCACTTCCCGCATAAGGAAATATCATTAATCGTGAAAAAATTATCGTTCTGAGTTTTTACAGATTCTCATGTTTTTCCATTACTGTCGGTCAGTCGGTCTGTTCCGGTATAGCTAAAAAATCCACTTACTCGATTAACTTTAATTTTATTTAATTTTCCACAAAAATTACGTCTGATATGAAAAAAAAAAACTGGTAAAATATCGGTATGAATTCAATATGGCGAAACAAAACGACGGCCTGTTAAAATATTCAATATACGAAAATGAAGAAATGGGCCATGCTTCATTATCGTTGACAAAAAGAAGGATTCTTACCTATTCCTTAATGAGGCAAATAGGTATTTTTACAAACTTCAAAGAAAAATCGTTTTCTACTTCACTATCTAAAATCAAACCATTAAGTTAAGTAAGTTTAAAAGGAAATTAGTTTTTTATATATTATTAAACTTTATTAATTATTTTTAATTTTTAAAATTATTAAAAAATTATTTGTTCAGTTGTTGAAAATGTCATCTTAAACCCGTAACTGTCAAGTTAGACCTTGTCTAAAGTGAAACCTCTTTAGTGAATACGGGTGTTAGAGTTTTAAACTAAAATCAGTGCTTTTAACGCGCTTTTATTCATCTGATTGTATGTCTGGTTCAAATCTTGTAAAGAATTTTTCAGCACTTCCATTACCGATTATTTTCAAATTTGACATGCATACACTTTCGGATATAAAAAATCCGAATTTTTTTAGCCAACGTTTGGAAATCCAAAATGGCGGCGCCCATACGGCCGACGAATTTTTTTACTCGTGTAGCCAAAACTAAAAATCAGTGCCTAGGAAAATTTGAAAGTGTCAGCATTTAAAAATTCAAAATAGCCGTGTCAAAATGACAATATCAACAGGTCGGACGGATGATTTTAACATTTGTGGGGATTATTTAGGAAGGCACAACAAAAATCAAAATGATGGCGCCAATATAGCGAACCAATTTTGTAATTTGTACAGATTCGGCTGAAATATTAGTATCTAAAAGTATTTAAGAATAAATGTTTTAATGAAATGAAATTTTAGTCAATATTTGAGAATTAAAAATGGCGCCACCCCCATAGCAGACTAATTTTAAAATTTTTGCAGATTTGATTAAAATTCCGCATTTAGGGTTATCTAAGACTGCACATCATGAATTTTTGTCAACATTTTAAAAATTCTAGATTGTAATGCCAAGATGGCGGCGGAATTTTAACATTTGTGTAGATTTGGCTGAAAGAAAGTAGGAATCTGGGGGTATTTGAAAATAATTATCATACATTTTTAGTAAATATTTAAAAAATGAGAGTAGGAATGTCTAAAATGCGAGCGAATTTTAATATTTATACAAATTTGATTAAGTGTATTCGATATTAAGTGAGCAATTCATACACTTTTACTAATAAATAAATAATAAATATTTAAAATGGAGATGTCATCAATCAATCAATCCGATAAGTACTTTTTTTCAGATATTTTTAAATATTTAATTAGGCCACCGTTTTGTTCTCCCATTTTGAATTTGTCTCAACATTTTTACCAGTTCTTCCCTATATAATATTTGATTTTTGAGCAAAATTTGAACATAACCGATATAGTAGTTTTCTGCAAAACTTATCAGTTGATGGTTATGTCAAACCTATTTTTTGTGCAAAATTTGGATAAAATGGATAAGCAGTTTCTTAGTAATATTTTTTTAACATTTCAATAAACCGCCATTTTGTTCAGCCATATTGGATTTTTACCAAAATGTTACCACGTCATTATCATATGACCTTTAATTTTTAACCAAAACTTGAAGTAAATAGGACAAGCAGTTCTTGAGCTTTGTCGTGGGCAAACATACAGACTAACCGACGGAACTGAGAAAACATATTTTTTTTGTAACTAGAATACTTTCCTCTTGCGAGGAAAGTAAAAAAATGCGAGCGTTATTAGATACAAATAGAATAGTCAATTGTCATATTGTTTTTCCATGTTAATAGCTAAAATTTTAAAAATAAAAGATTTTTTTAACTTTTCAATATCGTAAATCTTAAATTCTAACCAGTTTAGAACATGTTTACGAACACATTTTTACTTTTAACCCTCTATTGCATGACTTATTTAAAATTTTCGATTTTTTTTTATTTGTTTATTTTTGACGTTAAGGGGTAGGGGAGACCGGGGTTGGTTGTTACAGGGGCTTGTTGTTACAATCGATATACTTGCTCATTACTAATAATTTCAAAACTGCCCATCCCTAGTGCATGATCGCACCCATTGCCGCCAACTTCACACGAAATCTCCAGCTGATTACACTTCCCGCTAAAAAGTTATTTGTGTTCTTTTGTTTTAGTGTGCGCATTGTAAAATTTATATACCAAAGCATTTTTGTGAAAACTCGGGCGTTTTAAACTCAATTATTTTCAGTTCTTGTACAGTCATTAACTAACATGTAAGTAGTATTTCTGTAAAATATTTATTAATTATGAATGTAAGGTTGGGTAGATATAGTATAATTATTTTAAAAAGTCAATATGGGGCTAATTGTTACAAAACTTTCGGGGCACGTTGTTACACTGTAACAACTAGCCCCGTTCCAAATTTTTGAATAAAAATGGGTTTGTAATATATTTTTTTTTAATAGAGACGTTATGAGGGTATATAAAAGGAAGACAGACAGGGGAAATACCCCAGTAGAAACCTTTCGCGCAGCCGCAAAGGAAGTTTTGGAGAAAAAAAAATCTTTAAGATCTGTTGCACAAGAGTTTGGAATTAATTTTATGACACTGCAGAGATACTGCAAGAAGATAAGCCAAAAGGGTAAGTTTTAACAAATAATAAGTTCTCACATATTTTAAAATTAATTTAAAAAAATAACTTCTTACACCTTCTGTTTTTTTAGAACTGTGGATTAGAACCGACCATTGGTTACAAAAAAAATCGTCAGATTCTACCAGATTCACTAGAGTCTGATTTTGCAGATTATTTGCTGGAATGTTCAAAAACATTTTATGGCCTTTCTACCAAAGAAACTAGAAGACTGGCTTACGAATTTGCGGTTAAGAATGAAATTGCCGTTCATCAAAGTTGGCGTGAAAATTCAATGGCATCGGCTGACTGATTATCTTCATTTCTTAGGCGTCATCCAATGTTATCTTTAAGAACTCCTGAAGCTACCAGCTTCAGCCGAGCTACAAGCTTCAATCGGGAAAACGTTATGAAGTTTTTTGGCCTTTTAGAAGAAGTCCTAAACAGGTATAAATTTGAGTGCCAAGATATTTACAATGTAGACGAAACCGGTGTTACCACCGTACAAAAACCGGACAAAATAATTGCACAAAAGGGAATTAAACAGGTCGGTTCAGTAACTTCAGCAGAAAGGGGTACGTTAGTTACTTTGGCGTTGGCAGTAAGTGCTAGTGGAAACACTGTCCCACCAATGTTCATCTTTCCACGTGTAAATTATAAACATCATTTTGTCCACAATGGCCCTCCTGGCTGTATTGGAAGCGCCAACAAATCGGGATGGATGGTAAAGGACGACTTTATCATTTTTTTAAACCATTTTATTAAACATGTAAGATGTACTAAAGAAAAACCGGTTCTTCTCATACTAGATAATCACGATTCACACCTCTCTATAGCTGGCATTGAACTTTGTAGAGAAAACGGTGTGGTAATTTTATCATTACCACCACACTGTTCGCATAAGTTGCAGCCTTTGGACAGGTCTCTCTTTGGTCCTCTTAAAAAATTTATTAATAGTTTTAGCGATTCGTGGTTAAGAAGCAACCCTGGGAAAACTATGTCAATATATGACATTCCGGGCATCGTCAGAGAGGCGCTACCATTAGCTGCTACTCCCAAAAACATTCAATCTGGGTTTCGTGTCTCAGGAATTTATCCATTTAATCGGCATGTTTTTAGCGATGATGAGTTTTTATCCAGTTATGTGACAGATCGATCCCCTCCGGAAGGTTTTTTTCCTATTGTTACTGCAGATAATGAAATAAACCAAATAGAAGAAGAAAGAATATCTCTAAATACAACGGTTCAAAAGACCCCAGAAAAGGAACCAAGAAAAGAAAAAGAAAAACATAAGGATTCGGCGCTCGATGCTTATGATTTAAAAAAAAGTGACGATTTTTCTAAAAATCTATATTTTAACCCTTGTAATTCGCAGAATACACCTAAGGCATCCCTATCTCCAAAGGCTGGATGTTCAAAATATTATAGCCCTACTGAAATTCGCCCACTCCCGAAATGTGGAGAGAGAAAAATGAACCTTAAAGGGCGAAAGCGCCGTAAAACTGCAATTCTTACAGATACGCCAAATAAGGATGAATTGCAGCAGGAAAAAGAAAAACGCAATGCAAAGAAATTGAAGGATGCAATAAAACGAAATAAGGGAGTAAAAAGAAACATCAGTGCTCAAAGGAATAAAAAAGAAACAAAAAATAAAAAAACTGTTATAGAATCAGAATCTAGCGAGGATGAAGATGAGACCTTTTGTCTGGTTTGTGCAGAAAGCTATTCTAAATCCAAGCCAGGCGATGACTGGATTAAGTGCACAAAATGTCGCGGATGGGCTCACGAGGGGTGTGTAAACCCAGTGTCTTACTTTGTTTGTCAGAACTGTGATTCTGATGAAGAATATTATCAATCTGATGTTGACTTTTAATATGTAACAACTTACCCCAAGCATGTAACAATCAACCCCTATGTGGGGTTAGTTGTTACATTTTGCATAATTTATTAATAAAATTCGTAGTTTGATTTTAGTATAAAAATATTTATGAAACACTTTCTTTTCAAATACACAACATTTAGATGTAAACGAATAAATAGTTTTTATTTTTAATAATTTTTTTTTAAAAGCCTCAAAAATGTTTTTGTTAAAAATGTAACAACCAACCCCGGTCTCCCCTACTAGAAAAAAGGTACAGTTAAGTTTTTTGCAAATTTTATTTTTTATAAATTTTTTTTAAAAATGTTCCCAAATGGGAACATTATGCACAAGAAGTAATAAACATGAAAAAACAAGATGCTTGAAAAACATTTCGGCAGTGGAATTCTTTAAAACAATTGTTCGTTTTATTGAGACACAAGTGCACTTTGCATTTGTCGCACGTTATGCGCGATTTTCCTTTACAACCAAGCTTCTTACACCTTTCTCTATTATCGGTATGGGACGGCTAATGACCAATATTGTCACATTGTATCATGTTTGTTGGACGCGGTTCTAGACATCTTCTTTTTGGGGTAAAATGTATGGGTGAATTAGAGGGGGTACTAGAACTGGGACGCCCTTTTCTTCTATTTGTCGTTTTCCCTACCAAGCATAAATTTTGGGCCAATGCTGTTTTGAATTTCAATAGAGACACATTTTCATTTCTTTTTAGCTGCTTATTGATCCGTCGTGAAAGAAGCCAAGCATTGACAGTAACAACATCGAGTATATGACAAAATATGCGCATATACCATTTTTTATTCTTAAATTTGATGGGATACAGCCCCAACAGAAAATCCTGCAAATCCACTCCTCCCATATGCATGTTATAGACCGATACTATATCTGGTCGCTCGATATCTTTTCTACAATTTTCCGATTTGAAAAATCGTTGTACTTTGGTCACTGGTTCTCACCCGGAAAACGTAGATATTAGGGAAACTATACGATTATCGTACCACTGTACAGCATGAACATTCACACCATCCACATAAGCAGTTTTTTCGGTATATGTCCCTCGCCCTTTCTTTTTCAGGTACAGTTTTCAACCCTTTTCCGATTTGACCTTACTGTCGCAACACTTTTTATTCCTAATTTTTCTAAATAAGACAGCAGATACAGGCCTGAGAAATAATTGTCATAGTATACTTTTTGATTCACATTTCTGGGAATAGGTCTACATAAACGAACTATGATGTTACTTGCTGCTCCAAGATCCGGTTCCTCGGGCATTATATTTATTTCAGCTTTACTGCTGTAAAGTTAGAACTGAAACCACTTACGCCAGACAAAACATACATTTTATAGCCCTATTTATGGGGTTTTTTTGGATTATAGGTTTTTAGAGAAGTTCTTCTTTTAAAGGGAATAATTTGCTCATCACAAGAGAGGTTCTCCTCAAACGGTATTTTTTGGCACGCAGTCTTTATCTGATTTAGAACCGGCAAAATTTTATCTGTATTTTTGGTAGACACACTGTTGTCAGAGAAATAGAGGAAACGTTTTAGTTCTTCAAACCTATTTAGGGGCATTATATCTGCGATTTGAGAAGTGCGAGTGTTAGCAGCCCAGTACCTGCGAGTAGAATGTTGTCTTATCAAAGACATCCATATCATTATTCCTAAGAATTGCTTTATTTCTTTGCAGTGTGTTACTAAAGGCTTATTTGGTCTCTTCTGTACACTATACAAACATGTCTCATGTACAATTTCAGAGATAAAATCATCTGTGATGAAAAATTTGAATAAATTTTATGCACCATCCAACTGTAAAATGTCTTCTGGTAGATCACATTCCCCCAAGAATGTATTTTCTTGGGGATCTCGTCTAGTAGTTGACTCAGTCCAAGTTATATTTTTCTTATTTTTCAAAAAATAAATCTTTTTATTTGCAGGAAGATTGAATAATTCAGAGAGAGGAATATCATCTTCCGAATCCTCATTGTTCTGCAGGTCCAGCACTTCAATATCATTTTGGCGAACTTGTATTTCCACTGTAAACAAAAAAATTTCATGTATATTTACTCAAATAACATAGTATGATAATTCACCTCCATCCTCATCATCTGACAGTTCGGAATCTTCACTATCTATAGGAATATCGCGTACAACATCAAGCCTTTTTCTTCCATAAAACGTAAGTGGCCTTCTCTCCGAAAAATCCATTGCAGCTCTGCAATACAATGTTGACTCGTGTTCCTATAAAAAACACAAAACTTCACAATTTTTCGTCATGAACTTTGTAAGCACAATGTTCCCGAAGGGGAACATATAGGTTATGACACGTAAACCCAACAAAAAATAAATAAAAATCATCAAAATTGTCACTAATCTACTCCTAACGATAAAAGCTAAGTTTTAAAAAAATAATCACCTACCTGCAACAAGTATAAAACACTAGTACAAACACTAAAACCGACGGCGTACTGATCAATTAAGCTATTAAATGAGCATAAAATACTGCGAGAGACATCTAGCGACAAACACATTATAAAAAGTAGAGCACTTTTGTCTTAAATATAAATATGTTTTATTGGTTTCACACGAAAATGTAAGATGGAGACACTTTTCGTAGTTTATTTGTTATGTTCCCATTTGGGAACGCTATGCAATAAAGGGTTAATACCCAAAGAATCACCATTTAAATTCCTTACCTGATAACACTTATATAAAAAATTGATCCAACTCAAGTGAAAATTAAAAAAAAGCTCGAAATCATCCAAAACTTTATTATTTCTCCAGAGTTCATCCAAAATCTTGTGATTTTCGAAATCGCAGTACATTTTTTTGAGCGTGAGACGCCGTGCGGCTATTTTGATATAGTATAGGTATATTCTATAATTATTTTAATTCTCTGATAGGAAAAACTACTGTAATCGGCAAAAAAATCACCTCAGAGTCTTTTTTGTGTCATTTTGTTTCTGAAGATTCTCACATGACCCCAGACGAAATAAACTTAATTATATTATACTGAACCGGATTGGTCAATACGTCATGTGACCCAAAATAAGTGAATATGGTATCTTCCATTAGACATGTCTCCTGGAAAAGGAAATCTTGCTGTTTACTTAGGGATTAAAGAAAATTCCAAACTTAAACGGCCATTTTTTTACAAACTCACATTGCCGAACAATAGTTAGGTCAACTAAAGCTCCTAGTTTCTCAATGTCTAAGATAAAGTAAATAAAACTTATTTATTAAATATTTAAAAAATTAATGTCACCGTTCCTTTAGAACGCTGCTTCGTGAAGTAAGGCAACATATAAATAGAAGATTTGACCCATATCAACAAATACACAATAATACACTAAAACACATGCAGTAGTGACGCTAAGAAAAGCTTGGTATCTATCTAATGAAATATTTTTTAGCAAATTAATTTCTTTAATATTAAAATTTATTGTAGTTCCACAACCCGCTATTGGTTTTTAAGCCACGCCGGTCACGTGACCTTGTAACAATGTTTACTGTAGACTATTATACTTTTTTACTATAAGGATCCCTTGTCAATGAAAGTGGGATGGTCTAATACGAGTTGTCGATCGGGTTTGCCATAGCTAACTAAAACTCTTGTTACTGGTGAAATCTGATCTGAGACTTTGGGTATTTTAGTTTGTATTTTACTATTTTGCAATAAAAGTAATTTCTTTATACTGCTTAGAAACTAATGGTGGAAATGCATTACTATTCTTTGTATGAACATTTTATTACATCATGTTTAAACATATTCACCGTAATATAAATTGGTATAAACATTGGTGTTTCTGGCTAGGCTTGGCATCGTCGTACGATCGACCTTAAACTGTGAGGTAATCTTGGCAGCGGCTAAAGATGTAAATAATGAACCCTATTTTTATTCTTCCTCTAAGGGTTACTCTTATTAAACTTTTGTTTTTTATCTATTCTAATCTTATTAGTCCTGTCCAAATAAACGAAATCCATTGCAAATTGACGCATCTATTGTGCGTACATTCTTAAAACCTTCCTGATTCTTATTTATCATGAGGCGCTCTATCCGGTGAAAGCAAAAAAAAAGTCTGAGGGTAAGTAAGTAAAAACGCGAATCATAGCCCGCGTCGCGAAATCTAGAAAAATTTTTAAAAAATCTTTGAAAAACCTTTCATTCTTAATTTTTCTTATTCGAAAATAACTGCGAAATTAATGGCTTCATTTCAAAATCGACTTTACCTTTCGAAAGAGTAGAAAAAATACTTTTAAAATGTTATATACAGGGTATCCTATTTTCGGCACTTTTGCGTGGTACATCCCTTATTTTTAAACGTAACGCCCGCAGAATTTTCATAGCCCTTCTGGTTTTTGAGATACAAGACATTTCTAGATGTTGCATTTTCAGAGACCCCTCGTATCTCAGCTATCTGATAACTTATCAAAAAGGCGAAAATTGTTCCTGAGTATGGAATGAGTATACGGGGTCAGGTCCAAAAGTTATTGGACCCTACTTTGTAGTGTATGTGTTGTTTTGAAAAACAAGCTCAAAATTCGTTATTTCCTAATAATGTCCTTTGTGTCCAATTAGTAGGTAGTAGGCTATGGCTAAAATGTATTAAAAACAAAATTCATACAAAGTTATGGGCGAGGGGTGCCAGTCTTACAATATGGCCTTATTTTCAGTCTTAAATACCATTTTAATTTTATTATTTACCTATTTAATCTTATTAATATGCTTCATTTATCTTTAAATATTACTATTTTCTTTTTAATACGTTTTAATTACCTCTATTGATTTATAATTTATTCTTAATGTCTAATACATATACTTGAGTATTCAGGTTTGCCTTTTCGTAAATGTTGTTCCAAAAATAAAATAATTGTTGTTACTATACGACAGCTTATGGTTTTAGCTAAAAAATATAGTATACTTAATTTCCGATGCTCCTAAATTTCAAGTTAGACCGCTCGATTGCTAAATTCTGATTTAATATTGCGAATAAAAGGTTATAATTAAAGTAAAATAATTAGTTGATAATTAATACTTCGGCTGTAATAGTGACTTCTTTCCGTATGCGCGGTCTGTTGTGTAGTTTCACTTAATACAAATAGTTTTTAACACTTTAAGGCTGGTTATTCTTACTAAACGACATTGAGAAAGGACCTCTCAGACATCTTATAACAAATTTTTCTACATTTTTGATATAAGCCTAACACTGGAACCTGTGGTGGAAGATAGATCAAAATACAAGAGTTCTAATCACACTACACCACAACTTGTTACGTTCTGGTCGCATCAGCAGATGATATAAACTAAAGTAACTTATCATAACCGAGACCATTTCTAGGCAAAAAATTGAATATCTCGTACGATAACTTTGAGGTCACTAACTCGTTAGAATTCTTAGATAAAATTAAGAATGTTCACTTAAAATAAGGTGAAATTTTAATATCTTTTGATGCAAGCTCATTTTTTTTAATGTACCCATACCACTAGCTTTAGAGTATCTAAAGGAACCACTTAAATTCAATAATTTGAAAAAAGAAATTATTGATGAATATTTGCTTCTCACAAAATTATGTATGAACCAAATTGTTTTTCAGTTCAACAATAAATATTACAAACAACTTGAGAGAACTGTTTATCTCCGTTCCTTGCAAATTTGTTTATAGGTAGATTAGAAACCCAATTCAGAAAAGAACTCAATACAATACGTAGACAATATATTTGCTATTTTTGATACTAAAACAGAGAATTTGGACACTTTCTTAGAAACATTAAACAATAAATATCCTTCCATTAATTTTACGTACGAAAAGGAGAACAATAAGCAATTACCTTTTCTCGACACGTTAGTTATTAGAAATAACGATAAATTAGAATTTGATATTTATAGGAAATTTACTAACTGATAGGTATATAACATCCGACTCATTTAATTGCCGGCAACACAAAATGGCAGCATTTCGTTTCTTAACTCACCAGTTAGTAAATTTTCCATTAAGTAAAAAACGTTTTATCAATGAAATGAGTCGGATTAAAAATATAGGTAAAAGTAATGGATATAATGATAATTATGTACGGGGTGGCCAACTAAGAATGGACGCCGGCCATAACTCGCTAACCGTTAATCATATAACTTGGGGGAAAAAAAATTATTAGCTAAATCGACTAAGAGAAATCGCTGGAAAATATTTTGAAGTTCCGCATATGGCCGCTAGGGGGCGCAACTGTTATGGTCAATCAGAAAAAGGGCTGTTTCTTAAAAAATATTCATGTAAAGGTATATTATAAATACTGCCATCGTAAAGAGTAGAAAAATTGTGATTTTTTTGTTAAGGATATTTTGCTCTATCTCGTAAAATGTAGTGGTGGGGGAAGGTCAAACATGTTTTTATTTAAATGTCAATAACTCCGTTATAAGTCAACGGAATTGAACAAACTAGGTCTCGTTTAAAAGAGCCCATCTTAACTAATAATCTGATGTAAAAAAAAAATCCGATTTGATTTCGCCGTGGTAACTAGAGGGCGCTGATTGACATCACAACAATTATTACGCATTATTTTGAAAATTTTAAATAGCACGCTATATCTCTTTTAATACAATTTAATAGGGGAGGAAATTCTCAATAAGTCAGTGCAAATTTCAGCTTCCTAACTTTTTTCAAACCGGAAATATAAATAAAACAAATATTAGGGCGCTGGGTACGCAACATCTCCCTAATCTGTATGGACATAGCCTACATCACAATAATTCAATAATAATACCACAGATAATATTCAACGCAAATCGCTAAAAATTATACTAATGTTCTGAAATAACCACCAGGTGGCGCAGTAGACGTTAATAAGCATAGTTTTACTCGCAATTTTAGTTTTCTCTATATTTTTTTGTAGTTTACTCTATTTTCAGTAAGTTAGATATTATAAGGTAATAAATAAGAAAAATCCTAATATATTCGACCGTTGCAAATCTCCGTCTTTCTTAAAATCGACAATTTATGCACAAGAATAACAATAAACTAAAAACATAGATAAATAATAATTCCTTAGCAATTTTCTGCTACATCAAGCAAAAAAAATAGTAGGCTGCGAAAACAAAATTGAAAGTAATACGTCAAAAAATAAACAATAGTTTCTTGTCAGTGCCTTTTAGTTGCTATTTATCGTTCTTGAATTTCCTAATAGTATTGCTATCATTTCGCGTTTTTGTCCGAGATTTTCGTGTTTTTTGAGTTTTTCTAGTTGCTGTTGTTCATGTTATTGTTGTAGTTCGTATTTTTCTTGTTCAAGATTTGTTATTGTTCGTGTTGCGTTGTGTTAAGAACAAAATGATTTATACAAATCAAGAACTATTCGACATGATAGGTGTTTATTTTGAATGTTTGAGAAATGCTACGGTTGCTGCAAGAGTATATGCGCAGGAATATCCGCAGAGACGCCACCCAAGTAAAAAGGTTTTTCTTCGAGTGATCCAACGTTTGCGAACCACTGGAAACGTGCATATTCCCGTATACCGCAGACAACGCAGAGGACGCACCGAAGAGAATGTAATTAATGTGCTAGCGTATATCGAGTTTAATCCTCAACTAAGTACTCGAATTATTGCGCTAGACCTAGGAGTAACGCGAACCACTGTTCTAAATATACTCAAAGAGCACAGGTAAGCAACGACATTGCAAATATAAACTGGACATATTTTTTAACAAAAGTCACGTGATTCTGATGTCACATAGGTCTTTAAGCCTAGAAAACCAATAATTTCCTGGAACATCAATTAAATATCTTCATCTTGTTTTAGGTTACATCCATATCACTTAGTGCTGCATCAGGAATTGACTGCTGCAGATTTTGATCACAGACTAAACCATTGTAACTGGCTTTTGGGTGTAATGAGGGAAGATCGGCAATTTCTGAGGCGAATATTGTGGACCGATGAGGCTACCTTCCAGAGCGATGGACGTGTCAATCTTCACAATACACATTATTGGTCCAGAACAAATCCACATTGGATGCGCGAAGTCCAGCACCAAGGCCGTTGGTCTGTAAATTGTTGGGCAGGGATTTTAGGCGGACGAATTATCGGACCATTTTTTTTCGATAATCCATTGAATGGTGAGAGATATCTAAGGTTTTTAAGGGAGGAATTGCCGATTTTGTTGGAGGACGTACCTCTGAACGTCCGACAACGATTGGTATGCCAGCACGATGGTTGTCCAGCGCACTTCGCCGTCAACGTTCGGGAATTTTTAGATGCCCACTATCCTGGCCGATGGATAGGGCGAGGCGGCACCCTTCCATGGCCAGCTAGGTCACCCGACCTAACGTGTTTAGATTTTTATTTAAGGGGTCGAGTGAAAGATTTAGTTTTTGCCACCAGACCCACTACACGGGAAAATATGATTCAGCGAATAAGAGACTGTATAAATACTATTTCAGTTGGTGAACTGGAGGCTGCAGTTTTATCCACGCAAGATAGGATGCATAAGTGCATCGAAAACGATGGCCGACAATTTGAACATTTAGGGCGGCATTAATTGAATTATATTTTTATTATCGTTTCTTTCACACGTTCCATTTAAATGGCTTTCATTTCCCATTATAATGAAAATTTAATATTGCACTTATTGACTCCTACTGCGCCACCTGGTGGTTATTTCAGAACATTAGTATAATTTTTAGCGATTTGCGTTGAATATTATCTGTGGTATTATTACTGAATTATTGTGATGTAGGCTATGTCCATACAGATTAGGGAGATGTTGCGTACCCAGCGCCCTAATATTTGTTTTATTTATATTTCCGGTTTGAAAAAAGTTAGGAAGCTGAAATTTGCACTGACTTATTGAGAATTTCCTCCTCTATTAAATTGTGTTAAAAGAGATATAGCGTGCTATTTAAAATTTTCAAAATAATGCGTAATAATTGTTGTGATGTCAATCAGCGCCCTCTAGTTACCACGGCGAAATCAAATCGGATTTTTTTTTTACATCAGATTATTAGTTAAGATGGGCTCTTTTAAACGAGACCTAGTTTGTTCAATTCCGTTGACTTATAACGGAGTTATTGACATTTAAATAAAAACATGTTTGACCTTCCCCCGCCACTACATTTTACGAGATAGAGCAAAATATCCTTAACAAAAAAATCACAATTTTTCTACTCTTTACGATGGCAGTATTTATAATATACCTTTACATGAATATTTTTTAAGAAACAGCCCTTTTTCTGATTGACCATAACAGTTGCGCCCCCTAGCGGCCATATGCGGAACTTCAAAATATTTTCCAGCGATTTCTCTTAGTCGATTTAGCTAATAATTTTTTTTCCCCCAAGTTATATGATTAACGGTTAGCGAGTTATGTCCGGCGTCCATTCTTAGTTGGCCACCCAGTACATAAATTAGTAAATAGACATAAGCATAAGAAAATGTTAAAAGATGCCACTACTCTTCGAGCACCTGAGGCTCCCAATAAGTTCATAGTAATCCCATATGATCCCAGATATACGTCAGTTCTAGAGAACGTATTTAAAAACGTAGCCTACAAAACGGAGAACAGTTTGAAAAATCTCCTTCGAAACCTTAAAGACAAAGTCGACTTGAAGGAGAAGAGTGGCATCTATGAAATTAGCTGTAATGACTGCGATCTAAAATATGTTGGGTAAACTAAACGCTCCATGAATATTCGTCTTAAAGAACACATGGCACATTTAAGATACGGAGGAACAGAAAAGTCAAGAGTTTCCCAACATACTTTGGAAAACAATCACAAAATAGGAATAAATAATCTTAAGTTAATTAAAAATGTATCTAATAATAGATTATTGGATGCATTTGAGAGTATATAAATAGTTAAATGTGGTAAGAAAGCACTAAATAAGGACAGAAGGCCTATCCCCTATAGTCCTCTCTATAGCTTACTTGACAACGGTACAGTCGGTGTGACCACATTTACCTATAAATAGTCTCGGTTAGGATAAGTTACTTAACTTGGAAACGTGCGTCCAGAACGTAACAAGTTGCGTGGTTAGAACACTTGTATTTTGATTTTGATATAATGCAGTTCTCGATGTTTAATAACTTTGACAAGGTATTAAAATGTGTCTAAATTTCATATATAATACATGGGGAAAACAGGATCAAAATATAACTTTTCAACATATTTAATACACAGTATGGCCCAAATTGGGTAGCATGTATGGGTATCCTGAAAACCAGGGGCGTGCGGTAAAATTTTAAGAAAAGGAAGCAATTTTTAGAAACTTACCTATTTGTAATGTAATTCGATTCCTCGATCATTTTTTGCAAATTCGTCAATGACGTCATCATAAAAACGTCGATGCTCCGATATAGTTCGGAGAAGTTTATTTTCAATGGACAACAGCGATGCATGCAAAAGTCTCTCCTGCCCCGTTGAATTTTCTCATGAAATTTTTTATACGTTTAAGTGTTGAAAAATTGCGTTCTACTGATGAACTTGTGGCAGGTATTGTGAATACTAATTCACACAATTTCGACACTTTGGTATAGGAATCTTCCAGCTCCTTGTCTTTTAAAAATTGCATTAGTTCCTTAGCGTTATTTTTTGCGCTAATGTCATGAGTTTCGTAAATCACTTTTAGTTCAGATCGCAGTAACACTCGGTCGAAGAACTGGCCATAATGGAGAAAAAGAGATTTAAACGCATCTTCTGGAAAAGTCTTTCCTTTAAATACATCAAAAATGCAGAGCTCGAGGAGTTTAAAATCATTTAAACCGTTAAATCTATAGTTTATTTGTTGCTGAATTTGATCGATTATTTTATAAAAGAGGCGTCTGTATGATGTTTGAACATCTCCCACCTTTTCTGTTCGAAGACGCTTGGCTTATGGCTCTACATTTAACGTCATCGTTTTCTCCCAAAATAGGTCAAAGTCATTTCTTTTTAGCTTAACATGGATTTAAAATCATCCACTTTTTTTAGGCAATAAGCAATGTCATTTGTTTTAGTTTGTAATATATTAAAAACGTTGTCCGAGAATGGAAATAGTTCTGAAATGATGTTCAAAAAATAATTAAAATTAAAATCCCGTTTCAAAACTTCTTCGAACTATTTATTTCTTCTGAGTCCCACGTTTTATTATTATCTATTATGTTCTCAAATAGTTCAATTAGTAATTCACGATTTTCGAATACTGTTAATACAAGTCTTCCATTATAGTTCCACCTAGTAGGAGGTACTTTGGGCAATCGTTTGTGGACAATGGAGTCCAAAGCTTGTGTAAGTTTTGTTGACTTGAAAAAAAAGCAGCCATGCCACTTGAAGTAACGAAAAATACTTTACACATTTTAATGTGATCGATGGACTGTGATAAAACTAAATTTAATTTACGAGCAAAACAATGGACAAACACAGTACTTGGGAAAGTTTCTCGAACTTTAGCCTGCAGACCCCCTAATTGTCCTGCCATCACTGCAGCTCCATCATAGCTTTGAGCAACTAAGTTTTTCTCTCCATTAATTTCTTTAGTAACGTTATAAACTACGGTATATAATGCATCTGCTGTACGATTTTCGGACACATTCTTAAAACCTAAAATCGCTCTTGAATACTTCCGTCTGTTTTAACGTAGCGTATTACTATAGATAATTGGCTAAAATTAGTGATATCAGTTGTCTCGTCGAGAACAATAGCAATGAACGATGCCTCGCCAATCTTCTGCTTAATTCTTTTTAGAATAATGGTTGCAACAGCGGAAATTAAATCATTCTGGATTCGATTCGACGTTCCACTAAAAACGCTAGGCTGCTCTAAATGATTTTTTAAGCAATCATCATATTTATCCATTAAACTAAGTAAATCTTGAAAATTTCCTCTATTTGAAGAGACCCTTGTTTCGTCATGATCTCTAAATCCCAATTCGTGCTGTCCGAGAAAACAAACAACATCGATAAGTCTTCTTAATATTTGCCTATTTTTATCGACTAGTTCATTGTGTTGGCGGTGATTAATTTCCAACTGTTTATTAAGGGCGTGTTCAATTTTGGTTTTTGTCGAAAACTTTTTCTTTTATGACGGCTTGCAAATGCGTTTTGGACATAATGTGCCTTTTTACAGCTTTATGGAAATTGTTTAAATCGGAAAAACCAATTTTATTCCAGAGACCCTTTTTGTTTTCAAAAGGTAAACATGGCCAACAAAATAATTTACTCATATTTTCACACCCTGTTAGCCATCTAAATTGTTCGTATTGTTTTTCCGGATAAAAATGTCTAATACAGTTTTTCATTTTTGTCGTTACATTTTTCATGGGCGGTTTTGCCCTTCCTTTGGAAATTATTTCAAGCTTATCAGCGAAAATTCCTTTATTATTAAGACACACACCAGACATTTACACACACTCTTCTTACTAAATTCTCCAACATTTTCAACGTTATTACCGACAGCCGAAGTTGACGGTATTTGCATATCCACGTCCGTATTATTGTGTTCCATATCGCACCATGCACGACGCGACGTGCGTATCACACAACACACGGATAGCGTTCAAACAAAGAACCTACTCCAACGAGAGCTTCCGCTTCCACTTAAAGCACGCGACTGAAATGCAAAAATTGCAAACAGCCGGTGGAAGTTCAATACCCTCTGGCTCGACTCACAGGAAATCAAGCATACAGGACTTGGCTGCAGAGAAGCTAGCGGCCCGCATAGGTTCTATTCCATTTTCTATTGTCGCTTGGTTAGAGTCAAAGCCGCATTTATTATGGGCTTGATAATTAAGATAATATTTTAGCATTTTCAATATAAACTAAATTAATGGTTTCCTATTTCAAACGTTACATTTTAGTAGATGTTTTGTATTTTTTTTTGGGGGGAAGCACTGTTTCCTTGCTTCCATGGAAACTATAATAAATAGAAAATTGATTAAATTAGAAAAGTTGTAGGGCGTTCAATTGCCAATTCAATGCGGGTTCAATAACGATTCTATCTTTTTTCGTTTTCGAGATATATTGAAAAAATCGAATGAACTTTCCTCGTTATGAATCTTTCCTTTTTTTATTTAGTGTCTTTTCAAACATTTTTATTGGATTCGAACCAATATTTTATTACTTTCTACCTATACCTTACCTAATTTTTGAGCAGGATTTAAAAAAAATTGAATACGTGGTTTTTAAGACCGCCATTTGAATGTTGAATTCATACCAATTAATCTCTGTATCACGTTCAGTTTTGCTGCTAGATTTGAAAACTGAATAAGAAGATTTTTTTTGGGAGTTTGAGTTCGTAACACAATATTACCAGTTTATCTCTGTATTGCTTGCCCAAGATATAAAATTAATTTAATAAGTAGTTTTTTCAGGTTGATTTTTTAAATAATTTATTAGATCGCCATTTTGTTTTGATGGATTCGTATCAAAATATTATAGGTTGATTCCTATATAACTCTTGATTTTTGTGCAAAATTTAAGGTTAACTGGATGATTTTTTATATATTGGGCTTGTGCTATATAACTAAGTAATTTCTGACAATAGACCTGTTTTATTTACATATCTAACAACAATTTAGTTGAAAACAATTATACGTTTTCGTTCTTTACAGCTTTTATTGTCCAGATCTGATCTACATACAGACATGTGTACAATGCAAATGTTTATTAACTGTCCTTCATTTATTCACTATATCATTTTTTTTAATTTTGTTTTTATTTGTTATTAATGTAATATTAATTTTATTTACATAAACTACAATGGTCGACAAAATAGTTTTTTTGTTGTAACACAAATCAGAATAGCATAATCTAATAGAATGGACCTATCCAAATACGAAAATGACAAATAGAAAGTTGTAGCACGTAGGGTTTTCTTGTTAGAGTTGTAGAACCATATCGAATTTTACGATACTTAATATCTATAGAAAAATTTATTTCAGAAAATTCTTAATCCTGTTTAATGACTATGTTTACAGTTTTCGCCTATTAAACATACCATACGTCTAAGAGAAAAGCAAACGATAAAAATATTAACTGAAAACACTAAAACTTTATTTTTTCTGTTTATGAGGTATCTTCTCTCTTCAAAAACCAACTGTAGTCACCCATCATGGCTGGATCCCATCGTCCTTGGTACCGAACTTCCATTGTTCTGTTATCTTGGTGAAACCTTTCACCCTGCTCATCACTAACAGCTCCCAAATTTTTAGGAAAAAATGACAGATGGGAATGGAGGAAGTGAATTTTTAATGACTTACTAAATAATTATGAAAATTATGAAAATAATTAACTAATTGTTCATAATTTTCATCCATATTGTTGCTTAAAAATCCTCTTACTACATTAACAAATGTCAAACATCGTCCAACAATTTTCTGATTTGTGGTCCAATAAAAATGCTATCACTTAACTGGAGAAACACTTGTCTTAGGTATTTAAATCCATCACCATCTTTATTCAAAGCCTTCACAAAGTTTTTCATCAGCCAGGTTTAATATGAAGAGGTGGCAAAAGGACATTTTTGGGATCAACAAGAGGTGTAAATTTAACATTTTGAGATCCCGGTTGAAATTCGCTTCTTTCTGGCCACATTTTTGTTACATAATGCTGATTTATTGCACGACATGTCCCAAAGAAAACAGCAATATTTTGTAAATCCCCCCTGAAGTCCCCCTAAAATCTCTATAACTTTTAAGTCCCCACATATCTGCCATGTATACCTATTGTAGTTTATTTTATCCAAAATCGTACGCATATTTTCAAAATTTTCTTTCATTGCAAATATGGCTTGCCGGAACTGGGACCTGTGGTAAAAGTAGGATCGGTGCACTGGTAACTGGTATAGAGGGTTTTAAATTACCATTATGCAATAACACAGCTTTTAAGCTATATTTAGATGAGTCTATGAATAAGCGCCACTCACGGGTAGAATGTTCGATATCAAGTTCCTGCATTAAACTATCTATAACAGTACACGCGCACAACGAATTTTCCATACTGTAGAATTTAGAAAACATAGCATTTCTTTTTCTGAAATTCGTAATTTTTGTTTCTTTGGTCAATAGGTTCCATTCCTTAGGACGAGAATCCAGAAGTTCTTACTGTTGCTTGGATAACCCCAAATCACGTAATAAATCATTTGATTCACTTTGAACAACCAAATGTGGCTCGCCGGACCTGGGACCTGTGGTAAAAGTGGGATCGGTGCACTGTTCTTCTCAGCTGCCTGATGATGCGTTATCTCCATTATCTCCCAAATCAATAACTCGCCAATTTAAAGGCGCAATCGGCACTGGCAAATTTGCATTATGAGGAACAGGTCGTATGGCAGATTGCAAATTTGAATATTCTATATTGTGCTTTCCCTTTTTGGAATAACCTTCAGTCTTTGTCAGGCAAAAATAACAATCCTCAGAATGATTGGTGGGTTCTCGCCATACCATTGGAACTGCAAAAAGCATACTTTTTCTGTTTACCTTCATCCACAGCACCAATGATACTAGTACCAAAATATTTAAAGTAGGTTTTTTTACATTTTCGGAAAATGGCCTGGCTTGTGATTTCACCGGAAATTCTCCACAAATATAACAAAATTTGTGAGAAGAAATTTTGCAACTTCGGCGCGTTTGACTCGACATTCTCGTCTTCACATACACTTGCTTATCGATACACAGAGAACCACTCAATTCGAAACTCAACAGAAGAGTGATGTTTAACGTTTATTTTATGTCTAATGTTGTAAACAACCAAGTCTAGGTAATTTTTCCGTAGCAAAATGGACCCATTTTAGCCGCCCCACAATAAAATTGTTTACCTGCCAATATAAAAGGTTCTAATTAGGCTTTTAAAAAATGGTACGTATTAGGGATTTCCGAATATTTTTTTTATTATTGGGAGGGTATTTCCATTGTGAAAATAATGAGCTGGCCTGTGTTAGAAAAATTTTGTCGGCCAGTGCTATCAAAAAATCAATTAAGACATTTTAATTATTATTCTAGGAAATGGAATTTTGCTGGTTTTTCAAATATTTGATTAGGTCCCCATTTTGTTTCGCCATATAGAATTGACAAAATTTTATCAGATCATCCTTGTTTCACACTTGTTTTTGTTGGAAAATTTTCAACTTAACTCGATAAGTAGTTTTTTTATGCTAATAATTTAAGCATTTAATTAGGTCGGAGGCCGTCATTTTGTTTCACCCTAGTGCTACCAAAATTCTACCAGTTTATCCCTATGCCACACTTGCGTGCAAAATTTCAGATAAAAAAACATTTAACATTTAAATGATGATTGATGGTTATGCGAAATTTCAACTCGACTGGATAAGTAGTTTTTTTATTTGTTATTTTAAACAGCCGCCATTTTATTCTACCAAAATTAACCAGCATTTTACCAGTTGATCTTTATATGACGCTTGATTTATGTGTATAATTTAAAATTAATTGAATAAGGAATTTTTTTAGACCGATTTTATAAACATTTAATTAGACTGCCATTTTGTTAGGCAATATTAAATTCGTACCAAATCTTTTACCAGTTTATACCTATTTTATACTTGATTTTGGTGCAAATTTTAAAAACAGTGGATGAATTAGTTTATTTAGATTAATTTGTTTAACATTTTATTAGGGCGCCATTTTGTCCAACCATGTTGGATTTGTATATTGTTGTTGGAGATATCTCCAAAATTTTATCAGTTCATCCCATAGCACAAGTAATTTTGCGCAAATGTTTGTGTAAATTAGATATGTAGTTTCTTAGGAATATTTTGTTTTGCCACATGGATTTTACTAAAATGTTTCCGTCTCATACCCATACAACCCTTAATTTCTTACTAAAATTTGAAGTCAATGGAATAAGGATTTTTTCAGTTATGTTGCGAACAGATCGACTACGAAGAAAGTAAAAACCCAGATAAAATTAAGTAACAGTTACATTTTTTGGTTTAGATACCTCTTAAAATGAGAGGTGCTGGATAGTTGTTTATTATTTGCCACCCTATAAAAACTAAATTTTACTAGATACAAAGAAAACCTTACAAAACATTTTTATATTTTCTCGAAAAAAATTGATATAAATTATAAACAAATAACATTTAGGAAAAAATGTTTTAACTGATTATAAAAAGAAAATTAGTGGCGGAGCCAGCTTTTAGGGGCGGGTGGGGGCAATCGTAAATAAGGGCGCCAAAGTAAAACTACACTAAAATAATTGGCTAGTGAAAATTTAAGAACACGTAGGAAAAGTAAACAATTAAAAAAGATCACTTTGTAATACGTAGAAGAAGAAAAAATTGACAACGTCCAAAAAAAGCGTCTTCAAGGCTAATCGACAAATTTGTTTGGCATCCCTTGAGTATTTTTCAAAAGGACGACAAAGACAGAGGGCCCCGGAAGGCGAAAGGGCGGAAAGGGCATTCGTCCTCCTTGGCTATGCCACTGTAGAAAATGGATTTTAAAGTAAAATAGGGGGCGTTTTGGGGAACAATTCTGAAATGAGGAACTGTTATATTTAATTTTTGATGTATTTAAAGCTCACAACATACCCAGGTTTAAATTCATGATTGATTGGGGGGGGGGGAAGGGGGTGTTATTTTAGATGTAATGAGCTTGGATTATTATTATTTTTAAAGATTTAAAATATTCTAAAAATCATTTTGAGAACACTTAAACCAAAATTTCAATTTAATTAAGAAAAAAATAGTTACATAGATATTTTAATGCTATAAAATTGTGGAATCATTGCCGTAGGTACTAGATATTTATTTATTTTTATTTTATAATTTCAGAGAGCACAATGTCAATTTCAATCAAATCTATATATATATATATATATATATATATATATATATGTGTATTGTAAAAACCTTCTCACTTAAATATACTGACATGCAAAAGAGTGACGAGCTAAAATATTTAGGTATATTTTGAAGGGCTACGTCTTTTGAATGCCTTATCGCATCTTGTTGCGCTTTACATCACTCGAAAGAAAATTTCATGAACAGTAATTCTGCATTTCTGTTTCTGTCAACTTGTTTGATTGTTTTAATATACAGGGTGTAATATGAAACAATGTTTTTTTGCAAATTTTTGAAACACCCTGTAGAATAACGTAACTTCAGAAAAGTAGTAAATCGTGTGGCGGTGTAGACCCTTGTGACAGTACCATGTACTTCTTGTTGGCATCTTTTGGTCATCGTAACCCTCTGAAATCGATACCTGGTTGCCTGAAGGACAATAAACCTGTCATCGACATTTGTGTGGCATTTCGGACGACCCAACCCGATCCTTCTTGTATACTGCCCAGTCTCTAAAAATCTTTATCATGCTCTTCTGGCTGTCGCTTCTGGTATACCCACTTTTCTGGCAGCATAACTAACACTATTGCCTTTAAAGCAATAATATTGAGTACATTTTCTGGAGTTACTTGTATAGCCATTATACCTTGCATACAAGTTTGAATGGCGCAGATTTTATTATTTATTAATTAGACATCTATTTGACATTTCGAGATACGCCAGCAAATCACGGATGGCCTTCTGACAGTTTTAATTTCCAAGGCTACTAGATTTTTTCAAGACTTCTAGGTCTGTATGGATAATATGGTAAAAATGCAATGTTTCACGTTAAACATTGTACCTTCTTTGAAAATAGAGATCAATAAATCAAAAGCCAAAATAATCCTCAAGAACAGGTCTAAATTATAAACTACGATTTACTATTTTTCTGTAGTTATGTTATTCTACAGGGTGTTCCAAAAATTGCAAAAAAAAACATTGTCTTATATTACACCCTGAATATAAAAAGAACTGAATAAATTAATAAGTTGATAAAAGCAGAAATGCAAAATTACTGTCTATAAAATTTCCTTTCGATTGATGCAAAGCACAACAAAATGTGTAAGGCATTCAAAAGATATAGCCCTTCAAAATATATCTAAATATTTAGCTCGTCAACATTTTTGCATGTCAGTGTATCAACCATTCTATCGCGACAACATCAAATATGAAACAAAAATTTGTTATTTTTTGTACCGTAAGTGCAAGATAAGGGTGAACTTTTGTGTAACCTAGCCCTTAGAGGGTTTTTTAAATTTTTTTCACAATGTTTCTTCAACTAAATGATATTTATTTTAAAACTATTATACTAATGGCTTCCAAAAATAATTATCTTGAAATCAATTTATGAATCGGTCAAAATTATACCTTTAAGGGAGCGAAAGAAGATGAACTTTGTTTTTACTTTTTTACCGAAGGGTAAACCACAATACCTAAGGGTGTACAGAGACTTAGACAAAAAATACCACAAGGAATTCCAAAGATTTCCAGGGATATCCAGGGATTTCCAGAGATTTATAAAGATTTCCTCATAAAGCCTAAGATTTCCACAGACGGCCTAAGATTCTTTTAAGTGTGCAGAGACTTCCAAAGATTTCCTTGCAGTGGTTTACCCCTCGTTTTTACTAAATGAGATTTTAGAATGCTTCTTTTTCCAATGACTTTCAGAAATAATAAAATTCAAGAATCTGTAGTTTTGTCAAATTTTCCAAATAAATATATACCGTTAAACATAGAATGGAAGCTTTCACGACTTTGATCAATTAATAAATCATGCTTCTTAGAATTAGATTGTGTCAAATTGGAAATACTATGCGACGTTGAGCCTTCGATTGCACCAGGAATCTTCAGGTATCTTTACTCCACGAGATCTGAGCGCTTTAAAGGCGAACATTTCTCAATAGCACCGAGAAGCATCCCTGTAAAAGTCATAGTAACATTCGTTGAAGCCATAATCAGAAGATAACCAGTGAAGCAAGCCGTTGAAGTCAGGTATGAGGCAACGAAGATTATTAAGAATTCAAATCTATCGACGCGATGAAGACCTTAAATGAAAACACACATTCTGGTCCTTCCAGCAATTAAAGGCAAGTCGTTATGGACCGTACGGAATACGTGGAAGAGGTAACTCAACTTTTGGACAATACTTATAAAGTTATGAAGGCAAGCCCTACAAGTAGAAAAACGCATCACCAATTAACGCATCCAACCTATTACCAGCGGAGAAGAAATCATTAAAGCCAGGCAGCTCTAAGATCTCCAGGTTCTACAATCTTCCCCAGATACATAAGAATAAGGTACGACTTCTACTGATTGTCAGTGCAATAAACTCTCCCACATAAAAATTAGGTAATCTCTTTCAAATTTTCTTAATCAGAAAAACAGATTTGTTTATAAAAACTCTGTCCATTCGTGGAAAAACTTAGGGTAATCGAGTTGGATCCCGAAGATATTTTGGTCAGTTTTGATGTAGAATCATTATACACCAATATTCCTGTTAACAATTTAATTTCCATTACATCAGGCATATTGAGACATAATAATGTTGATATTGTCGAATGCGGTCTTATCGTGCGGGTCCAAAGGTCACCAACATTATGAATCAAATCAGAAAACACAGTGAATATCAAGATGTTGTGTGATTCTTTTATTGAGCTATTAAATCTTGATGGGTTATTTACAAATATACAGGGAGAAAGAAAATAGTTTTTGTTTATTATATTACGCAATATTATTAAGATAGCCATTTAATATTATTTTATATATTAAATGACGAGGGACTAAATAAATTTTGTATTATGATAACAAAAAAATTTTATTTTGCAAAAATATTATACACTTTTGTTAAAAATACAAGATAATTAGTTATTACTTCCCTCGTGAGATTTTTTCAGATCTTTACGTTTAAGGGTCCCTAGATGCCGGAAAACATATTTTCTCAATTCCGTCTGTCTGTAGGTTCTGTCTGTTCGCGGCATAGCCAAAAAACTACTTATCCGATTTCTTCAAATTTGCAAAAGTAACTTTTTTGTTAATTATAAGACAACATTTGATACATAACAATCCGTAAAAGCGCTTAACCAGAAATTCGGGGCTAACGAAAAATACAGGCTATATATATATATATATATATATATATATATATATATATATATATATATATATATATATGTATACTGTATTTTTCGTTAGCCCTGAGTTTCTGGTTAAGCGATTTTACCGATTTTTATATATCAAATTTTGTCTTATAATTAATAAAAAAATTTTTAAATTAAAATTCACTGGCTAATATCCAGGAGCCAGTGGCAAAAGCTCTGAGAATCGGTGTAAGGAATGTACAGAAACATGTGCATGAAAAAAAAAACAATTTACTTCCGAAGAAGATTAAGAAATCCCCCCCGCAATTATCGACAAAAGCCCCCCCAATGTCAATAGTTTGATCAAATAAGGGCTGCAGACAAAAAAATTCCCGGCGCATTCACCATTTTTAAAAAATTACTCTATTAAAAGTTTAAAATTTTTAATTTATGTGTGATGATTTCCTCTTTAAACAACATATGATTAAAAGCTGGATATGGAAATATATGAATATAGTTCATTATTACTAAAATGGTGTACAAAGGAAAAAACGCTGTACAATACAGCGCAGTATACGTATGGTCGGCCTATAATATGGTCAAATATAATTTAAACCAACAACACAAAAAACTTTCAATTCGGTAGGTATACATCTATATATTACTAAAATACAAAAAATAAAATTAAAATAAAACATATTAATAATATACAGCATGTTTTACAATTACTGGTGCGCCAAACTGATAGGCTTTCTAGAGGGCATCAAAATAAACAAAGCCCAGTAAACTCCTGACCAAAAATTTGCAGTTGGCTAATTTTCGAACAGGTATTTATTACGCATATTTGCTTATCTTAATGTCTTCTGTTATCTCTGTCGGCTTGGCACAATTTTTTAAACGATTTTTACTGCTTTTCGCATATTGTTTTTTTGGCAAAGGCAAAAGACTTAAGTTACAGTGCAAAAATGGATATCCATAATGCAATTTATGATTTATACACGTCAAAGACTAATATAATACTTCAGAAACTTTTTAATATTATAGACTAAAAAATATAATCATCACTTAAAAAGTCCTCATCTTCTGAATCGTCCTCAAATGGCGCAATGATCATTGGTGCTATTTCGACCTCTAGACCTCGTTCTCGATTCCACCAATCCCATATTAATTTCTCCGTATGTTCCACAGATTTCTTCCAGTACACCGGCGTAATATAATTTAATGAATCTTGCCAAACAATTTGCACTTCATCTGATGTAAGACTATCGTTCACGTTTTTTTCGTAATATGATTTTGCCCCAGCCCATATTAATTCTATTGCGTTAAACTGGCAATGGTATGGCGGCAGTCGTAAAACCTCATGTCCATTTTCCCGTAATATTTCATCTATGGCATATATTGTTGGTTTTTTAATAGATTTTGCCATTAAAAGAAGTTCTAGTTTCAGCATATTGGGTAAAGGATTGTGTTTTTGTTTTATTAGCCAGTCATAAATATTACTTTTCTTCCAGGATGAAGTAGGTTGTTTATTTAAGATTCTTGAATGATAAGATGCATTGTCCAAAATGATTAAAGATGGAGCATCTAAATTTGGAATCAGTTGTTCTTTTAACCACTTTTCAAACAGTTCACAGTTCATATTATCATGGTAGTCCATACTTTGGGATGTTGGAGAAAACAGTAAACTTGCACCTGGGAGAAATCCTGTTCAAGAACCTGCATGCAAAATGATAAACCGTTTTCCCGTCCCACATCCCTTTTTTCTCTTGACACTTTTTACAGACTCGTCCTGCCAAGATTTCGAACCACTTCCATTAGAAAATATCCAAGTTTCGTCTAAAAATACCACTTTTCTAAATTTTGAATTAACATTTTCCGCGTATTTCTTTAAAAACTGGATACGCTGACTTGCTATATGTGGCAATTCGCATAAAAATCATCGATTACAGTCTTCTTTATATCGAAAACTCAACATTTTTATTAATTTTGACAACGATTTTAGTCCAATTTCCAATATGCCTCCATTCTTTAAAGCTTCTTTTAAAACTTGATGGGTTATATTAGTTTTAGATAAGTATAAATCGTAAATTGCATTACGAACATCCATTTTTACATCGTCACTTAAGTCTTCTGCCTTTGGTTTTTTTCGTGTACATTTCTTAATCTTCTTCGGTAGTAAATTATGCTTTTTTTCATGGACAATTTTTTGCACAGTCCTTATACCGATTCTCAGAGCTTTTGCTACTGTCTCCTTTTTATTTTCGTAATATTTTATTATCTTCCGGATTTTATGCGGAAGATATGATTACACGTAATAAAAGAAAAACAAACTTAAAAAGTTTGTCGTTGATAAATTGTATGACCCGCACTATAACACTGCTTTTGACTATAACAACTTAATAGGCTTAGTAGATCTACTTATTTCATTTTTCAATAAACATTTTTATGAATAATCCTCAGGAGCGGCTCCCCTATCCCCTGTGGTAGCAAATATCTTTATGGAGGCCTTTGAGGATGTTACTTTAACATCCGCTCTACTAAAACCAAAACACTGATTCAGGTATGTAGATGAACGATTCCCTTTCAAAATGAATTTGTTCAAAGGAAGGAAAATGGTATATTAGTGACATACAAATACATAACAAAAACATACTTAAATGCAAATTCCCACCATTATGTAGCACAAAACAAATCGGTTAATAACTCACTCACAGCCATTTCGATTTCTGATTAAGATCCTCTAACATCGGAAATAGCGAACTGGCCGAAGCTTTGAAAGGGAATCGATACTGCACTGAAGATATTACGCGTTCAATTAAAAGATATAGTAATCCAACTCCGCGCAAGGAGAATGATAAGGAACCACCGTTAGATAGTATTGTTCTTCCCTACATTTATAGATAAAATAGAACGATTACTTCAGCGGTCTAACATATGTACAATTTTCAATACACATAAGAAGATTGGCCAATCAACGGAAGATGTACCTTTTTAAACAGAACGAGTATATAAAATTCCTTGCTCCTGTTGAGAAGTGTATGTGGGAGAAACAGGATGCCCAACATCCACTAGACTTAAGGAACAATCTGCTGTAGCTGTACCGGGTGGTCGAAATTGGTCTGTTTTAACAGAGAAAACCTATTTCCTGACTAGATAGAGCAAAACTGACTTAGGTGTCATGGGCTCGATTTCTGAGAAATGTTTAATGGCAAAAACCGCCTGCCGATATTTTCACTGCCAACTGAGATATAGGGCGTTTTTCAATTTTCGGCCATTTTGAAAATTGTCCATAACTTTTTTATTTTGCGGAATATTAACATTCTGCAAAGACATTCTAAAGGCACTTTTTATGTGCAATCCAGTGGCGTACTCAGATTTTTTCTATAGTTGTCCGTTTTATCATAAATAGACAAAACTTTTTTTTTTCAAATGGAAATCATAGTTGGCTATAAATTATAAAAAATGCTCGCGTTTAGCCCTTTTCAGTGATATAAAGTTGTAGGTACTTATTTTCAAAAATAACGAAAATATTAGGTGTTTTTGGTTTACATCGAAGTAGGCCTTGGAATAATGACGCGCGTTCAATATTTTGAATATATTGCTGTCAGATTACTGTAGTCTGGTGTAATTATTGCGTTTTGGTGTTATCTTTATAAAGTTGTGTTAAGTTGCTGACAAAATATGTTTGAGAATTATGAAAAGTATGATATGTTAAAATGTTACATATTATCTAACGAAGTTCCTGAAGCAGCTAGTGAATTATATTTTAATACATTTCCCGAGCGACGTCAACCGGATAACCGAATTTATCAAACATTAAAAAGTAATTTAGTAAATTACGGAAGTTTTAAAAAGTTAAGAACAAGACATTATGAACTAAAGGAAGAAAAGGAAATCCAGCAGCTAAATATAATTGGTGAGGTATTAGATCATCCTGGCACCTCCTCTCGAACATTGGCTAATATAACGAATGTTCCAAAGACCACCGTTTTAAAAATACTCAAAAAACATAAATTCAAACCGTACAGAACGAGAAGAGTTCATCAACTCCGTGAAGGGGACGCCGCTAGAAGATTGAGATTTTGTCAGTGGTATGAGCAAAAATTCATGGAGAATGAGAATTTTCCATTAAATATTATTTGGAGTGATGAATCCAGAGTAGATACTTCTGATATATTTAATAGATATAATTCATATCACTGGTCCACTGAAAATCCACACGTAGTTGTGCAACAAGACCGGCAAGGTCGGTGTGGATTCAATATATGGGTGGGGATATTCCGAGGAAGATTTGTGGGACCTTATTTTTACGATGGAAATTTAACTGCAGATGATTATGTAAATATTTTGCTCACATATATTGTCCCTTTGTTGGAAGACATACCTTTAGCTGATGCCAGAAATATCTACTATCAACAAGATGGTTGTCCCCCGCACAATGCAAGGATCACAACTGATCTTTTAAACTTCGAATTTCGAGAAAATTGGATTGGTACGTGGGGCCCCATACCTTGGCCTGCTAGGTCCTGTGACTTAACTCCCTTAGATTTTTTTTTGTGGGGAAGATTGAAGGACTTGATATTTAAAGGAAGAACCTTTCACACAAAAGAAGAATTGCAAGAGGCCACTAGGCAAGCTTTTGCATCTATTAGCCCAGTTGAACTAATAAATAGTTGCAACTCGGTACGCAAAAGATGCTTAGTTTGTATTCAACAGGGAGGGGCTCAATTTGAATAACTTCTCTAAATATATTTATCAGAAACCTATCTAACTAAATAACTAGATTTTCATAATTATTTTTTATTTTCACTTGTAGCTGTAAATAGTAGTTTAGTTTGTTAATTTTGTTCAACTTTGCTATGTAAACAAAAAAAAATAAAAAAAATTAATAATAAATAATTAAAATAACGTTAGCTAGTGTTATTTAAAGTTGTGTTTAAGTTGCTAACAAACTATAAATCTTAACAATACATAATTGAGATATTGTCATCACAAATCAAAGCCTACTTCGATGTAAACCAAAAACACCTAATATTTTCGTTATTTTTGAAAATAAGTACCTACAACTTTATATCACTGAAAAGGGCTAAACGCGAGCATTTTTTATAATTTATAGCCAACTATGATTTCCATTTGAAAAAAAAAAGTTTTGCCTATTTATGATAAAACGGACAACTATAGAAAAAATCTGAGTATGCCACTGGATTGCACATAAAAAGGTGCCTTTAGAATGTCTTTGCAGAATGTTAATATTCCGCAAAATAAAAAAGTTATGGACAATTTTCAAAATGGCCGAAAATTGAAAAACGCCCTATATCTCAGTTGGCAGTGAAAATATCGGCAGGCGGTTTTTGCCATTAAACATTTCTCAGAAATCGAGCCCATGACACCTAAGTCAGTTTTGCTCTATCTAGTCAGGAAATAGGTTTTCTCTGTTAAAACAGACCAATTTCGACCACCCTGTACACAAACACACCAATTGCCATCTTATAAATTTCCAAGGTTCTAGCCTCGGTTCTGGGATTTTATAAACGAAATATTAAAGAGTCTATTGAAATGTTCAAACATACAAAAAATTTCAAAAGAGGTATGGATTACAGTCTACATCACACGTGGAAACACAGGGACACGGTTCGGCGAGCGCAAGTCGGATATAGAAGCTTACCTGAATCCCTTCGAGCTCATTCATTGTTCAGATCTCGTGCAGTAAAGATTCCCGAAGATGCTTCATGCAATCGTAGGCGAAACGTCGGATAGTATTCTAATTTGACACGGTCTAATCCCAAAAACCGTGATTTCCCAAATATACCGTTAAAGATAAAACATTAAGTTTTGGCATGTGATGATGGTGCCAGATAAGAGAGCATTTTTTCAAGCTCGCGTCTTATAAGTTGAAAAGGGTCAAAATTTGTTTTTAGGTAGGGTACAGGAGTGAACTGTGTTTTTGCTTGTATACAATTACTCTTCAAATAAATGAAATTTTAAGACGATCTTTTTGACAATGCCTTTCGTTCGTACTTAACTATTATCAATGTCAAGAATATTAGAAATTTCATCTTCAAGGGTGTGAAATGCGTTTATCATATTGCATATTGCAATAAAATGGGCTTGTGTATGCATAAAACTAAATCTCCATCTTATTTTACCCATAGAAAAACTGATAAGGCCCATTTTCATATGTTTTAATAATTAATAATTTAATATAACCATTGTGGTTAATAAAACAACTAGAGCTAAGTTTTCAACTAATAACACAATGTGAAATTAAACTTAAGGTGCATTTTTTTTAATTTTGAGGAAAATATTGGTAAAACAAAAGTAACTGCTTTCTTTTTGAGTAGGTATGTTTTACGTCTTTTTATTCCTATTTGATACTATTTACTGAACTAAATATTTTAATTGTTTTTTTGTATTTCTAATATTCTTTTGTACTTTTAAATATCTATTAAATATACTAAATACAATTTAATACTTTTCATTCATTTTAAATACTTTTATTTGCCTTTAAATAGTTTTAAATAATTCTCTTCTTCTAATAAATTTGTATTTTTGTAGCTCTTTAATTTACTGTCATGTCGGTGCTTAAATTTTATTAGAATTCGTTTTTGGCAACTACAAAAAATTACAATGTGTTTAAAATGCATTATTAGTTTATTATTATAAGCATATTGCAAGTAATAAACAGCCTTAAAAGCACAAAGCTATAAGCCATTACAAAATTTACACAATTTACAAAGAGTACCATTGACGTTCTCCATTAATTTTATTTTAAATACTTGCAGACACGCAAGTCTTCGTAGGTTCATAACCTATCTCAAACCGCGGCTTAGAGAAAGTCATCGCAGTAACCAGGACTTCGCCACCATCCAAGAAGAATAAACAGAAAATAAATTCTTTGGCTGCATTTATTCAATATACATGCGATTATAACGTGTTTGTGTAAAATTAAAATCGTTTTTTTTTATTTTTGAGGTAATATTTTGTGAAACCATGTCGCGTGTGTTTTGGTTGGTTTTTATTTTTGGATTGGGCGCTGCGAATGGAGAACACACAATGAGCGCAGAGAATCCGCGTAAGTTATTTATTTATATATTTGATATAAATAACAATATTTGATCAGTACTGAGTCACTGTATTGCTAATTATACAAAGTGTTTTTAAATTGATTCCTAGAAATTCAGAACGTAATTTTTTGCCTTATTTTAGAACTAAAAGTTTACATATACATGTGTCCGCAAGGCCTGAGTTTTTAAAATACAGGGTATTAAAGTTTAATTTTTTTTAGTTTTCTTCATAAATTTCGTACATTTCAAACGATAAATCAGTCATATTTGACATACACTATACCGTAAGTAATGTCTACGAAATAAGTATAATACATTTTACAAAAATGCACTGAGTGTTACTCTTTTCTATGTCGAGAGCTCTTTTGGGGTGCCTCCGAAATTTTTAGTACGACCTCACTTCATTTTTATTAAGAAAATCTGATTCCTTATTTTGTTTTCTAACTTCTTGGTTTTGTACTTTAATTCGATATTTTGAAGCGTTTAGTGATTCTAAAAATGCAGAATGCAACTTTTTTTTGTTTCATTTTAGGACAAAAATTCAGATGAACATGTATTCGAAAAATTTAATTTTTGAAATACAGGGTTTTGAAGTTTATTTTTTTTTAAATTTAACACCCCGTTTCTCAAATATTAAGGCCTTTCCAACACGTCTTTATCTGAACTTTTAGTCCTTAAATAAACCAAAAGAAAAATGCACTCTTCATTTTTGGCAATCAAAATAAAAAAAAACAAAAACATAAAATGTTAAATGTGTAGAGCCTTAGCTCTTTGTTACGCAACATTTAAACGATTCAAAATATCGGATCAAAGCTAGAAAGTTAGAAAACAAAATGAGGAATCTAATTTTCTAAATAAAAACAGCTAGTGACGTCAGGGTAAAAATTTCGGAAGGAGGGTAAAAGTCGCGACCACAATTTAGCTGGTATACCCCTGATTGTTCAAGTTTTTCAGATTTTGTTTTATTATTTTTAATGTACTTACTTAAAGAATTTACTGTTTTGTAAGCTACTAAACCGTTTAGAAAGTTACTTATTTTTGAGTTAATTACCTTGACTGATTCATTGATGTTAGGATAAATCATATTTATCGATTTTTTTATATATAACTTTTTTGTACAATTTTAACAGTTATATTTATTGAATATTCATTGTTTATTGCGATTTGTTTGATGGTGAACTCGGTTTGAAAATTAGTTCTACCTAGAGGCAAGGAGATAAGTCTGTGAATCATACTTTCAAAAGCGGCTAGTTTATGTTGAAATGGATGATATGAGCAACTGTTGGAAATGTTTAAAAAAAGAGGGCGTTTGTTAGTTTGGTTTTCTAGAATGTCCAAAAATATCTCAGCAAGTAAGGGGTTTAATGGATTTCTCATGATTAAACCCTCTTTGTTTGTATAAAGTTTGTTATTAAATTCGAAATAGTTTTTTTCTAGACATTCGGTAAGTAGATACAATATTTCTTGTTTTTTAACACAATTAACTGAATTTATGTTTACAAGATTTGTTGCTGTGTTGTTAAACAAACAAAGTTTGGATGTAAATAGCTCCCCCACCCTTCTTACATTTGAACGGCAAAGCATATTTTCTTTAAACTTGATTTTTAGGATTATGTTGCTACTTTTTAACGTAAAAATGAAAATCAAAACATTCAAAATGACGGCTAGGCGCCCTCTAAGAGAAATAATTGAATGGAAGGAGAGGTTCTCTGGAGTGAAATATGGAAGGTATTTTCTACTTATATTTACTACCGTTACGTTTTTTAAAAACGGTTGCTGAGAAATGATAAAAGCAAAAAAAATTAAATTAAAATAATTGACACAAATTAATAAAAAGACTGAACCTTAAACAGTGGTTATCTTAAGCTATGCTTAAAATGACCCAATTCTAACTAACCTTTATCTCAGTAAGTTCTCAAAATGTTGTTTATGTACTTCCTAATAAAACAGTCTGTTTTGAAACTCATTTTGCACGCTTAGACCCAAATAATTTTGTCTCTAAGTTTCTGTACTATTTCGATTGTGTAACGTACTCCGATTTTACATAACCCCACAAAAAAAATCGAGAGGAGATAAGTTGGGGGACCGAGAAGGCCATTACAGTGAACCATGTCGGCCGATTCACCGCTCTGGAAACGTCAGGTCCAACCAATCTTTCACTTGTCTGAAAAAATGTGGGATGCGCCGTCCTGTTGAAAAATTCTTCTGGATTTTGAGCCAGTATTTCTTCAATCTTGGGATAGATGACATCTTGAGTAGTGTCAAGTACAAAACACAAGTTAAATTCTCATCTAGAAATATGGGCCCTACAATAAGATTTCTCAATATTCATACCCACACATTGAACAAACTGTTTTATAGTCAGGAAGTACAGGAAAAATATTTTTAAACTTGCTGAGATAAACGTAAGTTAGAATAGGGTAATTTTAAGCATAACTTAAGATAACATTGTTTTAAGTTCAGTTTTTCTTATTGCTTTGTGACAAGTTTTAATAAAAAAAAGTATTTGTTTTTATCATTTTTCAGCAACCGCTGAACCCATTTTAAAAAAAACCAAACGGCATTGAACAGAGGTTCATAATATTCTTGAAAATGTTGATTTTTTTTACGTTAAAAATTAGCAAACATACTCCTAAAAGTCGGGATACATTTCAGGAAAATATCCCTTGTCGTTCAAAAGGGGGGGAGACCGGACGATTTACGTCCGCACTGCACAGTGGGTGTATTTGTAAAAAGAAGTTTATATTTTACATAATATTGTTATGGATTTCCATCAAGTATCGGTTGAAACAATCGTGTTGAATAAATAAAAAATAAAACATTACGGGATTTTCCATTACATGGGTAATAAAGAAAAACAATACATTTACTTGAAAAGCATTTTAAGTATAAATTTACATTTCTGTCAATTAAACTTACGAAACGAATTAAGTGTATGCATCAATCGCTGACTTTGACATAAATGCAGTTTTGTGCAACGAAGTTAAAGTATTGCCAAGTATTATAAAATTTAACTGCTTTCGACGGGCTACATGGTATTTCCATATAGCATATTTTGAAAAATCTGTACAGGATGTCCCATTTTCGTGCGTTTTATGGGGTTTTTCGCTTATGATATAAGATACAAAGATGCCGTTCTCACACTAGTGTGCCACTTTTTTAAGAAACTAAAGATATCAGACACAGATTTGTCCTATCCCTCTTAGTTTGCCTCTTTATGAGCTTTCTAAAAATGTATAATAGTCTCTACTTTCTAGCATAATATAGGCCGTGTAAACTAAGTAACTATGACAACTAAATAATTTACTAAACAGAGATACAGAAATACAGAGGAATCTAATTCAATATGGATGTTCTAACCAATCAAATATCTTGCAGACGCATAGAGCAAGACGTGGGCGTAACCAAAACCCAAAGGTCAAGGGATTTTAAAACAATTTAAGTTCAAACTTTACGAGTATAAACTTATGCATCATCTTTACCCGGGCGATCCTGCGCGTGGTTTGGAGTTTTGCAACTGGTACATCATGTTCAACATGTGTCGAAGAGCGAAACATTTTTAAAGGAAGATCAGTTAGTTGGATGAAGCGTATTTTAGCTGTTCAGATATACTGAATAGGCATCAGTCAAGATTTTGGAGCCTGGAAAATGAGTAAGTCATTTTCCAGGCAACGCCAAGGGAAGTTCGGATTCAATATGTCTTGCTTTCTTTTGTGAAGAAAAATTGAATATTGTGTTTATCAAGATCATTTAAATTTTGAAAGATACATGCAAATCTTGCAACAAAAACCCAATTGATGATTGATTGATAATGAACAAGATGGACCCCCGGCTCACAATTCTCCCGTTATACAACACTGGCTGGAACAACATTTCCCTAATCGTTGGATAGGCATACATAGACTACTCGATGGCTACCACGATCTCCAGACTTCTCAATTTTAAATTATTTTTGTGGGGTTATTTACATGGTAAAATATACACAAGAAGGTATGAAACTATTGAAGAGTTAAGACATGTCATAGAAAATGCCTTTAGACAGTTGCGAGCTTTAAGAAGACTACAAATGCTATGCCAAGAATATATAAGACGCAATGGTCAGTAGTTCGAACAATATCTGTGAGAGAAGTAGAGTTAAAGTCACCACTGATCCGTTTTAAAAAGTTGTTTGTTTTTTTGTATTTTTATTATTAGAATTTAAATATTGTTATCGTTCTTACAACTAGAGTTTTATAAAATAAAAAAATTATCGGTGAGAAAGAGATGGACAGAGAGAGAAAGAGAGAGAGAGAGAGAGAGAGAGAGAGAGAGAGAGAGAGAGACAGAAAGCAGCAAAAAATGTACCTAGAGAACTAATTTGTCTTTCGCGGCCTTGAATTCAATGTAGTTGTCTTGCTTAAATAAAATAAAATATTAAACCCTTTAAACCAGGGCTGCCTATATGTTAAAAAGTAAAAAAGTACTATTCCATTTGTGAAAATAAGTATAGGCTGTATCATATTTTATTTTTAGAAAGCTCAGAGCAAATAATATAAAGATAATATAGAGGGCTTCTATTTAAAATAGGGGTTCGTGAGACCACGAGACTAGTATCGGTCTTGGTCTCGGTCTCGAAACGAGACTGAGACCGATACTGAGACTTTAATAAGTATTTCGAGACCGAGACCGAGACTTGGTGTTCGAGATCGAGACCGATACCGAGACTTACCTATCGAGACTCTCGGTCTCGATCTCAAAAATAACTAGCAACATAACTAATGTTCGTAAATTATTTGTTTTGACAAAATAATTCAAAAAATATATATTTGGGGGCAAATTAACTGATGCAAAAAATAATTTTTCGATAATCAATTATATTATACTAGCATTGTATATGTTCTTATAACAATGATACTAGTGAAATAGTCATTTAAAAAACGATATAAATAACCATAAAAAAAGAATTTCCCAAATTTAGAAATTCTAGTAGCGAAATTCCACTTGACATGTCGAAAACCGTAAATTGCTACCCTGTTCTCAAAAAGAGACACTTTATCACAACTATACTATATAGGATTTTGATATTGTGATCTTTATAAATTTATGTTTTTATGTTTAATTATTGAAAGTAACTAAAATCCAAAAATTTTTAGTTTTTTGGTTCAATAATTAATAACTAATAGACTGTAACTAAAAACATAGAAATATCATATTCTTATATAGTATAGATACGGTAAAGTCTCCAACAGACGAAGTAATTGTGGTGATTTTTGTTTGAAAAATTTCCGACTTAAATTAAACAAAAAATTGTTACAAAAAATCAGTGAAAATTTTTCTTAACATTTTCTTCTTTAATCGCTTCGATGGCTTGCTAATTAAAGAAAATACGTGTTTTATAGAACAATATTTTTGTATTGATTTTGTTTGTATTTGAAAATAATGGACGATATAAAAATTTTAACTATATGTGTATAATAAAAATAATACATATACATACGGACAAGATTTTCAACAAACAAAACACAAAGTAGAATTTGGCTTAGAATTTTAAATAGATGATCAATAAAGCTAATTCAACGATTAAAAAATAACGAACTGTTCTAATAACAAAGTAAAAATTTAAATTTCTAAACATACATTATAAGCATATTTTTAGATTTAATTCAAGCTATATAATAAACCTAAAAATATTACAGAAAATTTAAACTAATATTTTATAATTTCATTTTTCAAGTTACTTTTATACCATGAATGAATACATAATAAGCATTTGTTTGAAGTTTCATTTAACACGCTTCTTAGTTTTGTATTAATTAACCCGGCTTGTGAAAATAAACGTTCTACTGCTACAGAGGTCGCCTGTATAATAATTCCATAAGAATGGAAAAACTCTGGGTTTCGAATGTAGGCTTCCATGTACTTTTGTCTAAATAATATCTCGGCGAACAATTATTATTTTTAAAATTTTGTTTTCGAGACCACCGAGACTTTCGAGACCGATACCGAGACTAAATAGGTCTCGGTCTCAGTCTCGAAGCACCGAGACCGAGACCGTAAACCTTTTCCGAGACCGAGACTGATTCAGTCTCGGTCTCGGTCTCGCGAACCCTAATTTAAAAAAGTGCAATTTGGATCAATATCTCAAAAACGGATAAACCTGAAAAAAGACTTTGAGTACGTCACTGGATTCTAGGTAAAAAACTGCCTAGAAAACATTTTTCACCTTTTCGATAAATTAAAAGATAAAATTACGGGGGGGGGGGGGGAATAAAACATTCTCAATTTTGCCCTGTATCTCAAAAACTAATAGAGTTAGGACGTGTGTGGCATCATTAGTTTCATAAAAAAAGTAGTACAGGATTGTAAAAGCAGCATTTTTGTATCTCTACTCGTAAACCAGAAATACTGTAAAAGCCACGAAAATGTATGTACTCAATGTCATGTAAGAAAATAATCAACAGCATTTTAAAAACTCAATTCACCCTTACCAAGAAATTCCACTATACGGATAACTCAGTTTATATCTGCGTACATATATTTGGTAATAACTTAATACGAATTTTATAAATTGTAATTTAATTCAATTTGTTTAAATTTATACCCAGGCAACTATATCGAGTATATAGAACAAGAGCTTTCACGGCTTTGGTCAATTAAGAAATCATGGTTCTTGGGATTAGACCGTGTCAAATTGAAATTATTAGCCGACATCGATTGCGCGAGCACTGAGAGGGAACACTGAATTTAATTGGGAATTAACTACGCTAACATAGAAAAGGACTCCAAGTCTCAGTCTCAGTAAATTATAATTATTCACATGACTCTGGTTTCGCCCTTTCGAGCACCAACAGACCTACAAACAACATAGATAACCGTAGATAAAGTAAATAATCACACTCACAAATTCTGTAACAATAACTTACAAATAGAACAAAACACTCTAAAGTACAACAAAACAAACAACTATTTATACATATTTCATTGACACTAAAATGAGGTTAAGTCTCACGTAAATAAACAAAATAAAAACTTAAAAATGTAATAAAAAGGATACATGTCCCTTGCTGGGATCGAAGCAGGACTGCCTGAGTGGGAGGCCAGAGTAAGTATCTGTAGACCACTGGACTGGTCATCAAAGGTAACCAAAAATGTCCACTCTGTAAATGGATGAAATGAAGTTTGCCTACAATAATTATTACGTTAAATTGTTAAATATTAGGGTTGATTCGAAATTAAAAACGTCGTTAACGCAAGTGTGAATAGGACTTTATATAGCAACAAGGTGTTCCATTTGATAAAAATGATATAAAGCTGATAAAATCTCATAGTTAACTGGTCCAAATGACACTATTTAATAGGATCTACTGCCTGACATTGCTTTGTTTGAGATGAAATTGTTTAGAATGACACGGTATTGAAATTTTTGCTTTTTATGAAGTTGTTTTTACTAGTACGAATAATGTATCAAGGTTATGTAGTTGATAAAGGGTCTTTGTGTAAAAAAGTCACTTGAACACTATTATTCACAAAATTACATATGGAATTTTATATATATATAAAAGTATGGCAATCGTTTTAGCAAAAGTTGATGGAAAAATGTTTTTGAACTCAAAGGCTACGATTTTTTTTATTACTGGGTAATAAGTAATAAAAAATACTTTTGCCAAGTAAATTATTGTAAAAATGTTTAACTATGGATTCAAATCAAAACTTTATCAGTACATTTTATCAGAATGGTTGATTTGTTTTACATTTCACCAGATCGCCATTTTGTTTCTCCATTTTGCATTTGAAGCGCAATTTTACCAGTTGATTTTGACATAATACCCGCATTTAGCAGTTTTTAAATAATAATTTTTTTTGTACCATTTCACTGGGTCGTCATTTTGTTTCGCTTTAATTGATTTTTGCCAAAATGTTACCAGGTCATCCCGTTTTTTAGCTATGCCGCGAACAGACAGAGCGGCAGACTTACAGACCGACGGAATTGAGAAAATATGCTTTTCGGCATATGTGGGCCTTGGAATGTAAAGAACAGGCAAAGAAGAATTTTCCTCTTCCTCTATTGTAAATTTAGTACACGTTCTTATGCTACTTAAGTGACTGAAAATTTCTGTCATCGACCTTCTCAAAGCACGAACAGCTAACCTTGCACGTATTGAATAATAGTAATCTAATGTTACAAACTTGTACGTATTAAATTGAATTTACTGTTTGCTCACATATTTTTTAACTGTTAATCATATAAATATAATATTAGATGACTGTCGGTGGCAGTCCAAATAATAAATGTATCGTCCATTTATCTAAGCCAAAGCTTAGGCTTGATTTGAGCAGTATTTATTGCGTGCTCTTCGAACAACTCCATATAAACATTAGAGATGGCTAGGTCCTGAATTTCGCAGGAGTCAGGTCTGGAGGTAAATCTAGCTCTGCGGATCTGCATGCAGTTGCAGTTCTGCCGGATCTGTAACCTAACCTGAAACTGTCAGAGTGCAAAACCGTTTGACGTGTGCTACAAGAAGTCCAGGTCCAGATAGTAAAAAGTCATCCTTTACAGTTATAGGTTAGGTTTCAGTTCCGTTATACTAAAGTTTTATCAGGAAATAAAAAAGTACAAATAATAATGTGTTAATTTAATGAAGTATATTTAAAAACCTAATATATTTAACTCGAATCAAATAAACAGTACAGTAGGAACAACGAAACTCTATACACGTATTTATTTTTTATATATTCTTTCCGAAAATAGATATTTTAATTTTTTTGTCTCATTGATACCTTAAACTTAACAAACGGCACAATAATTATTGTAATATTTGTAAATTTCTATAAACAGTTTCTAGAAACATTATTTTTCTAACAGAGATTACCAGCTGAAATTATCAGTTATCTGTCAATTTGTGTTACTTATACTGAATGTGAATAAGAGAACTGGACCTTGTCAGATTCAGCAGCAGTTCTAGGTTTCATTTCCTTCATTACTTGCATGTTCGTTTTCAACCGCTCCGCTGACTGCCTGCCAGATAGGTCGCAGCATTGTATATCGGTCGAAAGGATAGGGGTCGGTATTCAGCAATATTTACATCCATCGGTATCGATACAGGTCCGTGGATTTCATATCCCTCCGTACCTACCCATCTCTAATAAATCTACCATCGAAGAGACGAGTGACCCGATTGGAAGACCACCCTATCGTGAGAAAAACCTATCTTTCGTTTAAAAATACGAGTTACGGAGACAGCATTCCAATGGCTTCATAACACTATGCATTGGAAATATCGTTCGTTCAAAAAATGTTTCGTCTTCCCTCAACCTTTGCCTGATTATATCTAATGATTCACATATCAGAACATTTATGTATAAGCTTTCTACATCAAAACAGATTTGTCAGTTTTGATGTAGAAAGCTTATACGTGTTTAGATATGTGATTAATGACATAATTAGGCAGAGTTGAAGGAAGACGAAACACTCTTTGAACGACTGACGTTGCCTCTGCAACTTCCTACTTTCAAGTGAAAGATAGGTTTTACAGGGAAGAAGATGGATTTCAGATGGGATCATCCCTCTCTCCGATGGTAGCCAATATTTATATGGAGTGGCAAGAAATAAATAATGCTCAAATCAAGCCTTAAATTCGACATAGGTAAGTGGATGATTCTTTTATTATTTGGTGTGCAAATGACAATCATTTGACAGAATTTTTCAATCACTTAAAAGTTTACAATGGAGATAAAGGAAAACTCTTTTTCTCCTTTTCTTGACGTTCTCGTTGAGCGATCTGTAGAGAGCATCAGAACTACAGTGTACCGAAAACCCACACACAATGAACAATAACCATTCTGCTACAATAGAAGAGGGCATCATAAGAACGTTTTGCAATAGAGTTGTAACTTGTAATAATACGATGGTCTTAGAAGCAGCAATTGAAAACATAAAAAAAGATCTGTTCCAGAACGGTTACTCTGAAAAAAGTAAATACAATATTAAAGTTACAAAATGATCGTCATACTACGGCACATTCCGATCTATAAGAAGCATCACCTTTTCTCACAATAGCCTATATATTAAGGGAATATCTGAAAAGATTCTGAGGATAGCCAGGAATTTCAACATCAAAACCGCTTTTAAATCAAGGAATACGTTAAGACGAATTCTGAAACTAAGCCAAAAGTTATCAACAATGCATTTACCAATTCCAGTGTGAATATAATGAATCGTACATTGGAGAGACAAAACGAAAAGGAGCATTTTAATAATACTCAAAAAGAAGAGACGTCAAAATCGGCCACAGAGGAACACGTCTGGTTAAACCATTACCGGCTGCTTTCATAGAAAGGAATGGAGGTATTTTTAGTAAGCCTAGCGTCGATATTCCAAATATATGGAAGCCGCTTTTATCCAAACTGACCTCCAAAAACTTCACGGTTCCGGTATCCAGGGGCGGAGACTTCACGCATCACCAGTTAAATATTCTTGATGATAATTTTATGGCAAAAAGTACAAGTTCGTACTATCTTAACGACTACAATTTAATATAAAAAAAAATTCCGGCAATGAAATTCAAGTTATGTATATAAAATATATTTTTCTTTATTATTAAATTGAAAGTTTATAATTTTCAGTGGGAATGCAAATTATATGCAGGTGCAGACTGATATAATTTGTGATCTTGCCCTTGAATTATTACACTGTAATTTGTTACTCGGATTCTTAATGCACTTTCATTTTTTTTCTATTTTTAACCTCTCTTTAACAATAATTAGTGTTTAAGGCAAAACTCTTAGATTGTATTGTGTCAAATCCTGAAAGTAACTTTTGAGGCGAACAGCCGTTGCCGGAATTGACAATATTATGGAATATAATCGTGAATATCTTATACAGGGAGCGTAAAAAGTAATACTAAAAAGTAAAAACAGTCCCCGTCATCAGAATTGACTGAGATTTGTTATATATTTTAAACCCCATAACAATACAATTTTATGGCATCCAATCGTGACTGTCCTATACAGGATAGGTAAAAAATAATGCTAAAAAGTACAGAACTTTTCCCGTTATCTGAGCTGACTGAGATTTGGTATACATACACAAATTTGATGATAATACAATACTATGGTGTCGAATCGTGAATGTTTTATGCTTTTGAAAATTTGAATATTTTCTTAAAAGCTTGAGGCGTGATACGTCATCAATCATGAAATAAAGCCTTAAGCTTTTAAGAAAATGTTCATATTTTTGAAAGTTCTGTGTTTATGTAACTTTAATCATTTTTTACTTTTCACTTTAATAGTTCATAAATATAAGCTTTTACATTTGTATTATTATCCAGTTTTGTTTAGTTAAGAACAGAAAAAGGTTCGAGTTATTTACTAGATATTCATTTAAATAAGTGATGCTTTTTGGGAGGTAGATAGTTTAACCGAGATGAATATAATATTAATAAATATATAAGTTTATATCAAAATATTAATAGAGAACTGGGATCTCAAAAAGGATAGGAATTCTACATAGTGCAAGGTGGGAAATATAATATATAAAGGAGGTCGGCTATATCTCCTAAAACCAGTTACCGCACAGCTTTGATTTTTTTTTGATAAAAGCGATCAAGAGAAATTGCTGGAAACTATTTTCAAGTTCCTAGGATAGTCAGAAGGGGGTGTAACACTAATTACTAACTATAAACACAGTGTTTTCTCTTTAATTTGTGCATTTAAGCTATATCAAAGACACCAGCATTATAAATCTAGAAAAAAATACAATAAAAAACAAACACTTATTGCTCTAGTTCTTCAAATAAAGTGGTGCGGTGAGATCAATATTTTTACATTTAATGATAATATCGGTTTTAATTCTCAAGAAGACAGCTAGACCAACACCATCTCTACTAGAAAGCCTGGAAACGGTCGTTGACAGCTTGCGATGAGTCATCACTAGTAGTACATTTTTGTAGTTAATTGCTATCTGTTTTTGCATTCATTTTTGCAAACAAATTAGAACATTAGAACTATTTCTGTACATATTTGTGTTAGTGCTATTAGTTTTGAGACTGGTGCTATAAAACTTTCGTCAAAATAGAAGTTTGTGGTAGTGAGGTTAACTCTTCAATTCTAATAAAAGGTGGATTTGCAAAAAAATATGTGAATTTAGAATAATGCCCTTTATTTGTTGTGCACCTAATTGCAATGGAAACTATTTGAAAGGACCTATGGTTCATTTTTTGGGTTTGCAAAGGACGAAGAAAGTCGAAAGAAGTCGCTTCATGCAAAAAAAGAGAAGGTTTTATTCCAACCGCCAACAAAAGCATTCATAGCATAACATAACTGTTTGATTTACTGCCCTTACCTCCTCAGTCTCCCAACCATTCATATTAAATTTATGTGACTCCAAACAATTCACTTTTTACGAGTTGGCATTGAAACTCTGCCAAATTTAATACAAATTTAAAAATAGAATCAATCTAAATTTATGTAACGTTGTATATTTTTTCTATGTCTTGTTTTAACGATCCAATATGATAATTCTTCGCTGTGTAGGGGTAGGAATCCAAAAAGAAAAGTCAAATATTTATTATAAGTCATTATAATATCATAGTCATATTTATAGTCATATAAAAAAATACACGAACATCACCTTGTTTACCTATGTGATGTTCGTTTATTTTTTTATATGGCTATAAAAGTCAAATCCTTAAAATTGTCCTGAACAAGCAATAATAAATTGCGAAACGTAGATCTTTCTGAAGATTTGACTTTTCTTTTTGGATCCCTACCCCAAATTAAAAAACACAGCGAAGAACTGTATATTTTATATAATTATTATTTTGATAAAATCTTATTAGCTTTTTAATATTATATTAGTCTCTTTTCCTTAGTTTAAGTTGTACATATGTATGTATGTATGTATATATTTGTGTATCTGTTAATTAGTCTGTGAATAAAACTGTGATAAAATTTAGATATTGTTTCATTTTGTTAAAGATATTTGGTATGCTGTTTTGTCATAATACATAATAGAATATTATTTCAGATTAAGAAAATCTTTCCTCTAACAGGAAAGAAAAAAGGTTTTACCTATATTATATTTAAATAACTGACTAGAAGTACTTTTTTATAATTAAAGGCAAAATAAAGGTTTATTTAAACATTTTATTTGTTGTAGAGACTATGACAAAAAAAATTCTACCCTAGGCCATCAGTACTCCCTCCAATAAATCCACGCTTATCAAGCCACAATGTTGTGGGAATAACGTAGCATTTCGGTTTTTTTCAAATATTCCCATTAGTTTTGTGTTCTTGCCTCCATTGTGTGGTCTTTATGCCATCTAAAGTGTTTTTTTACTGAAAAGAATAAAAAAAGACAGAGGCAGCAGATTAATATTCATTAGTCTGCAAATGTCAGATCGGAAATAGACATATTCAGAAATACTCAGATATTGCCATAAGCAGTAATTAATAATTGTCCTATTTTTGTCGAAAAAATATTCATACATTTTTATACAATAAAACCAGTTTATATTTTTATAATTTCAGTTAATAAAGCATACAATTCTCAGTTCGACAGCTTAAATGGTTAATTGCGATCCAGCTTTTACTAGTAAGTTTACAAAAATGTCATTCCATATGACCTAGCTCAAATTAACTGCCAAGGGCGTATGCAGGCGGTTCAGAGACTAGAGGATATTTTCCGAAATACAGGGAGGGGGCAATGCCCTTGGTATTATATTGCATTCAATATAATAGCAGTGACATCACTGATAAGCAATTTATTTAAATGACGTGCATAATCGATGATTACCACAACGACCTGTAAAACATATCAAACTCCCAAGAAGCTAAAAATTATTACGTTGAAATGTTGAGTGGTCAAAAAAAAAGTATTCTGATTTAAGAGGGCTGCAAAATATACAAAATTAATCTGTTTTATGATGTTTGTGGTAAGTAACTTTTTAACATATAATTTAGATATATACATATATAGAACAGAATTAGTAACTGAAACACAATACACTTTTTAAAGACCAGTAAAACTTACCAATTAATATACCCACTGAATGAATAATTATTAAAAATAAAATATATATTACCTGTGAGTTATTTATATAATGAAGGTGGGAATCTTTTATTTATCATACAGGACAGAACCAAAATTCCTGGAAGTCAAACGGTCTTCCTTGCGACTAACCAGGTTTCATTTGGCAATTGGCCTACTGTTTTCTGGCATATTTCAAAATGTTTTTCTTCCGTGTACCATTTTCTACCAAACAATCATCTATGGTTTTTATCTCATTTGTTACGGATATATTGTGGTATGCAAATATTAGCAATGTAGTCATATGATGACACAATAATTGACCTCTTAGAGCATTTGTACATAGATTCCTCAATGCCATTCATCAAGTTTAATCTGCAAATAACAAAAAAATATATTATTGACAAAGTATGGAATCATTATTATACTTTTGGGATATTTTTTGAGGTTACCAGTGACAATGCTCCATACTAAGTGAAGCAAGAAAATGAAACAATAAACATTTTGTTAAAACAGTATAATAGTTAACAAAACATTTATAAAATGAGTATTAATTCTTTTGCAGCCTTGATAACGACTTAATAAAGGTCGAAACGTCAGCATTTTCTAAATAAAAGTAGGCTTCATTTGTTGTCCTGAACCTACAAAAATAATCTACCACGTTAAAGAATATAAGGACACTATTAAATGCTTAAAATATTAATGATCCTCTTTAAAATTGTATCTCGATGGTTTTTCATGATGTCAAGATGGCAACATGAAGGAAAAGTTACTAGTCCAAAAGATATGAAGTATGGCGGTTTTTTGAGTGTTTTCCAATATTTTAGATGAAAAACACAAGAAAAACAGAACGTTTATTCACGTCTTTTTATAATTGTTTGTAGTAGTTTCATACAGAACCAGCGAAATTTCATTTATTTTGAGAATGAATAAATCAAAATCGAAACTCCACTTATATGCAATAAATCATCAAAATCGGTGATCGTGTAAAAAAGTAAATAATTACCTTTTTCTGTTTTTCAATTCAAAAAATAACGATCGTAGAAAAAATGTTGTATGCAACACGTGCTAAAAGTGTGTTTATAGCACTCAGCATGTGTTAAATGATAATATTTATATGGCGTGCCATAAACTATTAATTTTTGTACTAGGTTCATAAATAACTATTTAATAACCATTTTTCAGCAAAGTGTAGAAAAAACAGGCTTTTTCTTCATCAGCACACGAAAAAGTTGATTTTTTAAAAAAACTTAGATCTTTTTGTTGAGCAAAATGTATACGATATTATAAAACACCCTGTATAACAAGCAGAGATAACTTTTATGGTATTCTCCTTGGACTCTGGCTTAAATAATGTAATGACCTATTCAACATAAAAAAAGCATTCGATTTGCTTTATCTAAAAGATATAAGTATTCGGTTTAAAAAAAAAATAGCAGAATTATAATTATTCCTAGCAACTAGTCTGTAATGTATTAAAGAAATCTTGCAAAATGGCAGTAAATCTAATTACGGAAGAAAAATTCTTAATTGTGCCTGCATTTAGCCCACAATTTGCATTTAATTGTTTCCTTCCGAATGGGAAAGGAAAGTAAAATAACCAAATCTGCCTGCATTCCGTTGCGGTCACGAGGAAATTATTAATTGTTACTTTCCAGTATGCAGAAAATGCTATCTAATTACCTAAACAATCAAATACAAACAAACGAAAGTCAATAAGCTTTTACAACTAACACTTTCTAAAATGACTTAGTAATCACTGTAATGTTAAAAAATTGAAAAGTGAAAGTATTTCACTTTTATCTCAAAGTACTCATGGGTTGTACCGGGGCCATCTAATAACGTTTTCGCTTAGTTAAGATTGGGTACAAATAAATGCTGGGTATAAAAAACACTAACAATAACTAAGGTTCATAGGGGACTGTAAAATCGATATTGAATCTTTAAGATTAACAACAGAAGCACTTTTACCTACGCGGTCCAAAGCACAATATGAAATGTCATAAAAAGTGGTGCGATGAGAAAAAAAATCTTCTTTTTAGAAAAAAACCGTTCAATTCGGATTATTATTATGACTTGTTGTCTCACAGTATTCCTGTGGTTGTATTTTATACTGACGGGATTATACCAAGTACAAAAAATAAAAATAAAGAAAGGAAATGGAAAAAAAACAACTATTGTGTATTAAGAAATGATCTAACTATGCTACATGTTTTCAAAATGACCGATTTCTGGATGTTCCTGTGAATGTCTGTATTAAGTCTTAATTGAGCCAAATGAGGTGTAAACGTTGTTGGGATGAAACCTGTTACTGATATGACGAGAGGAACAATGATGACTCTTTCCTGTTTCCACAGCTTTTTACTTCCATTGCCAAGTCGATGTATTTGGCGATCTTCTCTCTGCATTTTGAAAGGTGATATCGGGTCTATTTGCGGAGATTGTTTTATCTGTGTGGATGTCAATGTCCCAGTAGAGCTTGTAGTCTTCGTTTTCAAGTATAGATGTTGGTGTATAATGGTAGTAAGGGTCTGTGTTCTCCGTTAGTTTGTATGTTGTGGCTAATGCTTGATGAACGACCTTCGCTGCTGAGTTACGCCCATTATTCTACTTCCACTCGTTATGTGATCGATCGTTTCTCTCTGCTGGTGGCATCTCCTACACCTCTCGTCTTCAATGGTTGTGTCCTTGACGATGTGCTTTCGGTAGTTTCTGGTTGCTATGACTTTGTCCTGGATGGCAAGCATGAAGCCTTCTGTTTCAGGGAACAGCTGCCCTTCTTATAACCACGTATATGAAAGCTTTTTATGTATATGGTCTTGCTTTATGTGGTATCTGTGTCTTCCGTGAAGTGTTTTTTCATACCAGGTGTTCATCTTTTCTAGTCGTGATTGGATGTGACTGTGTGCGTCTGCTACGTGGCTCGTTTGAGACAGGTCGAGCGGTGTATAATTCTTGTCTGCCTTCACTATTGCCTTGTGGAGGTTAGTTTGTTTGTTGTGGAAGAATTTTCTGAGTTCGTAAATTTGTTTTTATTTAGCGATTGTATGTCTATAATTCCCCTTCCTCCTTCTTTTCTCTCGATGGTGAGTCTTTCCTTGCATGCGTTGGGATATAACTTCCTGTGTTTAGTGAATTCAGTGAATATGTTTTCTATGTCTGTGTGTGACCATTTAATGATATCAAACGAATACGTAAGAATAGGTATGGCGAAGGTGTTAATAGCTTTCGTTAGATTTCTGGAATTCTGTTTTGTTTTTAGCAGCTTTGTGAGTCTGGTTTTAAATTCCGTCTTGAGCTCTGTTTTGATATGAGTGTGGTTAATTTTGGTGCTTTGATGGAAGCCTAGGTATCTATACGTTTCTTCTTTGAGCATGTTATCTATAGTTTCATTGTTGATTGTTTCCCCCGTAGGGTGGTCTTTAAGCTATCCTTTGTTGATAAGAAGTAGCTTGCATTTACTTATACCAAATTCCATGTTGATGTCCAGGGTAATTTTTGTGATTTTAAGGAGTTCCTTTAGCTGTGCCTTTGTGCTTGCATTTAATTTTATGTCATCCATGTACAAGAGATGGTTTATTTTGTGTAGGTTATTTTTTTGGTGTTTAATTTGGAATCCGAAGTTTGTGTTATTCAGTGTGTTTGAGAGGTGATTAAGACAGAGGCAGAACCACAATGCGCTGAGTGAATCTCCCTGGAACATACCTCGTCTGTTGTAGATGTCTTCTGTTTCGATGTGCTCTTTTTGTGTTCTCAAGTTGATTTTAGTTTTCCACGTACTCATGATTTGCGTAAGAAATTTCCTGATGTTTTCATTGACTTTATATAATTCTAGTACTCTGGTTAGCCAACTGTGGGGTATCGAATCAAAGGCTTTTTTATAATCTATGTAATCAGTATAAAGGTTTCTATAATTTTTCCTGGTTTGTTCCATGATGACGCTGTCTATAATGAGCTGTTCCTTGCATCCTCGGCCGTCTTTCCTGCACCCTTTTTGTTCTTCCGTTAGAATGTTTTTGTGTGCTTGATGTTGTTCTATTCTCCTGGTAATTGTGGCGGTGATGATTTTATATAGGGTTGGAAGGCACGTAAGAGGTCGGTAATTTGACGGGTCCTTATTGTCTGAATTTTTGGATTTAAGGTAAGGTATTTGGGTGAGAAAACTGCGGAGTATGCTAGGTTTTAAAATAATTTCATTAATTTGGCGAGTGAGAGCTTCATGTGTGGAGGTAAACTGTTTGTACCAGAAGCTATGAATGTTATCTATTCCAGGACATTTCCAGTTATGCGTGTATTTGATTGTTTCTGCAACTTCTTGTGCTGTCATTGCAAAGTCCTCTTGTTCCTCTAAGCACTTGCGTCTGTCTTCTTCCGCTTTTATCCATGAAGCGTTATTATTTTGTAGTTTCTTATACTTTTCCAGTATTCTCTGATCTCTTGTTTGGTCGGTGGTTCTATTACTCGTGCCTCCTCATTGCTCATTATTTTTTGGTAGAACTGTTTTTCGCTTCTTCGAAACTGGTTGTTAGCGTCCTTTCTTTCATTTGATTCTTTGTATCTTCGGGGTCTTGCGGCATACACAGATAATTTTTGCTTCAGAGTGTCAAGGGTTTCTGTAAGCGTGTAATCAGGAGATGCAGATTTGATTTTCTCTACACTTTGTGTGATACGTTTTGACTTGTTGCCGTTCATGGATTGGGCAAGATGTCCCAATTCTTTTCTAATTTTGTTAATTTTCTTTTCGATCCTTATCTGCCATTTGAATTTTGGTTTTATGTTGTTGGTGTTTCTGTGTCGTGGCGGGAATTTCTGATTGTTCTGTGTTATCGAGGTTATAGCTGCTGCGTAGATCACTGTATGAGTGTCCTCAATTGTGCTAGCATTCGTTATGTACTCGGGAATTATGTGTTCGTTGATAGTCTTTAGGATTTTATGTGTGTCCCGTTTGAAGATTACATGAGAAATAGGATCTCTGGTTGTAGGATCGGAGCCTGACCCTTTGTTTAGATGTGACTTCATTTCTACTTTGATTGCTTGTGTGGGAGACGGTCCGAGGTGTAGCTGTGTGTATGGTGTTTTGGGCGAGTGATTCACTTGTCCTGTGTGCTGTATTGTGCTTGTCATCTGTCGTGGGTTGTTGCTGGGTGCTTCGCCTCTACTGAGCATTGAGTGAGGTTGCAGATCTTCTTGCACAAAGTTAGCCTGGTTTGTATGTGGGATCGGTTCGGCATCTGCCCCGCTCTCCTCAATGTTTGGTTGATGAATGTTTAGTTCAGCAGCTACTATAGCTTTGATGTTTTTCAATGCGAGTGGGGTGAGCTTACTGGTCTTAGTGATGACTCTTTTTTGATCTATTACTCTCTGTTCTGTGTGAAGTGATTTGTATTCTGGATATTGTGCTATGAAAAGTGTATGCAGTTTATGTCCGTATCCTGATGAAATTGTCTCAAGTTTGGTAGCGGCGTATGCATCACCGTTCGATTCATTTCATCTGTCCATTTTAACTTCTTCCTTGGTTTACCTGCCTTGATAGTAGCAGGTAGTCGTTGCGATATATCCGCTGTTGTAATGGGCTCAAGTTGTTGTGCTTGGTTAGCATCTGTGTCAGATTTATTTGTGTATCTATTTGGGCAGCACATAATCAGTTCACTCAATTCTGTAATGCGGCTAGTGCGTTGCCCTGGCTTTCCCGCCTTGGTGGGTGCCAGCTTAGCCGGCAAAATACTTTCGGTGGGTCTATTTTCCTTTGCCTGGTTGTGATCGTTTCGGTCGAGCTGTCCTTTCCCGCAGCGCCCTCGACCGTTACGCTGCTCGCCCGATGCTTAGTTGTTTGGATTGATGTTTTGTGGTGTTAGAAGCTCAAAGTATCCCGATATTGGATCGCCTGTTAGTAGAAGGTAGATCATTTTATTGTGTGTTTGTTTGCCTATTATTGTTGGTCTCTTTAATGCATATCTGTTTTGTTCTTGTTGCTCTTGGTTTGGAAAAAATATGGAAGATGTGCTTCTGGGTTTCCGAGAAAGCAACTATTTCTAAGCTAGTTCCGTATGTAGTGGTTTTGTTCGTGAACTTATAATAGTTGTCGAAGTCCTTCATGTCGTCGTCGTGAAATCACGAAAATATCTGAAGTTCCGACCAGTTTTGTCGTAGGTATTTCAATGCGTCTTCTCGAAGTTTGGTATGATTGTTTTGATGGCCGTATATGTGCAAGCTGACTGATCGGAACAGACAACTTCCGTCTCCAACAATGTCGGCTCTGATGAAATTCTCGGGAATAGGTTCGGCTATAGTAGTTTTTTCGGCAAAGGCCCGCCTGTTCAGCCTTTCGACGTCACCGTCCCGCATGCTGTCACCTTCAGCAGTGGCTCCAAAGGTGCCCTGGCGATCCCCAGGCAGCGGCTCTTTTCCGAGGCTCGATGCTTTCTCCATTTTCATGGGTGTGCCACCATTTGACCCTGGTGGTCCAGGTAACTCGTGTTCGTGGAGGCGTCACTCCCCAAGCAACTTAATCGAGGTGCGGTTTCAAAGGTTAGGAGGGGTTTAGGGTGGCTAGGGTGTGGGAGGGGCAGGGATATTGGGTATTTAGGACAGCGGACGTCGCTGACAGTACGGACTATGAAATTACCGTAGCGTCCTCAATACTGCTGGACGGTCAGACTTTATTATTGTTATTATTATTATTATCATAAACTCACCATTAAATGTCGGTATACATCACCCGTCCCAGATATAAGTATCAAAAGGAGTAGGTGTATAAAGAAAAACCGAAATCAAGGTCTTTCCTTCGTGTGAAAATTTCCTTGCTAAATGGCAGGTAAAGTGCGGGACACGAAAGAAAACCGAGCGGAGTCAATCGGTTTAGGAAGGTCGGCCAAGAAATCTCTTTAAACCAGTGGTATCCCGTCGTTCTTTAAATAATATGACACTCCTTTTTGACTATACGCACTTCAGATAATTAAAAAATGTAACTATGCTTAATGAATCTTTATCTATATTTGTCTGTTTTTTTTCGTGTATAAATATATTTTTTCTTGAGTTCTGTCAGTAACGGTTCCCGGGCTACTGTCTACGTCCACTATTATTGGACCATCCAGTATAGTGATACACGATTTACAAGTCCAGATTTTACAAGTGCAGCTAGCATCAAATCCAATGAACTAGATTTATAAAAATTTTAATTTATGCAGTTCGACTGTGGGCTACTCGGGTATGCCAAAAGTGTCTCCGTTTGTCATATTACTTTATACGTCATTGTGAAGTACTATACAGGGCGTTTCTTAATTGCTTGCTGATGTTAAAGGGGGTGTTTTTATGTCATAAAGGTCTTAACTTTTGAGATACAGGATGGTAAAGTTTAAAAATCCATCATCCCAATTCTGATGCTATTGTAGATAACTGCATGAAATTTGATACACGTCTTCTATGCATTAAGGAGCATACGGATTTACCCAGGTTAATTACATATGCACGCCACTGGTAGAAATTTCAAAAATTGATTGTTATTAAAAAATGTCCTTTTATGCATAAAAGACGTGTATCAAATTGCACACAGTTATTTATCTATAATAGCATCAGAATTAGGATTTAAAAAAAAGGTTTAATTAATTGCAATATTAGATATTTTTTGACACCCGGTATTGAACAGAAAATTAATTATTTTGAAGCAGTTTATTGACAGCTACTTTGTGAACAATTTTACAAAGTATATGAAAAATAACTAAGCCATTTTTGAGGTTGACGGCTGTGATTCTAATGGTTCGATTACTTCTAAAGCGCTGTCTTCCTCTGAAAATGATGAGGTTTCTTCGTCACTACTTGAAGATCCCAGTTTGATAACTAAATCATCAATAACCGTTTCAATTTCGCCATCTACTTCCCAGTCCCCCTGCGCTCTTGAATATATTTTTTTACTCCTGCCCACGCAAGTTCAATAGAGTTGAGGTCGCACATGTATGGAGGCAGCCTTAAAGGTGTATGACCGAGGTTACGTAAAAGACCGGTCAAAATCATTCGTTTCGGTTTTGCATCAAAAGTAGTCTAGATTAATATTTCACGGGTTGTACATTTTGGGTGTCATCGGCGTAGATTTTTACGTCTATAAAGAAGTAAATAATTCATATTTTGAGAACGCAAAAACTGATAATAGTCAATTTAGTTGAGGTAAATGTTCTGGCATTGAAAAATTGTGGTAGTCATTTGCGTATATACTTGAGGGATATTTGGTAAGGTTATTTCCTGAGTTCAATAAACAATATTTAATATTATTAACATATAATATTTAATATAATAGAATTTTTATTTAAAACACAGTAAGGATATTCCGCGATCATAAATAATGAGGCAGTATAGTTTCAAATGCACAACTGCCATACCTATTAGAGGTGACATTCAAGGTGTATGCAGATCGTGGCAGATTTGCGATATAAAATAAAACTACACTGTGTTAAGATTTTCTTGAGTTGAATATCCCATATTATAAAGAAATTAAAATAAAAGTTTAGTTTTGAAAATGTCTATTAATCAAACATCATTACCTGCAGGTCGCACCAGTTTTTTTAGGTACGCCTTTTTTATGTATTTTTAGGTATTGAAAGAATGGTTAGAGTAAATATACAACATGTAAATATTATTGAAATAAAGCGACTGTAAGAATTTCAATAAAAAAATAATAAATAGGGTGTTGGCATTTTTAACAGATTCGCGATGTTCAATAATTTGATATGTTAAAAAATCCTGGCGGTTCAGAAAAAAATCCACAATTTTTATACTAGAAGTTTTTTTAATATCTCCAAAAGTCACAGCTGTATGAGGGCGCAAAATATACTGTACAACACAATAGTTTCGTTTTTGTAGAGACATAGACTGTCAGAAGGTAATAAACCATAAATTGCTTAATTTGATTCGTTTATAAAGTGCATTAAGATGATAATTTTCACACAGAGTTGAATGTAAAACGTTTTACCTTCCATACGTTCGTAGAAAAATTATTATATTATTTATAGACCAATATAATATTTTATACAACTTAGACAATCTAAAAAAGGAAATACATTTGTTTTTAGCGCCCTATGTGAAGCAATGTTACGAAGGAGATCCGAAGGTCATCGACTGCTTTATTTCTGCTCTGCATCATCTGCAACCTTATCTAGCAAATGGAATCAAGGAGATCGAACTGCCTTCTGTAGAACCCTTCCTTATGGATGAGCTGTCATTATCGCTGACAGGAGGACCAAACGGCTACACAATATCCCTTAAGGAAATGATGATTTATGGCGCTAGCAATTTTTCCATGTCGAAGTTAAAGTAAGTTTAATAAAGCTGAAAGATCATATAACGGTTGTCACAAAAAAGTGGCTCACCCTTATGACTTTCTTTGCTAAAATATTAAAGACTAAGACAAACATTTTTATTTTTTAACGGCACAGCCTTTCCTATCTTCTTTAGTTTCCGAATTTGTGTTACACACCTCTGATTTTTAAGTCACTCTATATACGTTTGCAAATTTTGATTCGTTGTGCCATTCTTATTATAACCGTATGCCATTTATGTAATTAAGTCATTTTATAATCTAGAGTGTTGTGATCTAGCAAAAAAAACAACAAGGTTTTCTTTCTTTTATTTACTATTTTTTTTGGAAATATTCATTTTTTTCTGATAGAAAGAATGTGGCTAATCGGGTTGACCAAAAAGATTTTTTTGTGAGTAATTTGATACCACACAACAATGTGTAGTTTTTAAAAAAATCGGAAAATAATATCATAGTATGCATTTAACTTTTCAAGAAGTTCCCGTTATCGGAATTGACTCATGAAACTATATTACTATGGTTTAAAACTATTTTTTGGGTTTTTCCGCCTTAGAAAATTGAAAAAAATAAATAAAAAATAAAATATAGTTACCCTATAAATTGAATAGATAGTCTTGAGTTCTGGGTCCACTACGAAGGTACCCGAGGAACGACACTGAAAAATGCCTGCTTTCTGGACGTTTCGAGGGAAAGTCTACCCCCGTCTTCAGCAAACCTACAAATAAAATACTAAAAGCAGAATATGTGTTATGTTTCGTATCAGAAATATAACCAGAATGGCTAATCTCTGACAAAATGTCAGTGAATGTCAGTTTAAAGGTGTTATTTTTAATTGTTAGAATAAGGTGCGAAATAGGTGTACCTAGAGTATGTTCATTTTAATTTATTGTATTTTGAGGTGTCCTTTTTTTACTTCAGTATTTAGCAAATTTAACCAAGTGTTATTAAAACTAACGGAACAAGATGCTACACAATTATCTTTATTTAATAATATTAAGGCACTTTCTTTTATTTTACGTTTTTTGGAACATGGTTCTTTTGCTAAAATACTAGAAGCATTCCAATTAATTTTATGATTGTTATCTAGTGCATGTTGGCAAATGTTTGATTTTTGAAATTCCCTATTTTTTATGTATGTTTGGTGTTCTTTAATTCTTTTGGCTAATGGCCTAGAGGTTTCACCTATGTAAAATTTATTGCATTGACACGGAATTTTATAAATAACATTTTTTGTATTTTCTTGTTCATTGCTAGGTTTTGTTTTTGTAAGTTTACTTCTAAGTGTATTTTGTGTTTTAAAGATCGTTCTGATGTTAAAACGTTTACCTATTCGTTTTATTTTATCTGATAAATTAGGTATGTATGGTATAAAGAGGTTTGTAATTGGTCTATTTTGGATTTTTTTGTTTTTTGGATTCTCAAATTCATAAAAACATTTTTCAACGAAATCATTAGGATAATTATTTTGATTTAAAACATCTTTTATAAAATTTTTTTCTTTAATAAAATTTTGTTCTTTGCAAATTATTTTTGCTCTATCATATAGACTTTTTACAACTCCCTTTTTAACCATGATTGGATGATTTGAGTAAAAATTTAAGTATCTGTTTGTGTGTGTAGGTTTTCTGTATACTTTTGTTTCAAAACTGTGTATGTGTTTTTTGATAAGTATGTCTAAAAATGGAAGTTGTTGGTCTGTTTCCTTTTCAATAGTAAATTTAATTGTTGGTTCTTTGGTGTTAATATGATATAAAAAGTTATTTAAATGTTGATCGTCATGTTCATAGATACAAAAAATGTCATCAATGTATCTCCACCAAATAAGTGGTTTATGATCGTAATTTTGAATATAATTTAACTCAAAGTTTTCCATAAAAATATTACTTAGTAAAGGAGATAAAGGAGACCCCATAGCCATGCCAAAATTTTGTTGGTAATATTCGTTTTTGTATTGAAAATAAGTGGTTTTTACACAAAAAGTTAGTAATTCTAGAATAGTATTAATGTTTAATGATGTACGTTCACTAAGATTGTTATCATTTTCAAGTTTATTTCTTACTATGTTTAAAGTTTTATCTACAGGTACATTTGTAAAAAGACTAACGATATCAAAACTTACCAGTGTATTATTTATATTTATTTGAATATTAGACAATTTCTCAAGAAAGTGTTGTGAATTTTTTATATATGAATTAGTATTACCTACTAGCGGTTTTAATATATTTAAAAGAAACCTAGATAAAGGATGTGTCGGTGAGTTTACGCTACTTACTATTGGTCTTAATGGCGTGTTTGGTTTGTGAATTTTTGGTACCCCATAGAAATGTGGTGTTTTACTGTGGTGTGGTGTTAATTTAAATCGTTCAATATCTATAAATTGGTTTTTATGTTTTTCAAGCATAGTGTATATTTGTCTTTCTATGTGTTCTGTTGGATCTTTATTTAATTTCGAGTAAGTGTTTTCGTTTATAAGTGAGGTTATTTTTTGATCGTAGTCAGTACAATCCATTAAAACAGTTGCATTACTTTTATCTGCTGGAAGAATTTTAATTGTGTTATCTGATTGAAGTGTTTTTAGTGCTTTTTGTTCTATGGGGGTGAGATTTTGTCTAATTTTAAGTGGTTTTTCAAGAGCAATTTTAGTTCTAATTCTAAATTCATCTTTTTGATCATCTGGTAGATTTTGAGCCGTTTCTTCAATTGCTGAAATGATATCAAACTTAGGAATTGTTTTTTGTGTAACTGAAAAATTCAAACCTTTAGAAAGAACAAGTTTTTCAGACTCTGAAATTTCTCTATTTGATAAATTAACTACAGTTTTATTTATTAAATTGTTATTTTTAAGAAAATTCATTTCATTATTTAATTGCTCTTGTAAAAGTTTATTAAATTTATTTAAGTGAATTTGTTTTTGTTTTTCAAAATTTAGTTTATAGCTATATTGAACACAGTTACATATGTGATTATAATCATATAAAGAAATTTTTTCATGTAAATATCTCTTTATGTTGTCAATTTCAACTTTAATTTGAGTTTTATTAAATCTATGAAATTGTATTCTCTCTCTCACTAGCCATTAGCCAAAAGAATTAAAGAACACCAAACATACATAAAAAATAGGGAATTTCAAAAATCAAACATTTGCCAACATGCACTAGATAACAATCATAAAATTAATTGGAATGCTTCTAGTATTTTAGCAAAAGAACCATGTTCCAAAAAACGTAAAATAAAAGAAAGTGCCTTAATATTATTGAATAAAGATAATTGTGTAGCATCTTGTTCCGTTAGTTTTAATAACACTTGGTTAAATTTGCTAAATACTGAAGTAAAAAAAGGACACCTCAAAATACAATAAATTAAAATGAACATACTCTAGGTACACCTATTTCGCACCTTATTCTAACAATTAAAAATAACACCTTTAAACTGACATTCACTGACATTTTGTCAGAGATTAGCCATTCTGGTTATATTTCTGATACGAAACATAACACATATTCTGCTTTTAGTATTTTATTTGTAGGTTTGCTGAAGACGGGGGTAGACTTTCCCTCGAAACGTCCAGAAAGCAGGCATTTTTCAGTGTCGTTCCTCGGGTACCTTCGTAGTGGACCCAGAACTCAAGACTATCTATTCAATTTATAGGGTAACTATATTTTATTTTTTATTTTTTTTTTTTCAATTTTCTAAGGCGGAAAAACCCAAAAAATAGTTTTAAACCATGAATCCGCCACTACAATTTCGTAATTATTTATATTACTATGGTGTTTGTGGATATCTTACACAGGATGTGAAAAAAATGCTAAAAAGTACAAAATAAAATTAACCTAAAAACAGTTCCCGCCATCGGAATTAACTAAGATTTGGCATACGTACGTAAACCCGATGATACACAATATTATGGTGTCTAATAGTAAATATCTTATACAGGGTGCGTAAAAAATAATGCCAAAAAGTACAAAACAGTTACCTATCGGAATTCACTGATTTGGTACACATACATAAATTTGATTACAATTCAACATTATGGTGTCCAATAGGGAATATCTTATACAGGGTGCGTAAAAAATAATGCTAAAAAGTACAAAATAAAATAAATGTAAAAAGGCATTAAAAAGTATTTATTTATAAACTATTGAACTGAAAAGTAGCAAATAATTAAACTTACGTAAATACAGAACCTTTTTTAAAAGCTTGAGACTTGAAATGTCAACACACTTTACAATAAAGCGTCAAAAGACATTATTGAAATTTTTAAAAGTTTCGATATGACCAGGTAAAAAGTGTGGTTGGGTAACAAAATATTGAATTATTTTACTTTAGCCTACTTAAGATTACTTAGATATACTTAACCCAACTAAGTAGCTTTAAGTATTTCAAAAATAAGGTAGCGCTTGGGGTCAAATCATAATTAAATACTGACTGTTAAATTAATACAACTGCGTTTTAAATTTTTGAAGACAAAGGTGGTGTGAGGATAGAAAACTTATTAGTGGTGGTAACCCTGTTAATCTATAACTTTAAACTTCTTGTTGACCCAGGAAAGGGTCAATTTTTTTCCAGCCAATGCATGGAACATTTTTTTCTAATTTTGGCGATTCAGAATGCCTTCACCGCATTCTCTCATTGTTATCTTGGTTGAAAACGCTGAAGCTGATTGAAATATGATCTTACGTTATGTATTAAATGGAAGCCAAGTTCTTCTCAATGAATCATTTTGTTAACAAATGTTTTGCAATTATATTTTAAAGATTTCTGAATATTTGCTCGCAATTACTTTTTTCTGCTGTTAAGATAGTTTCACCATCTCACTCTAACAAAAATAGTAACTTTTTATTTTTTAAAATTACATAATTAAGTTTAAATTAAAAAGTTAAAATTTTAGCCTTCGGTAGAAAATGGGTAAATTTCCCTTACACAGTCATTTAGTAATTCATATATACTGTCTTTTCAAACGTTTATATTGAGTACCGTAAAACGTGGTGTATAGGGACAGTCCGTCAACTTTCTGAAGATGTTGCGGCTTTACTTTTTATTTTAATATTAGTTTCTGTGGGGCAAAAGTCCGAACATGGTATGTACTTTTCATACCCAAATAATGGCATTTAAAAAAAAATGTTAAATGATAATTTTTTTAAAAAAAACTGCGTTGTCCCTTTTCGCCTGGAAATGTGGTGATTAGGGACAGTCATGTTATTCAGCAGTTATTCTCATTTAAATGCGGCTGAGGTGTAAAGGGACAACATTTAGAAAAAAATATATCGTGTGATACCATTAAAATTCAATATAACATTTTTTTTTATTAAAAAACTTGATCTTGCAAAAATATTTATTTTGCTAAACTCTTATAAAAATACAACAGGAAAACTAAAAACTACTCTTTTAAAGATTTATAAACATAAAAACTAATCTCTAAAAGAAACATTCTCATAATAGTGGAACTGCTTAAACCTAAATTAATTGAAAGTCGTTGGTATTCACATTCTGGAATGTGTATAATCCACGTCTTTCTTTAAATAATTGTAATTTTTTGACAATCTGTTTCTTCATAAACTCTGCATCATCCGGTGTATTGGGATAATAGTAAACAAGGCCAGTTTTACCTTTATCACTTTTTTTTTTCGTAAAAAAGAGCCAACAAAATTTTCATCTAAAATAGAAATAATTTTTCCTATATAAACCCTGTTTTTTATGAAGGCAGTCTTTCTTTCTACTGGGAACTTAACTAAAACCCAGTCACCTATGCTAAAATCACAATTTGCCTTAAAACTTTCAGTCTCATTAAGTGGTAAATTATCATTGCAGTCTTTAATTTGGGAAGTGGTTGGAGATTCACTGGAATTCGCATCCAATTAGCTAGAGGAAGATCTTCACTATTATCGTCGCTTAATTAGCATTATTCTCATTGGCGCTTTGCTCGGGAGAATCATAAAAACCTTCTTCTGCTAAAACATTATTTTTATCTGCATAATTATTAAGCATTTCATCCTTATGTAAGCTGAGATCGCTTTTGATGGAGCTATCACACTGAACACTTTTGCCAGGTTCAACTGATAATTTTTTTTTGTCTTTTTTTCCTTGGTTTCTCTGAATATCTCATCTCTTTCAATAAATCGATCATTGTAGTATTCAATGCTTCTCTTTGATCTTCATCTAATTGTTCTTTGGGCAATAACTTTAAGACTTCATCTTTGTTTAATGGTATTATTCCTGTCTTTCGAAACCCAGAAAAGATATTGGTTTCGGCATTCTCCGATATTTTTTTTAATAATGCTTTTAACAAACGGGGAAATATCGTTTTGGGGATGCTAGCTTCACTACGCCCTTCTCTTTTTTCCCATTTTTCTAAAATATTACGCCATGCGATTTTTAGAGGCCGAAAAAAGGCGACGTCTAGTGGCTGAGTCAAGTGAGTGGCGTTGACCGGCAAAAATACCATATCCCTGTTGTGATTTTTCAATTCCATTACTATGTCACAGGAAATGTGTGACGCCAAGTTGTCTCCAATCAGTATTTTCCCACAGTTTGTTAAATTCGGTTAACGCGAACCCAAGTTAGAGCTCTTTCAGTATTTTCGATTGTTACACTTCTTCACGCCGTTACCATGGTAACTAGAAAAAAATGCTTAGGAGATTGTGCAGAGATAATAAAAAAGTAATTTCTGACCTCATTGCCTTAAAGATATTTGTAGAAAATAATGAATTTGTATACTAGCATAGTTTCTGTGCCCCCTAGTTGTACAATTAGGAACTTATCATAAACTGACATGCAGAATTTTAAACAGACATGGCGCTGGCAATCTTTTGTTTTATTTTGTAGTCGTCCATGGCTCTCTTGGCAATGAATACAACATTTCGATATGTATAAAAAGACCAATATGGAATAATTCCACTCTGACTATTTTTGCGACAATTTCTAAACGACAAGAGAAAACGGTTTTCAGTTTTTGCAGTTGTTTTAACTAATTAATAGGCTATAAAAGCGCGATAAATAGTTGCATTTAATTTTTTAGAGAAATCGAAGCTAGAACATTTTTTCCAAGAAAGCGCCCTCCTTCAGCAAACGAACGAATAATTTTAAGATTATTTGTAACGTTATTTAATGAGGATAAAAATGCCTTTAAAACAAGCCATAGTTTATTAAATTTGGTTCACGCAAACCGAAGTTATAGCTCTTTTAGTATTTTCAATTCTTACACTTCCCCACGCCGTTACCATAGTAACTAGAAAAAAATACTTAATACAACATTTATAGGAGATTGTGTAGCGATAATAAAAAAGTAATTTCTGACCTACATTGCCTGGAAGATATTTGTAGAAAATAAGGATTTTGTATATTAGCGTAGCGCCTGCGCCCCCTAACAGTACAATTACGAACTTTAAAATACAGTGAATTCTTATACAATTACGAACTTTAAATACAGCCATATATATATATATATATATATATATATATATATATATATATATATATATATATATATATATATATATATATATATATATATATATATATATATATATATATATATATATATATATATATATATATATATATATATATATATATATATATATATATATAAACCAGAGTAATATGGAGCTTTTGACTAGTATTTTCCTTATTTTGTGCCAGATTTGCTTCTACTTTATCTTGATTTCTTTTCAGATTATCTGAAGACGGAAAACCATTTGAAGCCAAAATAAACATACCATCCTTGAGGATTAACGCCAGATATCAGAGCAGTGGCGTACTTATTATCTTGCCAGCAAGTGGGAATGGGACATTTTTAGGGAAATTTGGTAAATATTTTTAACATGAGGGGCATGCCAAAATTGGTAATATAAGTTTTCTACATAATTTAATAATAAAATCACCATCGAGCGTATTGTTTTCAACTCACAAGTAAGATTAAGTTACATTGATAAATAAGGGTCAAAATTTAGTGCAAATATGTCGAAACAAAATTAAACATAATAATAACATATTGATTTATATTTGATCAAAGTTTTTAAAGCCCTCGATTTCGTAAAAAAAATAAATTTTTTAAATCGACTTTTTTTGCGACTAATTTTTAATCTTTTCGTTTTCTCTATATCGAAATATATTTTTCCACAACCTTCTAAGAAAACACATTTAACATCTGGACAAATTAGGCGCGAAAACAACACACACACACGTGTATATAATATTGCAAAGTGTGCGTTTGCTTTGTTTGTTAACAACAATCTTTTAACAATAGCTTATTCTGTTACCCTGTAATAATAAAAGACATTATTTGAATTAATGCTCACAGAAATAACTTTACTCTTATAATAATTAAGAATATTATTAATAATGTAATTTCCATGGAATCGGTGATAATGTGCGACGCATGGAACGCTTAAATGTTCCGAAGTAGGCTGGGCCAGGTAAAACAAAACGGTAAATTACGCGGGTTTCACTATCGCGTTACTTATTCATTTATGTTTTTAAAGATATATAATAAACAGGGGTTTTTTAAAGATTTTTTTCTTGCGTTGTGGGATGTAGTTATTTACCTAACTAATGTGGAAAGTGATACTTTTTCGCACGCGTTTCCGCACGAGTTAAGTGCATAATTTTCCGTACCAGCGTGCATAAATTACGTACCTTTGTATCAGCCAATGCAGTTCAGTGAGGAGGGTGAAATGTTAAATTTGTATTTATTAGAATTGATTATTTCAGATTAGATTTGGTCCCAAATTAGTTTAATTTTTAATTAAAGTTTAAACTTTGTATTCTTTTCCATACTTATGACGGGATTTTTCGGGCAATACTTGCAAGCTGACTGCTACCTCTTCTTCCAAAATACTTTCAGAAATTACATCTTCGTCTATGTCTTGCGTGTTGAATGGCGAAACCGTTTTTTAAATGCACAAAATTATAAATAACTACGCAAACTTAATCACGCACAGACGCATTAATTGTTTTTGCTTTTTGGTGTCATCGCAACCGAGACTTGTATTATTTTAACAATAGTGGTAATATTGTTGAAACAATTGTAACTAAGGTTATTGAGCATTGAGCTAACTGGAATGATATGAGATTATATTAGGTTGAAAGTCAAAATTACAATATGAATTTAGGGTATTGAAGAATTACAAATCGATGTAAGAAATTGCTTCTTTCTGTTAAGCAAGTTTTTTAATAATTTTTGTAAAAAAATAATATCTAATACTTTTGACACAGCTGAAAAAAAATTGCCTTTTTCAAGCACTATTGCGGAAAGTGCTCTGAGATCACTAACATACTCAACTTTCCATGCTCGTTGCATAATATACTATAAAATTTTTTTTTTGTGAGTAGTATTTTGCTTTAATCAAAATAAACATTTATGATTATAGTTTCTTTGTTTAAAGAGTAAAAAAGGAAATGACATTTATTATTTCAAGATCACTCACAGAATTATATCAGCCTGATATAGCACAACTGATCTTGTAGCCATATTGGATATATGAAAAGGGGTTAATAGTGTCATATTGGACATTTTATTTTATAATGACAAAACTTTATTTATTTTATAGACGACCTCGACTGTATGTTAAAAGGAAAAGCTAGTGTCAATGAAAAAGAGGGCCAGAGATATCTGCACATTGATGCCTTGAACGTCGACTTGACAGTAAAGAAAATGAGAATGATGGTGAAAAATATCTTTAAGAACAATCGTATATTAAGTAAGTAAACTGAGTATACATACACTGTAAAGCGGTATTCCAATTTCGAAACAGTTGCGGGATACCTCGCTTATTTTTAAAAATAGAGAGTTGCGGTTTTCAGGACAGCGAGCTGCTTTTTTGTAAAACTTGGTTTCTGATACAGGGTGAAATAAAAAAATATCACTTTTGGGCCAACCCTCGTATCTCAGTTGTTTTTTAACTTATTAAATAGGTTGAAAGGCTCTCTTATAGAATTTTTCTTTGTGGCTTCGACTAATGCCAAAACATTTACCTCAGAAACTAACATGGAAAATTCAATAGCCAAAATTTGACGCTGCATAAATTAATTAAGTATAACCTATAAGTTAAACAAGCGTCGTCTATGTTAAAAAGTCAAAAATGTATTTTTCCATTTTATTCATGAAAATAAGTATGGATTATATTATATTTTCAGAAAGCTTAAAATGAGACAAATTTAAAAAAATAATATAAAGGGTGTTCCAAAAGCTGCAACTTTGATCAATATCTCAAAAACCGAAAAACCTGAAAAAAATTTGAGAACGTCACTGGACTGTAAGCAAAAACTGACCAAGAAGCATTTTTTACCTTTCCGATAAGTTTAACGATAACTAAGTTATGAGGGGGGGGGGCGTATAAAAATGTAACATTTTCAATTTCGATCTGTGTCTCAGAAACTAGGGGGGCTAGGACCGAGGCTAGGACATATCTGTGTGGGGCACTTTTAGTTTCATAAAACAGAAAGTAGCGTAATATTGAGAAAACAGCATCTTTGTATCTCTACTCATAAATGAGACACCCCGTAAAACACACGAAAATGGGACATCCTGTACTTTTTAAAGAGCACTGAATTGTGTAAAGGAGGACACTTCTTGAAGAGTGAGTGACACATGTTTTGTGCATGTTTTTTCTTTCTTTTTTACCTACATTGTGATTGAAAATAATATTGTTTGTTTACATAATTACTTAGAGTCATTGTTATTGTAAACTAATCGTATAATTTATAAGCTAGTGGATGTTGCTGATTTTAAAACTTTATGGGGTGCGGTGAAATTTTAAGAAGGGGAAGCAATTTTTAGAAATTTACCTATTTGTAATGTAATTCGATTCTTTCATCATTTTTTGCAAATTCGTCAATGACGTCATCATAAAAACGTCGATGCTCCGACATATTTTGGAGAAGTTTATTTTCGATGGACAACAGCGATGTATGCGGACAACAGCGATGCCCCGTTGAATTCCTCACGAAATTTTTTATACGTTTAAGTGTTAAAATATTGCGTTCTACTGATGAACTTGTGGCAGGTATTGTCAATACTAATTCACACAATTTCGACACTTCGGTGTAGGTATCTACAAGCTCCTTGTCTTTTAAAAATTGCATTAGTTCCTTAGCATTATTTTTTGCGCTAATGTCATCAGGTTCGTAAATCACTTTTAGTTCAGATCGCAGTAACACTCGGTCGAAGAACTGGCCATAATGAAGAAGAAGAAGAGATTTAAACGCATCTTCTGGAAAAGTTTTCCTTTAAATGCATCAAAATTGCAGAGTCTCACATTTAAAAATTAAAATCTCGTTTCAAACAGTCCAAAAATCCCCTCGAGCTTGCTTCTGAGTCCCACGTTTATTATTTTCTATTATATTTTCAAATAGTTCAATTAGTGATTCACGATTTTTAGATACTGTTAACACAAGTCTTCCATTATAGTTCCAACTAGTAGGAGCTACTTTGGGCAATCGTTTGTGGACAATGGAGTCCAAAGCTTGTGTATGTTTTGTTGACTTGGAAAAAAAAGCAGCCATGCCACTTAAAGTAACGAAAAATACTTTACATTCTTTGATGTGATTGATGGACTGGGATAAAACTAAATTTAATTTATGAGCAAAACAATGGACAAACACAGCACTTGGGAAAGTTTCTCGAACTTTCACTTGCAGACCCCCTAAGTGTCCTGCCATCACTGCAGCTCCATCATAGCTTTGAGCAAATAATTTTTTCTCTCCATTAATTTCTTTAGTAACGTTTTAAACTACGGTATGTAATGCATGTGCTGTTCGATTTTCGGACACATTCTTAACACCTAAAAATCGCTATTGAATACTTCCGTCTGTTTTAACGTAGCGTATTACTACAGATAATTGGCTAAAATTAGTGATATCAGTTGTTTTGTCCAGAACAACAGCAATGAACCGCGCCTCGTCAATCTCCTGCTTAATTCTTTTTAGAATAATGGTTGCAACAGCGGGAATTAAATCATTCTGGATTCGATTCGACGTTCCACGAAAAACGCTAGACTGCTCTAAATGATTTTTTAAGCAATCATTATATTTAGCCATTAAACTTATTAAATCTTGAAAATTTCCTCTATTTGAAGAAACCCTTGTTTCGTCATGACCTCTAAAACCCAATTCGTGCTGTCCGAGAAAACAAACAACATCGATAAGTCTTCTTAATATTTGCCTATTTTTATCGACTAGTTCATTGTGTTGGCGGTGACTAATTTCCAACCGTTTATTAAGGGCGTGTTCAATTCTGGTTTTGCCGAAGACTTTTTCTTTTATGACAGCCTGCAAATGTGCTTTGGACATAATGTGTCTTTTTACAGCTTTATGGAAATTGTTTAAATCGGAAAAACCAGTTTTATTCCAGAGACCTTTTTCATTTTCAAAAAGTAAACATAGCCAACAAAATAGTTTACTTATATTTTCACGCCCTGTTAGCCATTTAAATTGTTCGTATTGTTTTTCTGGATAAAAATGTCTAATACAGTTTTTCATTTTTGTCGTTAAATTTTTCATAGGCGGTTTTGCCCTTCCTTTGGAAATTATTTGAAGCTTATCAGCAAGGTTTAATGTTGAAAATCCCTTTATTATTAAGACACAAACCACACATTCACACACACTCTTCTTACTAAATTCTCCAACATTTTCAACGTTATTACCGATAGCCGAAGTTGACGGTATTTGCATATCTAGTATTATTGTCTTCCATATCGCACCATGCACGACGCGACGTACGTATCACACAACACACGGATAGCCTTTCAAACAAAGAAACTACTCCAACGATAGCTTCCGCTCCCACTTAAAGCACGCGACTGAAATGCAAAAATTGCAAACAGCTGGTGGAACGTTCAATAACCTCTGGTTCGATTCACATGAAATCAAGCATACAGAACTTGGCTGCAGAGAAGCTAGCGACCCGCATAGGTTCTATTCCATTTTCTATTGTCGCTCGGTCGGAGTCAAGGCCCCATTTATTATGGGCTTGATAATTAAGATAATATTTTAGCATTTTTATATAAACTAAATTAATGGTTTCCTATTTTAAAAATTACATTTTAGAAGATGTTTTGTAATTTTTGTTGGGGAAGCACTGCTTCCCTTGCTTCCATGGACTGCACGCCCCTGCGCCAAAATAAATAAATAAGAGAGATAGAGGTAGAACGGAAGAGAGGGAGGGAGGGAGAGATGTTTTGTTGCCTGGAAAACTGGACATTTGATAAAACTGCCAGTGCTACTAACATGTTCGCAACATACTCGTACCTGAACCTCCAGTCATCGAGTTAATCGAGTAAACAGATCCGGGGATATTTCTCAGTACAGAAGCTTTTACCGGATGTGTATATTAATCTGTAAATTGACATTATAATAATTTAGAATTTGTTTCTTGCAGGACAAAAACCTAAAAAAAATCATTACTGCCGTTTGTAGTAAAATACCCTCACTCCTAATGATGAAAGCCGAAAAGGGCATTAAATTGTATATTGTAAATTTATTTATTTATTAATCAATTTTACGGGTAACTCCATTTTAACAAAATGTATCACTAAAATATAGATAGATAGATAGGTAGACAACAATAAAATACAAAGAAAAAACAAATATATACATTTTAAATCACTGAGGCAATTTTCCTTTTAAAACCAGAGGGGTTATAGTTAAATATGTCAATATAATAGTATTGATAACACGCCACGTTCTATCAATAGGGGAGTTGGAGCCGTAGTTTATAGAATAACTCGTTATGGCGCAGGGATCTAGTAGGAACATTAAGTTGTATCTTAGACAGTACCTGGGCACAATCTGTAATACCATTCTCAATTTTAAAAACAAAACAAAAATCCAACATTGTTCTTCTACTCCTAAAAGTAGCTAAATTTAATGCATATCAAGCCTATGGCAGTTCTCCACGTTAATATTATACTTAAAAGCAGCGAATCTTAAAAACCTATGCTGGATTCTCTCAATTGTATCTATATGCGTCTGGTAGAAAGGTGAACAAATAACAGTTCCATACTCAACATTAGATCTTACAAGTGAGCAATATAATATTTTAATAACCTCAATAGAAAATTGGAAACAATTTCTAATTACCAAACCAAATATTCTCATGCCCTTAAGGCTCACACTAGAAACATACTAAACAAAAGACAACCGTTCATCAAACCACATACCAAGATCTTTAGCATTGTTAGTATAGGACAAATCGACAATATTGATGGTATATACTGTTGGAATTCTTAGACTGCTTCGATAAAAACTGATATAAAAGCACTTCTTAATGTTCAGGAATAAATGGTTAGACTGTGTCCACTGCCAGAACACATTCAAATCATCTTGGAATCTTACTGCATCCTCCCTCCGTCTAATCGTTCTGTAAATGTTTAAGTCATCTGCAAACATCAAAGCGTTTGAATGGCACAGAATATCAGCTATATCATTGACGAACAAAATAAACAGGAGAGGGGCACAAATATTAATATTAAAGGCAGTTCACACGTTGCCACTGATTCTCACAGCCTGCGTCCTCCCAATAAGGAAGCTCTCCAACCACCCCAAAAGACCCTTAGAGAAACCCAAAGCCCTAAGCTTGGCTAGAAGAATTTTGAAGTTTACCCTGTCAAAAGCCTTGGAGAAGTCAGTGTAGATTGCATCCACCTGATCTTCCCTCTCCACGGCTTCTAACAAGGCAATCTGGTAAGTTGCTAAGTTTTTCAGTGTTAGACCTACCTCTACAAAACTCCTGCAATACCAGCTAAGCTGGTCAAAAACGGCCATTTCTGACTGTATACACACTCCTCTGTAGTTGCTTGCGTCTTCTACATTACCAGATTTATGAATAGGAATTATGTTTAGCAGAATTTACTCTACAAGATTAAAGCGTTTCTTAACAATTTCAAAAAGGAATAAATGACTAAAATAAGAAATATTTCATTCGCTAATCTATTATTCAACCAGGACATTTTTGACCCATATGACTCTATGTAGATAGTATCTAGTGCAAAAAGTAAGAGTTTATGGCACGTAGTATGAGAATTATCTAACGAGGCGTAGACGTTATTTATTAAATTGAAAAACAGAAAAATTTAAAGATTTAATCATGCACTTATTATTTGTTAAACTTAGATTTCAAATTCTGAGGTGACCGATTGTTGCGTTGTCTTGGTAATTACAAAGCTATTCTGAGATACTGAACGCGGCGGAAGAAGCTATGCTAAATTTGTTTGAAAAAAATCAAAAAAGCAATACAAATATGTTTACAAAAACTTTAAGGAATGGTATCAACGAAATACAGGAAACTATATATTAGAAAACATTATGGTTGCCAATTCTCACGAAAAGGAGAAAGTTCTAAAACGTTCATCTTCGTGGTCAGAATACTCTATAATAAAAGCCAAGTTAGTTGTCAAAGAAAATATCGATATTAGAAAATATTTAAAATTAATAAGGATTTTTGAAATGAAAATCCAAAAAAATCCAAAATATTTACAAGAGAGCAAATATTTAAATTTTTAGAAGAAGCTTGGAATGAAAAATATATATTTTTGAGAATTGTCGCCATCATCGCTAGTGCTGCAGCTTGTCGAAGAGACGAATTAGACAAAATGACCTCTTACAATATTCAAAAAGTGGAAAATGTTTTGGTAGTTAAAGTTCCACATACAAAAAATATCAGCGTCGTTTTGTCATGTCCAATGGAAAATCACAAATAATTCAATTTGCCAAAAATATGTTCGCCTTCGTCTAGTAGCTGCTCCTTATGATCGCGTCTTTGTTAACTATCGCAAATGTGATACTCATCTGCAGCCGTAATTATATGGTTTAGAAAAGTTGTGGGATTTTTGGTCTATTATCTTTTGGGCATTTTAGATTTCAAAAAATAACGTAGTTAAAGAAAGTATATGACATACATTTTTTAAAATGAACACCGGGTAAGATTGTAAGGACTTTCTATACTGATTTCATAAATATATAGTTTATTGATATTTGGTTCAGCCGTTTTCGAGCTATATCAGTTTAAACATTATAATTTTGGTAAACGAGACTTCTTGGTCATAACTTGACCAACTGTAGTTATGGGAACCAAATACATATTTCTCCACTTTTCTGTCATTTATGGGTTAATGTGTTTGGTATTAATTATTTAATTTTGCTGAAAATAATTCAGATAGGATATTTGGAGGAAAAACGAGAAGCAATAAAACTCTTTTATTCAAACGATAACAACGTTGCAAGAGAATTCCTTAGATAGATACAATTAGAGGAATAAAATAAATTGGTTCGAACAGCAAACAGTATTCAACTAAAGATAAGTTGAAAACATTTTCAACAATGAAATGCCACTCAACGAAAGAAGAAGAAAATATTTAACAATAATTAACTTTTTTAAAAATTTTAACAATACTTATAAAACTACATATTTTCTACATTTTATTATTATTCTATTATTTTAAATAAATTTGCAAATATTTCTCAACAATTTTCTGTTTATACATACATATATAAAACTGCGGATATGCTTAAAAATACGTCTTGTTCCGTTGTTGACTTTATAGCACTTACAGAAACTTGGTTAGATTCCTCTGTTTACAATAACGAATTATTCTCCGATAAATATAACGTCTTTCGCTGGGACAGAAATTTTTCTGAGACTAACAAATCCAGAGTTGACGAAGTGTTGATAGCTGTAAAGCAACATTTTAAATCTAAACTAGTTGTATATACCAAAACCGATCTAAACCCGAATATCGATCTGGTAGGTGTCAAAATTACATTTGATTTTTCTTCCATGTTTTTGTTTGTAGTTTATATACCGCCGTCAGTAACTCCTCTATTGTTAGAAAACCTATTCGACTGCTTAATTTCTTTGGAATATTTGTTTGGTACTAACATTTGTATAATAGGCGATTTTAATATAAATAACCTCATATTCTGACTCTTTAAGTCATGACACCCACGACATCTTAACTAATATGTTGCAAAACTTTTTAAACTGCTGTAATTTCAGGCAAAGTAATGATATTAAAAACTTAAATGGTAGAATTTTGGATCTGGTTATTCAAAATAATGAGAGCTGTACTGTAGAGAATGCCGTTGATATACCGGTTGAGGAGGACAGTCACCATCCTGCTCTCTCAATATCATTAAAATATTGGCAATCTATGAATTTTAAACGCGATTTTCAAATTAACCTTAAAAATAACTATAACTTTAGAAAAGCTAATTTTCCTGAATTGTATCATACACTGCAGAATGTCGATTGGTCTTTTTTGGATAAAAACTTGTCTTTCGAAGCAGCTTATGACACTTTTTATGAAGAATCTTATGAGATAATCAATGCATGTATACCTAAATACCATAAAGCATATAGCAAAAAATATCCACCTTGGTTTTCTGCTGACACAATACATAACACTAAACAAAAGGCTATCTGCCATAAAAAATGCAAAACAAAAGGGGATACACGTGCATTGGAAGAGTGTAAAATGTTAAGATTTAAAATAAAAAAAGATATAACTAATTCTTATACGCTTGACATACAAAAATTAGAACGAAATATTATTGAAAATTCGAAAAAGTATTGGTTTTTTATTAAAAATAAAAGAGAGCTGAAAGGCACCCTAACTGTATGAATTATAATGACGCAATACTATCTTCTACTCCTGATATATTGAACTCATTTGCAGATTATTTCATGAAATCTTCTTCCTCTGTAACTTCAGTGAATATCAATGATTATTGCGAGATACTGTTTACATTTATTATAAACATTAATTCTTTTTCTGAACAAGATATAATTAAAGCCATACAAAAACTATAACCAAAATGTACAACTGGTCCGGATTTACTTCTAGCATTTCTTATTCGAGACTGCAGATTTATTCTCACAAGACCTCTCCAATGTTTGTTTAATATTTGTGTTAAGTCTTAAAACCTTTTTAAGTGTAAAAGTTATTAAAAGCGGCAACGCTGCATTCTCATCTCCTGGAAGAGTGAGAAAGAACGATATTCATATTGTTAAGAAGCATTAGAATTTTTGAGGTCCTGTTCTCTCTCTGTACGGTGTTGCGAATAAACATGTTTGATGTTAGCTAGTGAAAGTATTTTAATAAATACGTAAAGTAAAACACGAGGATGTTTATTTCAACCATAAGAAAGAAAGCCCCTACAAACATTGGTCCTATCGAGCACGGATGTATCCAGCAATTATTATGGAAATCATCAGCATCAATCATAGCAACACCTGTAGAATAGCACGTCACAAGGTCAGTCCTTTCCATATCATATTATCATAATCTCTACTCTAAATCACTTTGCCTATTCCCCTCCGGTATTGGGGTTTTAATAGCCACGATTTTTGTTTTTAAAGAAACAGAAAACTCGTTTTTAAGTATGTTCATCCACGATTTCTCGGTATTTTTAATTGTAATTTCGTAGGCAAAAGGATTAACGGTCACGTACGTACCTACTTATTTTCACGAAAATATTACATTAAATTTATATATTTCACGAAAAAGGCAAAATAAATATTGTCTCGTTTGTAATTTGCATGAAAAATCTCGAAATATCACGTAATTTTGTTGGCATGCTAGATTTATTTCTATTAGAAACTAGTCATAAAAATTAATGTATTTTACCTATTTAGGTTTTAATAAAATAAACATTCGCAAAACATTTTTTTTCTTAACTGTATTATTACAATATTCTATAATATACCTATTTATATTTGTTACTCGATTTATTATAACAAAACACGATGTCAGATTCGGGAGATGAACAGGGTACTGTTACTGCAGAATTTGATTTAAAAAAGTTAAAAAATAGCAAAGCTCAAATTAATAGCGAATTAACACGATTTTTAAATTTTTTAAATAAAACTGATTTAAGTAAGTCAATTGACCTTCTACGAGTTAGGTATGAGAGCATAAAACCCATATTAGAAAAATTCAAATTGATTTAAACAGAATACGAGGAATTATTACTTAGTGATTTCCCCGATAGTTACGATGAAAACGAGCTCTCATTAGAACGCGATAATTTTGAAACCCGATATTTTGAAGCCTTGGCCACGGCACATAATGCCCTGGATAAATATTTTTTAAATCAACAAGTCTCGTCTTCGGTATCGGCTGCCGCGGTAGGTGTAGGAAACGCGGCAGGAGGAGGTGGAGCAGGAACATCGGCAAGCGGTACGTCGCACAACCAGAATAGCGCCGTGTTGCCAAATGTATCCGCGAAGCTTCCATTGTTAACATTACCGGAATTCAACGGATGTTACGCCGACTGGCAAAGATTTCGCGACATGTTTAACGCGATAATTCATAATAACAGCGCGTTATCTGACGTACAACGTTTTAGGCTTCTCTTAAAAGGGAAGCCAAAAAATCTAATAGCTTCTTTAACACCCACTGACGCAAATTATACCACCGCTTGGGAACTTCTCGAAAAACGTTATGAAAACAAAAAAATAATAATAAATTCACATTTAAAAGAAATAATGGATTTACCATCTATAGTCAAGGAATCGCATACACTATTAAGAAATTTTTCAAATACATTTTTTAAAAATTATCGGTCACTAGAATCTCTAGGTGAAAATATAAGCGAATGGAATACTATTTTAATATTTATTCTCGTTTCAAAATTAGATATTAATACAAGGCGCGAATGGGAAATTTATTGCAAGGATACAAATAGTCCAAAAATTGATAATTTTAATGATTTTATAATTCAAAGATGTCAAATTTTGGAGGCTTTGGACACGAAAGTTTGTTCAAGCGCTAAGAAATCCTATGAGTCGAAATCTTTTGTTGCTACTGGCAAAAACTATCGTCCAAAATGTCCTTGCTGTAAAGAAGAACACTTTATATACTTTTGCGATAAATTCAAAAAACCTTTCGGTTTCAGATCGCCTCGATAAAGTAAAAAAAATGAATTTATGCACGAACTGCCTAAGATATGGGCATAAACCTTCAGATTGTCGATCATCCGGTTGCAAATTATGCCACCAAAGGCACGCAACCTTATTACACAAATCACACGAAAATTCTCAAAATATTAAGTCGAATCATAATCACGATAACCATTCTCAAAATTCGAATAATAATTCAGATACTCCTGAAAATATAAGTGAACAACTTTCGCCTCCGGTAAATTCAATAATGACAAACACCTGTCAAAATTCTACGAATTCCTTTATTTTATTATCTACGGCTATCGTGGACGCTTAAGATAAAAACAAAATACCATGCAGAGTTTTATTGGACTCGGCAAGTCAGTCTAATTTCGTTAGTTCATCCATGATTAAAAAATTAAATCTAAAAACATCAAAAATTGATCTTCCAGTAATAGGAATAAATAAAATAAAAACAAACATTTCACATTGCGCTGAAATATCGTTCGCTTCTCGAAACACGGGCTTTAAAACAAAATTAAATTTTCTTGTTTTGCCGACAATTACAGAATTTTCCCCGCAAAAATATTTTGACGAATCAAACTTAAATATTCCTCAAGAATTGCCCTTAGCAGATCCAAGTTTTAATGTTCCGGCTGAAATTGACATGCTATTGGGTTGCGAAATATTTTTCAATCTTCTTTGTATAGGGCAAATAAAACTAGGCAAAAATCTACCGATATTACAAAAAACTTTACTTGGCTGGATAGTAACTGGTTAAGTCCCGTGCGGTAAAGGTAAAATTGGCAAGGCAGACGCCATGTTGTCAAATTGTTTTTTTACTCATGATTCCCTAAATGAAAATTTAGAAAAATTTTGGTTAGTGGAAGAAGTCAATCCGCATCCACTGTCTAAAATGAGTAAAGAGGAACTCGAATGTGAAAATTATTTTAAACTAACAACAACTCGCGATAAAACTGGTAGATTTATAGTAAAACTTCCCTTAAAAAAGACAATTTTACAGAATTAGGTGAATCGGAACAATCGGCGCTTAATAGGTTGTATTCCATTGAAAGACGACTATCAAAAAATTCGGAACTCGAAACATCTTATAAGGCGTTCATGCGCGAATATCAAAACCTCGGACATATGTCAGAAATATCACGCGATTTAACTTCAATCAAAACCCCTATTTATTATATCCCGCACCATTGTGTCGAAAAACCTGAGAGCACAACGACCAAGTTAAGGGTGGTTTTTGACGCTGCGTGCAAAACAACCACAAATCTATCATTAAATAATGTTCTAAAAGTCGGGCCCACTATACAAAATGATTTGTTCTCGATATTGTTACGCTTTAGAAAACATAATTTTGTTTTAATCGGTGATTTAACAAAAATGTACCGACAAATATTAGTTGACAAAGACGAAAGGAATCTTCAACGCATAGTTTGGCGGGACTCCCCGAACGAGGAAGTTAGACATTTTCAACTCAACACGGTCACGTATGGTACGGCTTCAGCTTCGTATCTTTCGACGCGTTGTTTATTAGAAATCTCGGTAAATATTTCTGAAAAATGGCCGACTGAAAGTGACATAATAGCATCTGACTTCTATGTTGATGACCTGCTCACGGGTTCGTCGAATCTCGAGTCTCTTGAAAAAATAAGAGAAAACATTTGCCAAATTTTATACGAATACGGTTTCGAGTTAAGGAAATTTCAATCAAATGATCGTACATTTTTAGACAATGTCAACAAACTTAATCACGGAAATGACAAGTATTTAATTACAGATGATTCAAGTGTCAAAACTCTCGGCGTTTCCTGGGTCTCAAGTCTTGATAGATTTGAATATAATTCTCAGGACATTTCGCAAAAAAAATGTCAAGTCACGAAAAGAACTATTCTTTCCTTTGTTGCAAAAATTTATGATCCATTGGGTATTTTAGGTTTTTTAACAGTAAGAATCAAATTAATAATTCAAAGCCTCTGGCAACTAAAAATTGATTAGGATGAAAGTATTCCAAATCAGCTGTATTCAGAATGGTTAGATTTAAAAAACGAAATTGCACAAGTTGGTTTAATATATGTTCCACGACATGTTCTCGTGCAATACCCAAATTTAATAGAAATTCACGGTTTCTCAGACGCGAGCGAAAGGGTTTACGGATGTTGCATATACCTTCGTTCCATAGATAAAAATAATAAAATTGAGAGTCACTTATTGTGTGCTAAATCCCGAGTCAGTCCTTTAAAATCTCTTTCATTGCCACGATTCGAACTTTCGGGATCTCTATTATTGGCAAAATTAATGAAAAAATCTATTGAAGCTTTAAAACTCGATATAAACCGATCATTTTTATGGACCGAATCCACAATAGTTTTATGTTGGATTTCGAATGAACCAAAAACTTGGAAAACTTTTATTGCTAATAGGGTTGCAGAAATTCAGCAACTTACGACTATTGAAGACTGGAATTATATCCAATCTGAAAAAAACCCCGCCGATATTATATCACGCGGCGCGAGTATAGTTAACTCTCAGTTATGGTTACACTGTCCTGAATTTTTTATTGAAACAAATAAATGGCCTGAAAACTCAAATATTTCAAATTTTACGAAATCAACGACAAACATTCCTGAATTAAAAACTATATCGAAAGTGACTAACTACTCAAAACACAAATAATGAAATTTTTGAAAAATTCTCAAATTTAAATAAACTAATACGCATCGTAGCTTACTGCTTAAGATTCTCTAAAAATGCTAAGTTGTCTAAAAATAAAAGAAGTATCGGTCAATTAAGTTTTCTTGAAATTCAACAAAGTGAAATGCTTTTAATAAAATTAGTACAATCACAATCATTTTTCCTAGAAATTCAAGACCTAAAAAATAAGAATTGCGTTTCAGCAAAAAGCAAATTAAAATCTCTGTCACCGTTTATTGATCAAAATGGGATCGTGAGACTCGGCGGTAGACTAAACAATTCAAATTATCCGTATGATATCAAACACCCGATTGTTTTACCGGCGAAGCACTATTTTACAAGACTTATCGTGAATTATGAGCATGGGCGTACGTTACACGCTGGTATGCAGGGTACCTTGTCTCATATAAGACAAAAATATTGGCCACTTAATGGCAAACAAATCGTAAAATCATGCATCAGGAAATGCATATCATGTTTTAAAACTAATCCTAATAATACTATCTTTCCAAAAATGGGTGAGTTACCTCACCCATTTAGTTACCTAAATCCCGCGTCACTCCATCGCGTCCATTTTCATCGGTTGCTGTTGATTACGCGGGACCGTTTGAATTAAAAGATGGTAAAACTCGTTCAAATAAAATAATAAAGGGATATATTTGTATATTTGTTTGTCTCGTGACCAAGGCTGTTCATATCGAGGTTATTACGGACTTAACCAGTGATGGATTTTTAAGCCTATTGAAAAGATTTATAGCGAGAAGAGGTTTATGCTCTTATATTTACAGTGATAATGGTACAAATTTTGTAGGCTGCAATAATGAACTAATTTCAATTCAAAATCTGGTGAAATCTAGCGGTTTCCAAAATTACGTATTACATTTCAATATAGAATGGCACTTCATGCCAGCAAAATCACCTCATTTTGGCGGGCTTCATGAAGCAGCCATGAAGTCGTGTAAACACCACTTAAGGCGAGTTTTAAGCGGTATTCATCTTCATTATGAAGAATTCTACACTTTAACCACGCAAATCGAGGCTATTTTAAACTCAAGACCATTAGTTCCCTTGACTTCCGATCCTAACGACCTTAGTGCCCTCACGCCTGCACATTTTTTGATTGGACAAGAACTCACTGCCATTCCAGAAAGTGACCTTACAAACGACAAAATCAACTTCGTCAAACGTTACCAGCACCTCCAACTAATGGGACAGCACTTTTGGTCTCGTTGGCAAAGGGAATACCTTCACCAGCTTCAACAGAGGAACAAATGGCAATTTACCGACAATCCAAATTTGCATGTTGGCTCACTAGTATTGGTAAAGGAAGAGCACGTTCCTCCCATGTGTTGGCCCTTGGGTCGAATCACTGCTATTCATCCAGGAAAAGACAATATTGTGCGGGTAGTTAGTGTCAAAACGAAAACCGGTACTTTTAAAAGATCAGTCACAAAAGTGTCTTTGATGCCAGTGGAATAAACTACCTAGACATTATGCCTTATTTTCAATTTTAATTTACATCTTTTGTGTGTTAATTGAAAGTCAAAGCCTAGCCTTTCAAGGGGGCGAATATGTTAAGTCTTTTTAAGTGTAAAAGTTATTAAAAGCGGCAACGCTGCATTCTCATCTCCTGGAAGAGTGAGAAAGAACGATATTCATATTGTTAAGAAGCATTAGAATTTTTGAGGTCCTGTTCTCTCTCTGTACGGCGTTGCGAATAAACATGTTTGATGTTAGCTAGTAAAAGTATTTTAATAAATACGTAAAGTAAAACACGAGGGTGTTTATTTCAACCATAAGGAAGAAAGCCCCTACAAACAATTTGTTTACAGACAAGCACATTTCCTGTAATATGGAAAACTTTTAAAGTTAGCCCAATCTACAAAAAAAGGTGATAGATCAGAAATAAGTAATTATAGGCCTGTATCAATAATTTGTAACTTCTGTAAAGTACTTGAATTTTTACTTCATGACGTTATATTTCCTTTAATAAAACATTTAATAACTCCATCTCAGCATGGTTTATATAAGGGCAGGTCTACTTCTACGAATTTTATCACTGTAACACAAGGATCATTGCCTATTGTAGAATGTTGGTGTTCAGGTACAGCAGATTGTACAATTTGTTTCTTTCTGATATATCGTTCATGTTCCTTAAGCCTAGTCCATATGGATCGTCCAGTTTCTCCAATATAAACATCACCATAGGAACAAGGAATTGCATATACTCCTTTCGTTTGAAAAGGAATAAGGTCCTTTGGCAATCTCAAACATTGTCCAATTTTCTTGTATGTGTTGAAGATTGTACGTATGTTGGACCGGCGCGGCGAAGTAACCTTGCAATCTTGTCTGTGCTTCCGTGTATAAATGGAAGTACTACACTTCCTATCGGTAATTCCTTATTAGTATCATTTCGTGGAGTAGGATTATTATATTTTTTAATTGATCGTCTAATATCATCAGTGCAATATTCATTCCCTCTTAAAGCTTGAGTCAGTTTCTTTGTTTCCGATTGTAAAGAATGTTGGTCACAAATCGCGAGAGCTCTGTAAACCAATGAATTAATGACTGATTGCTTTTGTGCTGGATGATGATGGGAATTTGCATTTAAGTACCTGTTCGTATGCGTTGGTTTTCTATGTACAGAGTGTCCTAAGGAACCATCCTCTTTCCTTTGTGCAAGAACATCTAGAATGATTTTCAAAATTCTTAACAACCTGATCGACTCTCCTAATATTTTATCTAGATTCAATTTTTATGTTCCCCGAATTAGCTGTCATCACTACAATACTTTTAATCTATCTTCTCCGAGAACAAATATCCTAAAGTACTCTCCACTTTTTTATATGTGCGAAATCTGTAACCAGCATATCAACATCGACATATTTAACATCTCGTTGTCAGCACTTCGTAAATTTTTACCGGACTAAATAGCCACATCTCGTCATGAATTTATTTTATTTTTTCTAAGAAATTATTATAGTTAATTACTTTTTTTTACCGTTGTCTGTAAAATGTAATAATTGTGTACTTCGTGCCTTGTAACTAGGTTTTTTTTAAACCTGTAGGGCAGGTAAAGTAAACAAAATTGATAAATTTGCGAGCTGTATGTTTAATTCTGAAATCTTACTATTAATTACGTATTATGGTTTGTAAAGTATGAGGTCTATTATAACAAATCTTGTTCTTCAAGTATTCTCCACAAAAAAATGTCCAATGGATTCAGATCCGGGCTGTTCGCTGGCCATTTGAGAGTTCCGTGCTGTCTGTTTGACCATACCACATCACACATTAAAAGTTTCGTGCTTGAATTTTAATCCCTTGTATTTTGTGGGGATTTTCCGTAGACCAAAAATGTTTATTTTTCTTGTTATAAACACCAGCTGTTGTGAAAGACGCCTCGTCGGTGAATAGTAAATTGTTCAAAAAATTGTTATTGTCCTGACTTATTTGATATATTTCATTAGAGAATTCATATTGCCTCATATGTTTATCAGCCAATTCTTGCACTTGACGGAACTTACATGGATGGAATTTGTGACGTTTCAGCGTTAGTTGAATTTTGCTATATGACTTGCCGCAAATGTTTTGAACTTCACGAATGGAAAATATTTAGTTTTACTGTATTTTCAAGGTAAACCTCACCTTGAGGTTAAGTTCTTCATTTATACTTCATTCTATCTGCACATTAATCCATAAATGTCAGAAAAGTGGAGAATTATGTATTTGGTTGCCATAACTACAGAAGTTGAAACAATTGCCATCCAGCGCATTTTTGCATCATAATCATTGCCGAGGCAGACTTGACCATGTAACCGAGAATATGGCTGAATATTTCTTTTAACTTTCAAAAGTTATTTTTTGAAATCTGAAATATAATAGACAAAACACCCTACAACTTTTGAATTTAAAGTTTTTTTTAAATCCTATAATTACGGCTCCAGGTGCGTCAAAATATAATGAACCACCCTGTACAAGCCAGGTTGTGGGAATTAATTAATTCCGAAAAGAGGAAAATATCTTAATTTGGAGTTTCCACATTTTTATACCGGCTACTGTTCCAGAAGGTCATCCATGATATCAGTGTGACACTAACGCAGGAGAGTAATGGTGGATGGCGGTCATCCACAGTTGCTGAAGTTTATATACAAGACTCTATTCAAAACAAAACATATGCTGCCCATCAAATTGTACGACAAAAAATGATATTGGTCGCCCTGGGATTGTGCAAAATGTGAATAAAACTCACAAACAGTTCATCAGTTTGGAAGCACCTACATCCAGTACAGTTCCAATGACAATAAATAATCAGAATTGTTCTAATTGCCAAGCTAATATTAGCTTTTATAAAAAAAAATATGAACAGTCACTTTTGAAATTAAAAATAGCATGAAATTATCTAATTTTTTTAATACATCATATAATCTAAAACATGTGGAGATTATTTAACCATAAAAACAATTGAATAACAGAAATCGCATCAAGACCACAAATTAGAATAATCATTTTGAATGTTTCTAGAAACTAAGGGTTTTAAATAACGATTATTTAAACACTGTTTAGACTAAGACATTTATTTAAATTACTTAAAAAACACATAAATATTATTATATTTTTTAAATTTCAGCTGAAGCAATTAACTTATTCCTGCGAGAGAACGGACACGAGGTTTTCAAGGTAATGCTGCCTCAACTACGGAAAAAGTTGGCTGGTCTTTTTATGGATATATCCAATAAGTTACTGTCTAACGTTCCATTAGATGTTTTTTACGTTCCTTTAACTAAACAGAGTGCATAATTTATTTTTATAGAATATTTATTATGTGTTAGTTTTAAAAAATTAGACATTGTAGTAAGTAGAATAGAACAATCGCTTGGAAAATTTGAAGGCATCTTCCCCGTTTAAGTTCCTGTGGATATGTTAATGTGATCGGTAAGATAAAATAAGATGAAAGAACAGAAAAGGTCCGACTATTCTGCGAAAAATAGTGCTAAAATAATGCATTTTGTTTCCATTATTTTAACAACAGATCCCTTTTTCTAGCAGATCTGTCAGTGATGCAGATCAGTGATCAACGTTTTAATTGCGCCACGCCGTTTTATACAAGGGAAGTTCCTCGTAGTCAAAATCTTGATAGATTACAGCATTATGAGATAACCAGTTAGGTCAAATTTTTAAAATTTTTATTGATGAGTTTATTTGAGGTCCGTGAAGTTAGCTGCCAAAGTATCGCTAATTCACTCAAATTGGTGTTTATATCAATGATATAAATGAATAAGTGCCTCGCTAGTGCTTTCTTTGGTTTTATAGGTGCTCTTACTTTATATTATTTATATATATATATATATATATATATATATATATATATATATATATATATTTTAATTTCAAGGTCAAAAAGTTTTTCTAGTGGACCCAGCTGGATGTCGTTCGTTAGTGCTTCGTTAATGATTTTTTGTGCTTCCATTAGTTTCGTTAGTGCTTCCTCATTTTTGCCTTTGTTCTCAGGTCAGCCCCAAAGTTTTTCTGATTGACCCCAAACTAGGTGTCCTTGATATCTAGAGTCTGGAGAAGACTGGAATTTGGAGGAAATATTCTAATATGAATATCCTAGTGGTGCACTATGGAGGGAGCTTGCAAAGTTCCATGCGTGAAGGGGTGTAAAATTAATGTTTTTTTTTAAGCTACCAAGATGACACTTTTGTAAATGTACTGTTCAAAATAAATGAAATAACACTTGTTTCATTATTTTTGAAAAATGATCTTCTAAGGGGTTGAACGGGGGTGGCAAAACAGTGCCATGACTGACAGACAACGCACAGCCTAAAATGGTGGACCTAGAGATTTGAAATTACATATTCCTTGTTTATAATAGGGTGGTAAAATTTGTAAGAGGAAAAAAAAAGTTACGAGGATGACGCTTTGTAGTAGTAGTCCTTAAAAGAAATAAAATAATAAGTAATTCATTATTTGAATCGATCTGAAACATTGCAAGCGTATGTAATTCGCATGACAATACAATAATTTGGTACCATCGAGCTGCTCTTCTTTCGATTAAACGAGAATTGAAAACATTTCAAAAAATCTCTTAGTAACAAAAACGATTTTTAAATAGAAATGTCCTAAAAAATGAAGACTGTTTAAAACAAGTATTTTGTAAATAGTGGCTGTATATTTTGTATGAAGCGTCAATTGATAAATTTGGCTCTAAAAGCAACATCTGTTTTTTTAAAATAAGAAAGTTAGAGAGAAAATAAAAAATCCGTTTGGAGAAAATGTTCATTATTCCTTCAAACTTTTAAATTTAAAGGAAATAAAGTTAATATTTGGGCTCTCTAGCAAGAAATCTCTGCATCAAACAGCTAATAAAAAGTTACAGTTTTTAACATGTAAGAAAAATATAATTTTTCAAAAAAATTCATATCTCAAAAAATACTTAAAATTCAAAAAAAATTAAATTAAGAAATCACGGTTTTAGTTTGGATTAGACCCTGTCAAATTGGAATTACTTCCGACGTTACGTCTTCGATTGCACGAGGCATCTTCAGGTATCTATACTCCACGAGATCTGATCAATGAATGAAGCGATTCAGGCCATTTTGCTTCCTTTGAACAAATACATCTAAAACGCGATTCAATTCCCATTGTGAGTTTAATATGCCGATGTTGTTAATTAAGTCTATGAGGCCAAATAACAAAAGTATTATGTACATATCTGAATCAGTGTTTAGGTTTCGGACTTAAGGAACATGAACGATGTATTAAAAAGAAAACAATTGTTTAATCTACGGTAGCTGAACACCAGCATACCACTGGGCATATTATAAATATAGAAGGAACCAAGTTTCTAGCGTCGGTTCTAGGAATTTATAAATGAAAAATTAGAAAATCTATTGAAATTTCTAAACATACAAAAAACTTCAATAGAGGTACGTTTACATCATACCTGGAAACCGATCTTAACAGGGTCACGTTTCAGCCAGCACAAGGCGGGTATAAAGCGACCGTTCCTTGCTTACCATCGAGCAGTCTACCTTGTTGGAATCCTAGGTATTTGTAGGTTTCTCCTTGCTTCATTGCTTGAACTATTTCTTCATTGGGAAGGGCTACATCACCATTAATGACTTTACCTTTTTCGATGTTTAAGGCTTTACATTTTTTCATTCCAAATTCCATATGGATGTCTTTCGAGAAGGTGTATGTCATGTCAATAAGATTTTTGAGTTATTTATGGTTTTAACCATAGAACTTAATATCATCCGTATACAGAAGGTGGGATATGGTTCGGGAATCGTCTCTATTGGCTTTGATGTTGAAGCCATGTCCTGTATAGTAAAGCAACGTGGAGTGGTTCATCGCTAACCATAGTGGACTTAACGAGTCTATTTGGTAAATTCCCCTATTGATGTGCATCTCATCGGTAGTAAGAGATTAATCGCCATTATAGATCTTCAGGTTCGTTCTCCACTCGTGCTTGATAGTTGCCAGAAAATGAAAGGTGAATTTTGTATATTCTTGGTACGTCTTTGAGCCAGGAATGTGGTCACTTTTAGAGTCTATACAAGCAGTGTGTGTGTTGCGTTGTTTTTTCTGTGCCTGCTTAAGTACTACAGAATTGATGATAAGTTATTCTTTGTATCCTTGATGGTTTCGAAACCTTTCCTTCTGTTCCTAGGTTATGTATCCTGTTAGTATCTTGTATATGGTGAGCAAACAGGTGATGGGCCTGTACTGAGCTGGTCTTCTGTTCTATTGTTTTTGTGTAGCATAGTTGTAGTGCCTAGCATTAAAAATGTCTCTGGGTGCTGCATTATTTTAGTAAAATGACGGGTCATAGCTTCATGGAGGACCTCAAATTTCTTATACCAGAAATTGTGGCCAACTCCTGGCGACTCGTGACTTCCTCTTTGGTGATAGAGTCAAATTCCATTAGTGATGTTTGAATCTGATCACGTTGAGATTGTGTACTCTTTTGGTTTTTCCCAGATGTTCGACCAATACTCGGTCAAATGCTCTTTGCTCGGCAGCATCTTCTCAGTATTGGTTTGATTTTTGGTATTAATGATAACCCGATAGAACTGTCTTTGATTGGTGTTGAAAAGCCAGTTCTGTCTTTTTCTCTTTGACCATGTGTTGTATCTGTGCAGACGTTTCGCTATAGCTGGTAGTGTTTGCTTTAGTGTATATTGATACTTATCTAGTTTATGTTGATGGTTGAGATCGGTGGGTTTTATATTTATCTTCTTAAATATCTTTTTAACGCGCCGTTCATTCTTCGAAATTCTGTGAGTCTTCCTAGTTTCTTTTTTAGATCGTCAATTTTCTTCTTAAGTATTTTCTGCCATATGGGTTTTTGTTGGTGTGTAGCTTGGCCTGTTTTCTTCTGAGACTGCATTTGTTGTTTATGACATCTAACGACTGCAATGGCAGAGCAGTAGATGAGTGTAAGCTTCCCAAGGAAGTCGTACTCCAAACTAAACTCTGCCAGTATGGTGTTGAAAATCTTGAGGATGCTGTGAGTCTCCCGACTAGTTCTAAGTTTCGGTAGCTGGAGTCTTTGAGTTGGATCTAGGCCGCTAAACTCAGTAATAGCTTTTTGGAGCTCGTTGTAAACTGATATTTTTCCACTGTCTTGGGTGTTATTGACTCTATCAATAATGTCTTGTCCTGTGGATTCGTCTCCGCCTTTGTTTTCTTCATTTCGTATTTATTATTATTATTATTACTGTTATAACTACCTTTATTTGGTGAACAAATTTCAGGGCTGAATTTTGTAGCAGTTTCTAGAGGGAAAATATTTCGGTATGTTTACTCCTTTTGTCCAAGATCAACCGTTGCAATGACACATAGCTGAACGTAAAACAATTGCTTATATTTGGGACACCCTGTATACTATAATAGCTTAGATAAAGACAAAATAATTCAGTGAACTCTTAAACCTAGCTAAGAACTCTCGCCGGATGCAAAAAAAAGCATTTGATGCATCGCCTATTAAAATCAGTCCAGACGTTTAGTCTGTAAGTGGTAACAAACAACGTATAGGTTCTATGAAAAGAATGTAAGTATCTATGGAAACGGTGCATTAATCACTAGTATTGGTTAAAACTCTACATATCCATGGAACATGACTGTTAAACACATTACCCTCCTTCGCATGCGCTGGCGGGCAAAACTAATATGGGTTAGACATTGCATTAATAGGAAAACTGCATTTGGAGTGCAAGCAAACCTTCTAGAAGAATTAACTACAGATGATCTAGATAAATTAGGATGTATTTAAGTCTACTGCGACTGTTTTGAATATAGCTGACCCGCATATTAAACCAATAAACATATTATTGATAGATGCTATACCACCACGCATTAAGGTACAGGCAATAATGGTATTCTGCTACAGGTACTGACTTCCTCAGTTTTGCAACATTTTTCAAAATTTATAATAACATATCCACAGTTACCAATAGTACTTACCGCAAACCTGTTTACGTTCTTAGTGCGACGGGAAAGCGTAGGTAGACATGAGTATAGTAGAATGTACTACGTTGACATCATGCTAGTAACAGAATTATATTCAATATACACTTTTACTCTACTACTAGAGCTAGAAACGTAAATACAATTCCAAGTAAACCTAAAACATCAAAATAATGATAGTAACTTCTTGATCTCCCGATGCATATAAATACTACCTTTATATATTTTCAAAAATTAACATTTTGTTTCTTATTGTAGAGATATAATTAATATATCCCGATCAAATTTTCCAAGCAAGCAAAACAACATTAGCGCATAGTATTTTAGAGAATATTGTAAAGTATTATTAGTTGTTGTAGATATTTATTGTAAATAGTTTTCTGCTATTCGTTTTGAAATCTTAGCCAGTGAAATTTACGTTTTAGGTCTTGTTTCTTGTTAATTTGAGTGATTATAAGTAAGAAATAAATAATTTAAACTAATTATGATTGAATCTGAATGTTATTTCTTTTAATATAGTTTGCAGTGCACCCTGCAATTATGTTTTTAGCCCTTTGCTTAGTCAACACTAGCTATTAATGTTAAACACAATTAAATGGTATAGCGGAATATATATATATATATATATATATATATATATATATATATATATATATATACTGGGTGGTGTAACCAAGATGGGGTGGACGATTGTGGGCAAACGGAGAGGAATTTGAAAAAAAAAATTGGGATATGATTGATAGTCAAGAACGCTGTGTTTTAAAATTATACCCATTATACAGGGTGGTCTGAAAAGTTCGTGGTGAACCAAACTTGTGTTTTTTTAAATGGGATACCCGGTATATTATTATTTTAGTTGATTCTCCTATTTGTTACGATCATTTTGATATGGGTTTGTTGGGTCTAAAATTTATACCAAGGGAATGGGACGAGGTTAAAGTGGAAAAAGGGTTATACTCCCGCCATTTTTTGAAAACGATTGAAGCAGGTATGGAAAAACCAAATATTCTATAAAATTTATTGTATCTAGGACTACAATAATCGCTTGTAAGTCGTTCAAAATTATTCACTGTTATACAGGGTGGTCAAGTTTTGCAAATTTACCTTGGATTGAATTTTTTTAAATGGAACACCCCGTATATTTTACTTTCATGTTAAAGATAACATTACTAGCTTTCAGAAAATACCATATTTGATACCTTTCTGAGCAACAGTTTTTCAGTAAATTAGCTGTGAAATTAAAATTTCTTCATTTTAACACGAATTACTCTGAATTCACGTTGTTAAAATTGACAATTTAATATTAGGAGGCCATGATATCATCATAAATTGAACGAAAGATTGACAGTCCTGTCAAAACAGCAAAGTGTCAGAATATTGTCATCAGTAAATAAATAAATATTGTTCTTTGATGATGCGATGCCGAAATAAAGACAATATAGAAGCTTTTGCAAGTTTATCATAGAGATTTCAAGAAACAGGAAATGTTGCTTTCAAAAAAACGTAAAGTAATTAATAAACCAGTTACCAATGAAGATAATGCTTTGACAGTATTAATAACAGATCTTTTTTTACAAAAAAAAAAAAATTAACATAAATCAACAAAAACAATGTAATTAAAACTTATAAAAGATGTTCAACTAAACCACCGTTTTGCTGAAGGCACATTTCGAGTCTATCCATAAATGAAAGTTTCACTTTTCTCAAAGTCAGCTCTGAAATGTTGCGAAAACTGCTTATTATTCTCAACTTCATATCTTCCACTGTGGTTGGAACCTCTTTATAAACTTCTTCTTTAACATGTCCCCATAAAAAGAAATCTAGTGGCGTTAAATCGGGTGACCTCGCAGGCTACTTAACTGGTCCACCTCGCCCAATCCAATGCTCTCCTTTCCAATTATTGAGAAAATGTCTTACATGCCTATGGTAATGCGGAGGTGCTCCATCATGTTGGAACCATAAGGAATTTCTTAACATTACAGGTAAGTCTTCGAGCAATACGGGCAACTCATTTCTCAAAAAATTTAAATAGACTCCTCCCGTTAAATGCTCTTCAAAGAAATATGGTCCTATAACATGAAAGCCAATTATACCTCCTCAAACATTAATTGACCATTTATTTTGATGGTCCACCTGATGAATCCAATGTGGATTTTCGGTTGAATAATAGTGCATATTATGTTTGTTAACCAAGCCGTTGCTTTTAAAAGTTGCTTCATCTGAAAACAGCACCCTATCTACAAAACCTGGATTATCCCAAATTGTATTTAAAAACCAAATTGAAAACTCTTGTCGTTGGACGTAATCGCGATCATACAGTTCTTGGTGTAATTCAATGTGGTAGGCATGATATTCATGTTGTTTCAGAATCCGTTTAATACTAGTGCGTTCAATATCAGTAGCTCTCTCAATTTCCCTGGTATTTGTGTGTGGATTTTCTTGCACTGTTAATAACACTATCAAAGCATTATCTTCATTGGTAACTGGTTTATTAATTACTTTACGTTTCTTAAAAGCAACATTGCCTGTTTCTTAAAACCTCTCTAATAAACTTGCAAAAGCTTCAGGTCTTGGTTTTTTTTCGGCATCGGGATATCGTACCGCATAAACCCTGCTTGCTAGTAAAGGGTTTTTTTGACACTCGCCCAACATAAAAGTCATGTTTATCAACTCTGGAGTACTTAAACTCATTGTTACTTAACAATTTCTCGGCTTATCGTCAAAAACAATGGTATTGATGCCAATTCTCTGACACTTTGCGGTTTTGACAAGAATGTCAATCTTTCTTTTCATTTATGATTATATCATGGCCTCCTTATATTATATGTAGTCAATTTAAGCAACGTAAATAATACCGTTTCTGTTAGAATGAGTAAATTTTGGTTTCACGGTTAATTTACTAAAAAACTGTTGGTTAGAAAGATATCAAATAGGGTATTTTCTGAAAGCTGGCGATGTTATCTTTAATATGACAGTAAAATATATGGGGTGTTCCATTTAAAAAAATTCAATCCAAGGTAAATTTGCAAAACTTGACCACCCTGTATAACAGTGAATAATTTTGAACAACTTACAAGCGATTATTGTGATTCTAGATACAATACATTTTATAAAATATTTGGTTTTTCCATACCTGCTTCAATTGTTTTCAAAAAATGGCCGGAGTATAACCCTTTTTTCCACTTTAACCTCGTCCCATTCCCTTGGTATAAATTTTAGACCCAACAACTTCATATCAAAATGATCGTAACGGATAGGAGAATCAACTAAAATAATATTATACCGGGTGTCCCATTTAAAAAAACAAAAGTTTGGTTCACCACGAACTTTTCAGACCACCCTGTATAATGCGTATAATTTTAAAACACAGCGTTCTTGACTATCAATCATATCCAAAAATGTTTTTTCATATATATATATATATATATATATATATATATATATATATATATATATATATATATATATATATATGTTGCACCATAGTACCTTCAGACGGCGCCACTGGTTGCCTATTTCCCTCGTCGACTTTCAAAGTCGAATGGCATGACGTTTGTTTCAGGGTTTGGATATTTCGGTTTTAATACCGGTAACCCCCAAAATGGTGAAGGAGTAATCCTTACCGTAAATTATTTCGTTTGTATAACTTTATAGGACCAAGAACCGCACAGAAATTCAAATTTCTATTTCTCTTCTATATATATATATATATATATATATATATTTATATACATATATATAGAAGATATATATATATATGTATATATATATATATATATATATATATATAATTAGGATTCGATCAAAGAATAAAACAACGCGAATATGACAAAGGATCATTCACATTTCTCATGGAAAATGGGCCTCCGGTTAGTTTTTCCAACTTTTACTTTCCTCGTAATCGTGAAAAAATCACTCTCCGAGATTTTTTCAATCCCTAGATGACGAAAGACATGTTTTCTCAATTCCGTCGGTCTGTCTGTCTGTTTGTCTGTCTGTTCGCGGTGTAGCTAAAAAATTGCTTATCCGATTGACTCCAAATTTTGACCAAAAATTAAGAGACAAAAATTAAAAATCCAAAGAAATAAAATTAGAGAAGTGTTATAATTCAAATTTTTTAAAAATTCGGCCAAGATGGCGGAGTTATAAATTATTTAAAAATTCAGCCTGAAAAAACTTCTTAATGGTTTGATTTCATATTGTGTGCCATAACTAATTGTGGTATAGTGATCAACTAGTAAAATAGTGTTACTAATTCAAGATGGTCGAACAAAATGGCGGCCAAATGGAATGTTTGTAATCGTGAAAAAATCACCCTCTCAGGTTTTACGCATCTTTACGCTTTAGCGTCGCTAGATGCCAAAAAATATATTTTATCAATTCCGTTGGTCCGTCTGTCGGTCTGCCTGTCAGTTCGCGGCATAGCTTAAAGACCACTTACCTGATTTACTTCAAATCTTGGTCAAAAATTAACGGTCATCTAGGGATGACCTGTTAACATTTTGGTAAAAATCCAATATGGTGAAACCAAATGCCTGGTGAAGTCTTAAAAAAAATATTAAAAAACACATCAACTATTATATTGGAATCAATTGGTAATATTTTGGTACGAATTTCAAAATGTATATCATAACAAAATGGGGATCAATAAAATATTTAAAAATTCAAGGTGGCCTGAAAAACTGGCGGACAAATAAAAAATTTCAAAATGTGTATCATAACTAATTGTGGTATAGGGATCAACTAGTAAAATTCTGGCATTAATTCAAGTTTGTTGGTATGTCTGTCTGTCTGTCAGTTCGCGGAATAGCTTAAAGACTACTTACCCGATTGACTTCGAATTTTTATGAAAAATTAAGAGTCATAGTTAGGTATGACCTGGTAATATTTTGTTCTAAAAAATTTAAAATGGCTAAACAAAATGGCAGCGTAGTGAAATGATAAAATAATTATTATGAAAAAACTGCCAATTTATTTCAAATTCTGCATAACATTAAGTATTATGTTGGAATCAACTGGAATAAAAAATATTTAAAAATTCAGCCTGTGTGCCGTAACTAATATATGGCTCAACTAGTAAAACTGTGTTACTAATTCAAGGCGGAACAAAATTGACAATATTGATAATAATAATTGATAATATTTTGGTAAAAATCCAATATGGCGGAACAATGTTAAAACATCTTTGTTAGAGTGGTGTGTTATTTGGAATTAAGTTCCAGTAAAAAAACAAGCATTTTTTTAAATTGTCGACGTTTCGCAACTTAATTGTGGCATCATCAGGACACATATACATATTCTGCATAAAACTTATATTATTAGTACTTTTACTCCGTTTTTCAGCATATATTATTCAGATATTAAGTTTCTAAACGGATTTCATTAACGATCCGCTTGGTTTTATGTTAAAGTGGTGTTTAATTGAGAGTTAGGATTCAGTATAACAACAAAAGACTATTTTTAAATTGTCGACGTTTCGAAATGTTTAATGGTCGCAATAAACATTCCTGAGCAACAAAAAATTCTCACAAAATTCAAGGACGACAAAGTTTGAATATTTGGTGTAGCATTCTAAAAAATAAGGTATTCAGACCAATTTTTTTCAGTGGAAGTCTAACTGGTGTTAGTTATGTCCAATATCTGGAAAATGAAATGAGAACAGCAGTTAGACAACATTCCTTTAAATCAGGGATTTACATTCTTTCAGCAATAGGATTGCGCTCTAGCACACAATGTTTTAAATGCTTCATTTAGTATTTATTGTTCATAATAAAATATTTCTTTACTTCAAAATCATATTAATTATTTTTTACATCATTATTAAGACCCCCCTAAATTGACTAGGATATTATATGTTTAATTTCAGTTAAGGGAACCGAGTAGGAAAAACTAGCGATTTTTGGAAAGGGAATAATAAGGAGAATCTAAAAAATCAGTAAATTTCCTTTACCCGGAACTTCTCTCGTTATGAATATTTCCGTATATTAGGAATAATCAAGTGTGACCCAATTTAGTTCAGTATATAGCTATTTAGGTTACACATATATATACTGTCTTAACAAAGATATTTATTGGACGCCATTTTGTTCCAATATATTCGATTCCTACCAATTGTAACACGGTTATAAAGCGGTTATTTATTATATTTAAAATTATTTATTTATTTAGATTGCATAGCTGGCAACCCTATCACAAGACTGAAATTAACTAAGATATGATAAGTAAAGGCACCCTGTAGACTTCTTCGTAAATTATAATTTACAATTTTATCAAACATAATTGTTAGTACAAATTGAATTAGACATCTTATCTCACCAATTTTGCGGCCATATAAGCTCGAACAACAGCAAACTGCAACAACGATGGTATCTCCTTCTTGAATAGAATTATTTTAACTAGCAGGTGGTTTATTTAAATAAAAGATTTGGTTTTTAAAAACAACTTAAAAATCTATTAACAAAAGTAAAGGAAGTGAAATACTGTACAAAAATAATTCTTAAAATTAATAACAAAAAAAATATTTAAATGTGGAAAATGACGGAATTATTTTAAAATCTCCAACCTTAGTACAAAAGAAAAGAAAAGAAAATTATTTAAATAACCCATAAATTTAACTCTTGTAAACAAGTTACTCCTCAAATAAATCATAGAAGGAAAATAAAATATCTTTAAAATCCCTCAACTCTAATATCCCACTGTATACGTAAAGCACCATAAACCACCACAAAAGAAGAATTTAAAATCAACTATAATAAACAAAACTCTGACATAGACTGACTTTTTTTAGTGTAAAATGAAAATTAGCTCAGTTATTACGAGCCAAAGAAAGATTCCTCTATTGTATTTTTGATATAGTAAATTGACCATTGATTATCATTGCATCGAACCAAATAAAATGTTTCAATCATCAAGTTAAATTAAACGAGCCAAAGAAAGATTCCCATAAGACAGGAGTCATATGGGACCATGAACTCTCGAAAGGGAGGCATAAATTGTAACCACTTAAGAAAGTTTATCTATACATAAATCCATCTATACAATCTAGAAGACAGCGTTTAAGATATATGATATTTATTATTTTGTTTAGGTTTTAAAATTCTCGAAACTAATATTAGACAAATCTACTTATAATTCCTTTGAAATAATCAAGCCTGTTTAAGCGTTAACGTGAAAACCAACAGTTTTAGTAAAATATTATTTGAATTACATTTAGGATATATAAAAATATATACTCTATACCCTTGTTATAGTTTATTGTGTTACACAATATTTTATCAGTTCCTACCTATGCAACACTTGATTTTGGGCATAATTTATCAGCATAATGTTTCTGCAAGATTTACAGTCAATTGAATAAGAAGATTTTTTTAACGTTAATTTTTGTAATATATTATTTGGCCCCTACTCTGAAATTCGTAACATTCGTTTTGCTATCTTATAATAATGCCAACATGTTGCAATTTCATTCTTATGTCACATTTTATTTTTTGCAAAATTTGAGGTAAATTGGATAATTAGTTTTTTTAGTAATAAACTTTTCACTAGGCCGCCATCTTGTTCCCCCATATTGGATTTGTACCAAAACATTACCAGGTCAACCCCATATGAGCCTTCATTTTGGACTAAATTTTGAGGTCAATCGGACGAGTAAAATTAACGCGAACTGACAGACAGATAGACAAAGCGATAGGTGGACCGAAGGAATTGATAAAACATATTTTTTGGCATCTAGGAGCGCTAAAACGCAAAGATTTGTAAAACCTATTTTTCAGATTACCGACATTTTCTTCCGCCGTCTTCATTTAGTACCACAGTTTTAGTAGTTCATATCTATAATATAATTAGTTATGGCACAAAATTTGAAATCAGTTCATCAAGTAGTTTCTTAGGGCAAAATTTCTAAAAATTTTAATAAGCCGCCATTTTTTCCGCCATCTTATATTCGTACCAAGATTTTATCAGTTGATTCCTACATAATACTTGTTTTTTCTGCAAATTGGATAATTAGTTTTTATGTAATATTTTTTTATGGTTTCATTAGGCCGCCATCTTGTTCCGGCATATTGGATTTGTATTAAAATATTACCAGGCTATCCCCATATAAGCCTTAATTTTTGACTAAAATTTGAAGTCAATCTGATGAGTAGTTTTTAAACTATACCGCGAAATGACAGATAGACAGGCAAACCGACAGACGGACCTAAGGAATTTATAAAATATATTTTTTGCCATCTAGGGACGCCAAACCGCGAAGATATGTAAAACCTAAGAGGATGATTTTTCTGATTACAAAAATTTTATTTGGCCGCCATTTTGTTCCGCCATCTTGAATTAATATCACAGTTTTACTAGTTAATCCCTATACTAGAATTAGTTATGGCACATAATTTGAAATCAGTTCATTAAGTAGTTTTTCAGGTTGAATTTTCAAATATTTCATTAAGCCGCCATTTTGTTCCGCCTTCTTGGATTCGTAACAAAATTTTACCAGTTGATTCCTACATGGATTGTACAAAATTTGAGATAAATTGGATTAGCACTTTCTTAGTAATAATTTTTTTTAACATTTCACTAGGCTGCCATTTTATTTTGCCATATTGGATTTTTACCAAAATGTTACCAGGTCATCCCCATATGACCCTTAATTTTTAACCAAAATTTAAAGTCAATTGGGTAAGTAGTTTTTTAGCTATGCTACGAACAGACAGACAGACAGACAAATAGACAGTCCGACGAAATCGAGAAAACATGTTTTTCGTCATCTAGGCCCTCTGAAACTTAAAGATCTGAAAAAATCTCGCACGGTGATTTTTTTTTTTGATATGGTAATAGTTTCTGACTCATCTTGTATATCCAAAACTATTTTTTTCTAGGAAGTTCCCTGAAATCTAACTGATGACTCTCTATACAGTGAATTTAAGTATACTCCCCAAATGCAGTCCTAGAAAAATATAGTGTATAACTCGTACGAAAATCACTTGCACACTCATGCGACTTGCGACCCTTGCCTATGTTTCATAGTTTCATGCGCGCAAGTTCTTACATTCGTATTACAAAACTTGTTATACAATGTCATAAATACTTTCAATGATCACTAAAATGTAATACTTAATTTAATTAAATATCTGATTTGGAGCCTTTTTAACATCAAGTCAAAAAATGTATGACAAGCATTGTCATAATTATTTGCATTGTATTTCCGCAGAAACAACAGGACAAAACTAAAATTTTATAATGGCAAACACGCGGTTTGCATGCTAAGTATCGAACTTATTGCAATTAAAATACTAAGAAGCACTAAAATAATGAAGACCAGTTTTAGCATGATTGATTTTTATCGGTTAATAGAATAATAACACAGTGGGCTTAAAAGCCTTTTATATAGAGTAAAAAAAATATTTGGCCGCCATTTTGTTCCACCATCTTGAATTCGTATATCAGCTTCATCAGTTTATCTCTATATCACTCTTAATGCTTGCACACAATTTGAAATTAATCTAATGTGTAGTTTTTTTTTCAAGCCAATTTTTTAAATATTTTATTAGGCTCCCATTTTGTTTTGCCATCTTATATCCAAATCAAAATGTTATCAGTTCATGAGCTATGAGTTTTTGTTTTATATACCACTATATTTATTGTATGACAAAGCGAAATCGAATTATGAACAAAAATCAACTTGCATTGTGATTTGCATATTAAAGGGGTCATACTGTCATCACAAATGGCAGAATAAAAAATGAATAAAGAAAAGCGAAAGTGTTTCTTGTATAACATTTTAAGTAAGGTATGTTTAAAATATAAAATGTATTCAAATCTAAAAAACTTTAGCAAAATATAAGTTTTTCAAATGGCACTTGTGCATATTTTTGCTTTAACTTATAAACTATCAAAAAAACTTCATTTCTTAAGTATATCCGATACCAAATTCTAGTAATTATTGAGATATTTATATTTTGTTAGTTTTTCAATCCCTCTGTTTATTCTGAATTGCTGTAATCACAGTGGTTACTGAAAATAACATAACGATAACCAAATCAACAGGAGAAAATTACTTAAGCAAATAAAACTTTTAATAAAGCAATTGATGACAAAGATTTTTTACTACTAAATTAAAAAAAAAAAAAAAAACTACGTGACACACTACCTATATTTGTCACTTTCTCTATCTCATTAAACAAATGTGTTACATAAGATTGAACTGGTAACATTTTGTTATTAATATAAGTTAGCTAAACAAAATGGCGGCCTAATAAAATATTTAAAATATTAGCCTGAAAAAAGTACTTATTAGGTTAGGTTAGGTTAAAAGTGAGTGAATGAAACCGACCCTCCACTGCGACTCTGTGGTCTATTGTGGCTCACACCTATGTTTACACTTCCCCAAGCAACTCTAAACCCTCAATGAATCTTATCATTGTAATTGAGGAGGTATTCTTCAAGTCCTCGGGCAGCAGGATATCTCTACCGAATATAGAGAACGAAGAAGCTGTCTCGTCATCCTCTATATATAGGCGGCACTCGGATTCGTCTTCAAGCCCCATCCTGTGCATGTAATGTCTTAGACCACAATGGAGAGTGTATAGGCCTATTGCTGTTTTGAGCTTAATTCTATTCATATTTAACAGACTTTCTGTTATCCTCTTCTTCATAGGAAGGGGGATAAAGGGACAGACCTGGCAGTCCAAGCCAATAGAGATTAGCTTTTTCCTCAACCAATTCCAAAATTGCGCGCTTGGCCGTTTCGTGGGCTACTCCTAAAGCTGGTTCAGGTCCCACGAATCTTGTCTCTGCTCCTTTCTTTGCTAGAAGGTCCGCAGACTCATTTCCCTCCAAACCTGCATGTCCTGGTATTCAGATAAGGGCGATTTTATTGTCGCTCCCCAGGCCAACAAGTGCCTTTTGGCAGTTCCAAACTGTTTTGGATGTACAATGACTCGATTCAAGTTATTTGTTGATCCTGCAACATTCTAGCACACAATTCGATATCATAGACTTCTGCTTGGAATACTGAGGTGTTAATGCCCAACTACTTATTAAAATAATTTCAAATTGTGTACAAGCATTATGATATTGAGATAAACTGGTAAAGTTGTGTTACGAATTCAAGATAGATGTTTGAAAAGACAGTATATACAGGGTGTCAATTAAGTGCTTGTACAAACTTTAAGGGGTGATTCTTTGACTAATTTTAGGATGAAAAGTTCATATGAACAACTTCTTCTAAATGGTTGGGAAGTTCGTGCTTTAAAAACCTTCGATGTTGTTCGCCATTAAGCCTTTGCCGAAGAATGCAAGGTCCAATAAGGTGATCACCGATAATTCCTACCCAAATATTGAGAGAAAATAGCACCTGAAAATGAGTTTCTCTGATAGCATTCGGATTATCTTCAGCCCAGATATGGTTGTTATGAAAGTTGATTATGAAATTTCGAGAAAACGAGGCTTCATCTGTGCAATGCACATGGCTTAAGAAATCCGGGGTTCGTACTAATCTATTACGCAACCAAACACAAAAATCGAGTCTGAGGGGAAAATCTCTAGGTAACAAAGCCTGCACACGTCGCACATGATAAGGATACAGTTATTGGGACCTTAAAATTTGCCAAACAAGTGTGTGTGTGTGTAATATTCAATTCAAGAACTATATTTCGTGTACTAGTTTGCGGGTCTTCTTCAATTCTGTTTAACAGCTTCTTCAATCTCAACTGTTCGAACTGTTGCAGGCCTTCCTGGAACATCTGTTGTCCTTTTAAAGCTGCCAGTTTCACAAAGTCTTGCGTGAATATTAATAAAATGTTGGACGTGTGGCACCACTCCTTGAGCAAATCGCGCCTGATACATTCGTCTTGCAGCTTGTGCATTACCGCGAGCCATTCCATAAGTAAAATGAATTTCTGCCATTTCTGCGTTGGTATGTTGGTACATTTTGGACAAAACACACGATAAATTATTACTTATAATGCCAAATGATAAAAAACTACTTGTTTTATTCTAAAATCAAGTGCCATGACCGATAATGCTACCATGGAAACCTCTCAATTGTTTTCCAAGGCCTGCTATAGATTCACCTATACTATTTTCTTGTGTACTGCGGCTGCAGAGGAGAGATGCAGCACATTTTTACGATTTTATTATTTTTATCCAATTTTCACTAATTTGGTAATTGTGATATGTTAATGTGATAGAGTAATATAGCACATGATTTTGAAAAAGTATTTTTTTGCTTATTTTTCAAAATCTCCGAAATGATTCAATTAAAAAATTTCAGAGCAGATTTAACTTCAAACCCTTTTTTATCCAAAACGGCTGTTTTTAGCGACAAATACTAAGAGTAACTTTTTTATGTAAAATTGAATGGAGAATAGGTCTGCCTAGTCAAAAATGACATAAAAGGTTTCATAAAAAAGTTATGGTTAATTAAATTCAGGAACAACACTGTATGTGGCGCCCTTTAACATTAAATAAAAAACTAAGCTAATATTTGAATTTCTCGTCATCAATGTACCCAGATTCCGAAATTTTGTCCAATTGTCATGTTACTTAACAAAAGTATAAGCAAAAAACCAAATAAAATTGTTTTTTGAACGCCTTGTATCTCAGAAACAAAGCCGTTTCAGACCCATGTTCATATAAAATTTTAATCTTAAAATTAGTCAAAAAATCACCCCTTAAAGTTTGTATAAGTATTAATTGACACCCTGTATATATACTGTCTATATATGTACCAAACTAAATTGGGTGACACTTCACTATTCCTAATAAAAGGATAGACTCATGGTGAGGAAAGATCCGGGTAAAGAAAATTTACCGATTTTTTTTTGTTATTGTTCTGACAGAGTCACGCATAAAGTTTATAGTTATTAGCGTTCAAAAGAACTAAGTTTCAACCATGCAGTGCAAAAACTGCAAAAACTTGACACCCTACCTTGTTAGTTCTATATACATAAGTCTTAATTTTTAACAACACACGGTTTTTAACAGCTCATTAGGATTATCCACTGCTCAAAGTATAAAACCGCCGAGACTAGTGTCAAAAAAATTATTTTCGACCGTTTCAAATTTAGAACTTATTTCAACTTTTTTTTTTCAAACGATTGAGAAATGCGAACAATGTTTTATATGGCTTTTGCACAAATACTAAGTGTTATTTCTGTGTTGGTTTTTATGTGCGAGTCGGCGAGGGTTAAGAAATTCCGTAAGTATATCTTTTATTAATTTGGTGATTTGATTGCAATAACGGATACTTTGCTTACACACATGTAAAGCGTATTAATTTTGTACTGCAAGCATGTATAAATTAAAGTGCAGGAGAATCGTCAGTAGTATTTTTGTACACATGTATAAATTAATTTATTTACATAAAAATTACAACAAAATTTAGTGTTAATAATTACGAAATTGTAGTGGCGGATTCATGAATTATGAGGCAAATTATTTTTGGGTTTTACCTCACAAACTATAGAAAATTAAAAACACTAAAATTAATTAATGTACCTTAAAGTTTTAATCTGTGGTCCTTAGTTCTGGGTACAATGTGAAGATACCCGAGGAACGACACTGAGAAAATCTACTTTTTTGGACGTTTCGGGGGAAAGTCTACCTCCATCTTCAGCAAAATAAAAAATAAGAAACTAAGAGAGGAACATATCACTTATGTTTTATATTAAAAATTTAACCGGAATGGTTAATTTCTTACAGAATATCATGAATGTTAATTTAAAGGTGTTGTTTTTATTGTTAAGATAAAGTGAAAAAATATATGTACCTAGAGTATGTTCATTTTAATTTACTGTATCTCGAGATGTCCTTTTTTACTTCAGTATTTAGCAAATTTAAACATGTGTTATTAAAATTATCTGAACAAGATGTTACACAATTATCGTTATTTAATAATACTAAGGCACTTTCTTGTATTTCAAGTTTTTTGGAACATGGTTCTTTTGACAAAATACTAGAAGCATAACAATTAATTTTATGATTGTTATCTAGTGCGTGCGGGCAAATGCCTGATTTTATCTGCTGAAAGGTTTTTAATTGTGTTGTCTGACTGAAGTGTTTATAGTGCTTTTTGTTCTATGGGGGTAAGATTTTGTCTAGGTTTTTCAAGGGTAATTTTAGTTCTAATTCTAAATTCATCTTTTTAATAATCTGGTAGATTTGAACCATTTCTCCAATTGCTGAAATGATATCAAACAGAAGAACTGTTTATTTGTAACGTAGAAATTTAAACTTTTAGAAAGAACAAGTTTTTCAGACTCCGAAATCTCTCTATTTGATAATTAATTAACTACAGTTTTATTTATTAAATTATTATTTGTAAAAAGTGAATTGGTTTTTCAAAATTTAGTCTGTAGCTATATTGAGAATAGTTACATGTGATTAAAATCATATAAAGAAATTTGTTTATGCAAATGTCTCTTTATGTTGACAATTTCATTTTTAATTTGAGCTTTATTAAATCTATGAAATTGTATTCTCTCTCTCAATAGAGCCTTACTTTCTCTTTCCAAGATTCCATTCTATTTTAGCATGGGCATGGGGTCTCCTTTATTTCCTTTACTTGGTAATATTTTTATGGAAAATTTTGAATTAAATTTTGTTCAAACTTACCATCATAAACCATTTGCTTGGTGGAGATACCCTGATGAACATGATGATCAGCATTTAAACGATTTTTTAAATTATATTGACTCCAAAGACCCAAGAATCAAATTTACTATCGAAATTGAAACAGACCAACAATTACTATTTTTAGACATACTTATTAAAAAAGACATACACAGTTTTGAAACAAATGTATTCAAAAAACCTATACTCAGAAACTGATACTTAAATTTTTACTCTAACCATCCAATCATGGTTAAAAAGAGAGTTGTAAAAATTCTATATGATAGAGCAAAAATAATTTGTAAAGATCAAAATTTTGTAGAAGAAAAAAATTTTATAAAATATGTTTTAAATCAAAATATTATTCCTAATGATTTCATTGAAAAATGTTTTTATGAATTTGATAATCCGGTCAAAAGAAACCAAAATATACCAATTAAAAACCCTTACATACACCAAAATAAAAGGAATAGGTAAACGTATCGTAAGAACGACCTTTAAGACACAAAATATGCTTAAAAGCAAACTTACAAAGCAAAACCTAACAATGCATGTAGATAACAATCATAAAATTAATTGGAATGCTTCTAGTATTTTGGAAAAAGAACCATGTTCCAAAAAAATGGAAAACAAACGAAAGTGACATAATATTGTTAAATAAAGATAATTGTAAAGTATCTTGTTCAGTTAATTTTAGTACCACATGTTTAAATTTGCTAAATACCGAGGTAAAGAAAGGACACCTCAAAATACAGTAAACTAAAGTGAACATACTCTAGGTAGACATTTTTTTCACCTTATCTTAACAATAACAATAAAAATTTAAAATTGACATTCATGACAATCTGTCAGAGATTAGCCATTCCGGTTACAAGTGATATACTGCTCTTAGTTTTTTATTTTTTAGTTTGCCGACGACGGAGGTAGACTTTCCCTCGAAACGTCCAAAAAATTAATGTCACTCCTCGAGTACCTTTACAGTGGACACAGAACCGTAAACTACAGATTAAAATTTTAAGGTAAATTTATTTTGTTTAGTGATAGAATTTTTTCCATTTAGTAATTTTTCTGTCACCTAAAACAATCCAACTTCAACTAATTAAAATACATTTGTCGGATACTCTTATGGTAGAGGTAAATTTCTAAGATATTTAGAAAAATATTAGACTATTAGAATAAAATAAATTATTAAAAAAATTAAAAACAAGTCCGTCAAATTAGCAAAGTCTTGTACTCGTTTCCACTAGCCAAAAAAAAACGCGAAATTTTGGTACTTTTTTCGGTTCTAGTTATAACATCTAAACAGTCCATTGTACAGAAAATTTCATTCTTACCAAAATTAAAGAGCATTAGATATGCGTTGGACGACCTAACTAAACATCTGGTTCAGCAATTTGGTCAGATTCAACAGTGAAAAATGAGCAAAATTTTCCATTTCGACTGAAAAGTGCATCACTTTCAAACGCCTGTAACCAGAAAACGGCTATAACAAATTAAGAATATGAAGTAGGAAAATGTAAGAGCATCAAATTCTGCGTTTAGGGAGCACCTTTATCATTGCTACGCAGCCTCAAGATGTTTGAAAATGACCCACGTTCGTTTGGGGAATCGAATTTCTATACCATTTGATCGTTCATTTTGCTTCTCAACATTTCAACTAGGAGGGCTTGGTGATCTAGGGGTGGTGGGTGAGGGGAAGCTAGGACCTTCTTGCCTCCGTGTTTGGTGTAGTTATATTGTGAAGTGTGGCCCTACACAGAAATTCGATCACATAATATCTTTTTACTTTTCAAGCAAAAGGGAAGTATTGTAATCGTGAAAAATCTCCCGCCTAAATTTTTTCAGATCTTTAGTTTCAGGGTCCCTAGATGCCGAAAAACATGTTTTCTCAATTCCATAGGTCTATCTGTCTGTCGGTCTTTCTGTTCGCGCCATAGCTAAAAAATTACCAGATTGACTTCTAATTTTGTTAAAAAATTAAGGGTCATATGAGGATGACCTGGTAATATTTTCGTAAAAATCCAGTATGGTAAAGCAAAATGACGGCCTAAAAAAATGTTAAAAAAATTATTACTAAAAAACTATTGATCCAATTTAACTTAAATTCTGCAAAAAAATCAAGTATTACTTAAGAATGAACTGGTAAAATGTTGGTTAGAATCCGACGTGACAGAACAAAACGGCGGTAAAAATGAAATATACCGGATGGAGATGGATTTGGATTGACCAATCGAAAAATCGTTGTTGCGCCTTCAAAATGCGACATGTGCATATTTTGTGCAAAATGCGTTAAGTGTATATTCGGATTAATGCCTTTAAGCCGGATGTTTCGTCAAAAGCGGCCATGTGATATTCTTACTAGTTTTAGTTTCAGGTTAGTTTTATTAAAAAGCGACACGTACAGAATCCTAAATATGCGCCTTCAAAAGTAAGTAAGTCTTTACTTACACATGTCGCTTTTTGTAACATAACAACAGGTCAGTTCGTGTTGATATTGGGCACGAAAGTATAGAGCTCAAAAGTTTTGTCGTGGAAAATAGTGGCGAATACCCAGTAATAATAGTTTTATACAGTGTTTTAATTTTTCCAGATCCCCGGACTCTTCTTCTAAGGTACTTATCTAAGCAATTATTAATTGTAACAACCCTTAACTACAATCTTTGGTGCATATATTTTACTACTACTTACTCATTAAGGTTAAGAAATAAACGTAGTTTATTTATTATGTACCCGGTATAGTCTTTAATTTTATTATTCCTCAAATATATTAAATCTATTGTTGTTACCATTTGTAAATACAAGGTACCCTTAACAGCAAAAAATACTGCTACATTCAAGGTCATGTCAAAACATCATGATGTGAATGTCACCTATCAAAAAACTATGCCCAATTCACATTATAATGTTTTGACATGACTTTGAATGTAGCAGTATTTTTTGCTGTTAAAGGTACTGTATTGGTTGGTCAATTTTCCTACCTCCAAGGACGTAGATCGTAGAAAGAAAAAATTACAGATAGGCTACATAATTTAAACTTTGAGCGGGGTTGTGATATTTCATAGTAAGTCTTGTAAATAACCAGGGTATTTTTTTATTATAGTTTCTGTCATGGAGAATACAAGAACAAGAAAAATATTGCTTTTAGCACAAAATATGACACAAAATAACCATGAAAATCTCCTAATGAACCCTACTGAAAAAAAGTATACTATCATGGATAATAATAATATTAGTGTGTTTCCCCGTGATAACATTAGTAACCCAAATAATACTATTGTCCAATCCAACGTTGAATAGGTGCATGATAATACATTATTTGAAGAAAATATTATTATTGAAACATTTAACATTCAAGAACTTCCAACTCCTATAACCATCTTTACGCCTCTTAATGATACTACAGCCATAAATCTAGATAACTCTATATTATCAATTCCTCTTGATGACTTCACGCCCATACCCGTCGAAAACGTCATATCTGTACTGTATTTGAAAACCCTCTTGTTCTTGAAGACTTTCAGAACAATAAAGACCTTACACAAAAAGATATTAGCATTAACTTGAACGAAAAACAAAATCAGGCTACAGTAGATAACGTGAATAGTGAAGAAGAAATACAATCAGATGTGGAAGATGATGATAAAGATAAAAGTTATAGGGAAAGTGAAAACGATGAAGAAAGTAGTGAAAATAGTACATCTAGTAGCGGTAATTTAGAAAATTATGTTGAAGGCAGGAAAGAAGAAGCAACCGCAGGAAATTCAAGACAATTAAACAAAACTCAAAGGGTGCTTGGGAAAAGGTACCGTGGGTATAAACATGACCGAGGTCTCCGAATAATGAAACCAAAAACATGTATTCACACCTTAAATGTTGCAAAATTGAAAAGATCATATATGTGCGAAAAAATAAGCGAAGATACAAGAAAATCTATTTTCCAACACTTTTGGTCGATGAAGACTTGGGATTCTAAGAAGTCCTACTTAAAAGGTTTGGTTGAGTTTACAACTCCAAAAAGAAGGCGGAAGAATACAAACTTAGATCATTTAAAAAAACACCACGTGTATGATTGCTTCTTACCAACATCGGAAAGTTGTAAAGTTAGAGTGTGTAGAAGCTTAATTTTGGACACTTTAGATATCAAGAAGGATTCTTTATCTAGATGGATACAACAAAGTAATCCTACGGTCTAAAAAGATTTAAATCCTGATGGTGATTTGAATACTAACAAACGAAAATGCGAGGATACAAAACAAGCTAAAATTAAATAGAAATTTAAATCCGATTCCGTTGCTTAATGGCTAAACCTTTTATCAAAAGTAGAAAGTCATTATTGTAGGGCTTCGAGTTCTCGTACTTATGTAGAGTCTACATTCAATTCAGTAAATCATATGCACACTGTTTATAAAGAATGGTGTCAAGAAACTGGTAAAGGTACTGTAGAGAGGAAGAAATTTTGTGAAATTCTGAAAAGGGAAAAGTTTCCATTTTTAAACCAAGAAAAGATCAGTGCGACACTTGTGTTTCATTTAAAGAAGGGAATTTACCAGAACAAGACTATAACGCACACATTATAAAGAAGGAAGAAGTTCATCAGGCAAAGCAAGAGGCCATCGCTAATCTATCCAATGAAATATTGGTAGTTACTATGGACGTACAAAGCATCTTACTTTGTCCCAAGCTCTTAGTTTCAAAGCAATATTATTCCCAAAAGCTCCAAGTACACAACTTCACTCTTTATATTTCCAATAATAAAGATGTTCATCTTTATGTATGGAGTGAAGAAAACGGAACTGTAACATCAAACGAATTTACGAGCTGCATATATATTTAACTTTGACTTTATAAAAAAACAGTATTTACAGTTCAAAAAAATTATTCTAATTTCAGATGGTTGTGCATACCTAAAAAAAAGTAAGTAGTAAGACTAAATGAAACGGAGCCTACAAATCTTTACCTTGAACCAAGGAAAATATAGAAAAAAAAAGATTCAAAGTTTGCAGGCATTGAAGATCTACATGCACAAAGATTACCAACTTTACTATGATCACTTAAAATCAGAGTAGAATTTTGTATAACTAACCTATCTTTTCCATCAAACTTCTAATTACTACCATATTTTCTATTATTTCCTGTTCTTAAATAAATAAAGCGTTATTATACTTACCTGCTTTTTTGTAAAGGGGCCCATACATTATCAAACAAATTGCGCAACACAGGCTGCCAATGTATGGCTCTGTTTAATGCATTGCGCAATTGTTTGATACATTTCAAACATGTTTGAATTTTGTTGCGCATCGCTTTTGTTACGCAATTTGTTTGATAATGTATGGGCCCCTTACGACTGACAAAGTACATTTCTAATGTACTTCTTTTAGGATTCTATTATATTAATATTCTAAACCTGTTTTATAGATAATATTTATGATAATTTTGAAAAATAGCTTTGTCCACAAAATTGTAAAATTTTTTTGACAATAAAGCAAATAAACTGTTTTATAGATAAGAGGAAATAAAAAAATATCCATCAAATAAACAAGTCGCAAACGGACATTTCGAAATAACTGCGCCTACTTTTTTTGTAATTTAATACAATTTCAATGTCTATTCATTTTCTTCTGTTCCTATTCATCGTTATATAATTTAAGGTAAAAAGTAGCTATGTGGGCCAAAGGCGCATCCAAAATCAGCTATGTGCACTTTATAATAATATTCTTCTTTTTTTTTTAATACAATATGCATTAAAATGGTCAACTAGGTAATATATAAAACTAAATTAAGTAAATGGTTAGTATTCCATAACTTCTAAGAAAAATATACAGTTTTTGGCCTCTCCTGAACAATTTATTAAAAAGTACAGGGTGGCCATTTTATGGTGATACAGTACCTTATCTAGAAAACGGTAATAGTTACGACAAAAAGTTAAATACAAAAGTTGTTTGGATTCAATTGTGTTTTTATTTTATTTCACTTTTGCTTATACAGGGTGTTTCGTTTTGACGTGACACATGTCAACTTTCTTAATTTAAATGGGATACCCTATATATTATTACACATTTCGATTCTACTGTTAATTTGCGAAAGTTTTTATAATAACATCTATGTTTGAATTCTTGATCGTTTTTGAGTAAATTGAGTTTTTAGAATTTTTTTTCAAAAAAAACATATTTTTAAAAAAAAAATTGTTTATCTATAAAACTTTAATGGAACTGACTAATATCCTAAACATACATTACTAAGGGTTCAATTCAACGAGTTTCCATGCTGGTCTTACCAATTAATATACAGGGTGTTAAAAATGGAGAGCAAAAAAAACAGAACTTTAAATGTAAAAATCTCTTGTTTTTCAAATGGAACACCCTGTATATTTTTATTTCATCTGATTCAGCGTTCAATTACCTATCATTACTCATATAAATGTCCTATACCTAAAATGAACAGTTTCGATTTTATTAGCCGTTTTTCTGATTTGACCATTTTTTTTAATATAAGTAAACAGATGAAGTAGGCTAAAATAAAAATGTCGTAAACTAAGCCTTATTCTCATTTCCTTAACACAGATAGCGACTATAAATACTGTTAGAAAATACAAATAAAAGTGAAATATTATGTAATTTATGTTATTATTTAATGTTTACGAAAATAAGGGAGAGACAAAAAATATCTTGTGCCACACGGTATAACTAATAACTAACTGAGTATTAAACATGATTAAATCAGATTATAAAAAATTTTCAATATGGCCACCGTCCACTGCGATACATGAAGTGTAAATAGCCTCCATTTTTCGAATAACGTTCTTTACCGAATTAGCTGCATTCAAATTATTGATCTCTTCTCTGATTTTTATTTTTAACTCATTTCTATTATTAGATCTATTTTTATAAACTTTATTTTTAGTGCACCCCACAAAAAGAAGTCTAAAGGGCTTAAATCAGGGCTTCGAGGTGGCCAGGAACCATGTTTTCCTATCCACAATGGAAAATGATTAAGGAAATTTACTACCGGTGCAACCGTGTGGTAAGTGGCGCTATCCTGCTGAAAAATGATATTTTCTCAAATATTTGCTATTGATTGCGTTGATAAGGGGCATGCTTTCATTCCTAAGCAGCTCCAAGTATCTTTCGCCATTTAACGACCTGTCAAAAAATATTGGTCCGATAATACGGTCGCAAACAATTCCGCACCACACATTTACGGTTTGACGGCCTTGTTTTTTAATTGCTTTTATTAGATGTTTAAATTAAATGAGGCCTCATCACTCCAAAGCACTTTTGAAAAAAACATTTTTTCGAACTGCCGATCCATAATATCACAACAAAAAGTCATTAAAGTCTAATTGTGATAATAATTGAGTTGGAAGAAATTTATAAGGATGATAACCATTCACCTGCAGTGTTTTTTGAATACTTCCTCTACTGACACCTGCAATGTCTCTGTCAGCATCTCTTTGGGATCTTTCATCATCTTCCTCGCATTAAAGTAAAATCTTCAGTTGTTTTTCCTCAGTGAGGACAAAATTGGAACGATTTTTCTTAGAGTTTTTAAGGACACCATTTTCCAAATCACGCACAATTCGAAAAAATATAGTCCTGGAGTTAACTCGATTATTAGGATATTCCCTCGAATATTCTCTAAGGGCTAACCCTGGACTTTTATGATTTTTTATGAAACAGTTGTATAATTTCAAAGGTTCATCTAAACTATATAAAGCCATTTTTTAACAAATTGCTCAGCAAAAATTTGACAAAAACGACAAACAGAGTGAATGTCAACTTAAGTCAACAATTGCATTAGGTTATTTCCTAAGCCTATCTTGATTTTTTTAGTTTCTGATCTCATTTACTGGCAAAATTCCGGGATAAATCAGAAAACGGCTAATAAAATCGAAACTGTTCATTTTAGGTATAGGACATAGATATGAGTAATGTTCCATTTGAAAAACAGAAGATTTTTACATTTAAAGCTCTGTTTGTTTTGCTCTCCATTTTTAACACCCTGTATATTAATTGGTAAGACCAGCATGGGAACTCGTTGAATTGAACCCTTAGTAATGTATGTTTAGGATATTAGTAAGTTTCATTAAAGTTTTATAGGTAAATTTTTTTTTTTTAAAAAATATGTTTTTTTAAAAAAAATTAAAAACTCATTTTACTCAAAAACGATAAATAATTCAAATATAGATGTTATTATAAAAACTTTCGCAAATTAACAGTAGAATCGAAACATGTAATAATATATAGGATGTCCCATTTAAATTAAAAGAAAGTTGACATGTGTCACGTCAAAACGAAACACCCTGTATAAACAAAAGTGAAATAAAATAAAAACACAATTGAATCCAAACAACTTTTGTATTTAACTTTTTGTCGTAACTATTACCGTTTTTTAGATAAGGTACTGTATCACCATAAAATGGCCACCCTGTACATGTCGCATTTTAAAGGCGCAACGACGAAATATGATTTTTTTTCGGTCAATATTTCGTTTTTTTCATTGTTTTTGTTTTTTTTGGTTTTAAGGTAAATTTTTTTGTCCATAAAGTTGTAACAATTGTCCTGCGACAATTAAGCATACTTTTGTTTGTTTGTTTGTTTGATGGATGATTGAGGACTAGCGAAACGTTAAAAAATTATTACTAAAAAATATAATTATCCAATTTCCTCAAATTTTGCACAAAAATCAAGTGTTACAAGAATTGGAAATATTTTAGTATGAATATAAGATAGCAAAAAATCAGCTTGAAAAAAACAACTTATTATATTAATCTCAAATTTTGTGCAAGCATAAGTGTGATATAGAGATAAACTGGTAAAAGTTGTGGTACGAATTCAAGATGGCGAAACAAAATGGCGGTCAAATGATTTATTTAAAAAATCAACGTAAAAAAATGTATTCAATTGACTTTAAATTTTGTAGAAAAATTAAATGTGATATATTGATAAACTGCTACGGATTCAACATGATTTACAAAAAGGCGGAAAGTGTCAATGTAAAAATGACTGAATTTATTTTAAATTATGTCGAAAAATCAAGTGTAGCATAGATAGAAATTGATAAAAATCCAATATGATGGAACAAAATGTCGCCCAAAAAAATATTTGAAAAGATGGCCTATATGTGTTACTAAATAACTATGAAGTAAACTAAATTGGGTCACACTTCACCATGCCTAATGAAAGAAAAAATTGATAACTAGGGGAGTTCCGGGTAAAAGAAATTTTAAACTAATAATTCAACATTAAGATTTACTACTAACTGAATTTATTCAAATTTAGTGCTAAGTTGGACATGTAAATTTTTACTTCAGGTCCCAAGATTTATTTGCAATGGTTTCGAGTAGACATTAGAATTACAAAATTCCTCTTTTTAAAACTCTGTGAGATAATTGCGTGGTCGTGTATTTCTTCTCCAGACATTCCATATATAAACTGCCAACTCTTCTTTTAGACAGGTTTCCTTTATCTCACTCTCCCCTCTCTCACACCACGTATCGCTTCTTTTTATTCGCAGTGGCTTTCCTATCCCTTTCGAAGGAAAGCCCCTTTTCGGTAATGACATGATCATAATGATAATTTGGAGTAAATTTACTACTGTTTAAACTAGTATTTTGCCCTGTAGAAAATCACAAGTTAAAATAGATAGCTGTAAGTTTCGATAGGTAAAAAATATGGTAAGTAGATTTTTTATTAAACTAATTTCACTACTGTGACACAGTGTTTTGAGAGTAGCGAGGGAGAAGATTAAATAGGGAAAAGCAAAGTCCTGTTAGTTACTAAAAAATTATTAACGCGGAAGCGCTGTGGATGGCTTAAAACTAGGTATTTATAGCATCGACACAAAGTTTAAAAAGAAACTGAAAGGAATCTCGCTCGTCAAATGAGTGGATAACGAAATAGTGAAATGCATCTTTAAGCCCTTTTGTACAAGTTTACCTTTATTTTGCCTGTATTTGTTTTGTGGTATGTACTATATGATTTTTATAATTAAGACTAAAATATTTATAATTAGTCAATAGGCATATCATATACAGGGTGTCCCACGATGAACTGCGGCGATCGATTTCTCAGAAAGTAGGCTTTAGAAAAATTTGAAATTTTGGCAGCTAACTAAAGCCGATGGGGGCAATTCGTGCAAAATATTTTCAAGATGGCGGCACTTCCGGTTATACCAGTTATAAATAGAACACCCTGTATATAATCGAATTTTTGGATTTCTCGAAAAATTCTAGGTATATTTCATGTATAATATCCTATACCTAAGTTCAATTGTTTTTGAGATATTTTGAATTTTATGTAAAAAATGACGTTTGCAGGTCTAGACATAACTATAAATATCTGCTTATAGAAGTCTCTATTATTTATTTCGGGTTGGCTTCCTTGTCCAAAAGGTTACACTTTAGTGGCCTGTGCTGATATTTTTATAATAAATAAATCTAGGGTGATCAAAAACTGACATTATAAATATACTTTAAAAAATCGTTAAAAGTTACTTTTTTCAAACGGAAACCCCAATTTTTATAATTTTATCTTATTTAACACGTAAAATAAGGGTGACTTTGTATAAAGTTGTCTATTCCAAAAATTGGTAGTTTTTGAGTTATTGACGATCTAACATTTTCTATTCTAATAGTACCAGACGGCTTCTAAGTTTTCATGTTAGTTGGCCATGACGGGGAGGCCTGGCGAGAACAAAACCAATTGGTTACTATAGAAACGTAATATTTGTTGTCGATTGACAATTACCTACTATAATGCTATATTAAACTAATAATCATGCCGGGGCGATTAAATTACACACGCGAGGATTACTTGAATTTGTTTACTATCTATGGGGAATCTGAGTTTTAACAAGAACATGCCAGATATTTGCTGGTAGATATCCAGATAAATAGAAACCGTCACCGAACAGCGTTAGACAAATGTTGGAAAACTATAAAAATGTTGAAACCGTGAAGACAAAAATTAATTAAAGAACGCCTATTATCATTATAGTCTAGTCTACAAAAGAGCACAACTTATTTTTTAAATAAATGTTGAAAATGTCTACCTTGTACTTCCAAACATTTTTCGCATCTCCGAATAAATCCCTCGTGGATGGCCGCTCTAATTGAAGCTGGAGATAAACTTTCGAACGCGTTCCTTACCCTTGCCATACAGTCCTCTTTCGTTGTTATTGGATTAAAATAAACGATTCGTTTTATCGTTCTCCATATAAAATAGTCTAAGACTGTCAGATCGGGGGAACGAGGAGTCCACAGGAAAGGTCCATTGTTGGCAATCCACTTGTCGTAAAACATAGCTTGTAAAAAGTTAGTAACTGCAACGGTTCTATGTGGTGGGGCGCCATCGTGTTGGTAGAAAATTTGACTGTGTTCTGCCAAAGGTAAATTACTTAAATATTCGTTGTCCAACTCTTCAAGAATATTCAGATATCTTTCTACTACAAAAGTTTATAGACATAATTTTACGGAAAGAAATGCCTTGATCATATTCATCGATTTACTTGATTTAAGAAGAAACAAAATACATCAAAATTCAATTAATTTAATCTGAAGAGTGCTTAATAAAAAAAAGAAGGGTTAGTACTTTATGACTTTCTCAAGTACCCTGTATAAATAGCTTGTAAATATCTAACTAAAGAAAACTTTCCTATAATACTTGGGACGATATATTTTTTAGATATGATGTGTTACGGTATGTGGACCAATATTTGTATGAAGTAGTGTAGTGTGACCTGTATAAATAATTTAATTTAATTTATTTACGTAATAATATTTACTAAATGATTTATCTAATTTTCGATTGACGCTAAATTGATAAAAAAATTATTATAATATTACCTAAATGGATTATTTTTCATTAAAAAAGTCCTTGTGTTTAGGAAATGTATAACTTAGCATTCAAATTTTCTTCGTAAAAATTCAGTTTTATTATTCCATCGTTCCTTACTACACAAAATACATTAAATTGCCTGGATTCTTGAAAGTTCCGCGATCTTACTGCATCATCGAATCACTTCAAAAATGGGAATTGTGTCTATTGAAAAGGCCATTGTACCATTGTTAAAATAAACTTGCAAAACTGTACTCTTTTTGGCAAATGAGTGTCTTTTAGATGTTAAACCAATGATATTAAATAAGGTTGGAGGATTCCTGATGGTCTTGCCACGTTTCTTAAGGATGTCATTGGATATGCTGCAAAATATCCCAGAATTGCAATCTCGACATTTTCATTATCAACAATGCGCTTCCTCTTATTAATTTTTGCCTTGACGTTTCCAAAATTTTTATAGTTTTCCAACATTTGTTTAACGCTGTTCGGTGACGGTTTCTGTTTATCTGGATATCTATCAGCAAATATCTGGCATGTTCTTGTTAACACTCTGTTAGATTCCCCATAGATAAAAACAAATTCAAATAATCCTCGTGTGTGTAATTTAATCGCCCCGGCATCGGCATGATTATTAGTTTAATAATTATTATAATTATTATAATAAATAAATAATATTTTAGTAGGTAATTGTCAAACGATCACAAATATTACGTTTCTATAGTAACCAATTGTTTTTGTTCTCGCCAGGCCTCCCCGTCATGGCCAACTAACAAGAAAACTTAGAAGCCGTCTGGTATTATTAGAATAAAAAATGTTTAATCGTCTATAACTTAAAAACTACAAATGTTTGAAATAGACAACTTTATACAAAGTCACCCTTATTTTAAGTGTTAAATAAGATAAAATTATAAAAATTGGTGGTTTCCATTTGAAAAAAGTAACTTTTAACGATTTTTTAAAGTATATTTATAATGTCAGTTATTGATCACCCTATATTTATTTATTATAAAAATATCAGCACAGGCCACTAAAGTGGATTCTTTTGGACAAGGAAGCCACCCGCAAATAAATAATAAAAACTTCGATAAGCAGATATTTATAGTTATGTCTAGACCTGCAAACGTCATTTTTTACACAAAATTCAAAATATCTCAAGAACAGTTCAACATGTATAGGATATTATACATGAAAATGAATTTTTCGAGGAATCCAAAAATTCGATAATATATAGGGTGTTGACGTCTATTTCCGGTATAACTGGAAGTGCCGCCATCTTGAGAATATTTTGCGCGAATTGCCCCCATCGACTTTGGTTGGCTACCAAAATTTCAAATTTTTCCAAAGCTTACTTTATGAGAAATCGATCGCCGCAGTTCGTCGTGGGACACTCTGAATAGACCATCAAGTTAAAAAAATGTAAGATGACATCATTTCTTTAAAATGACACTTAGAAGAAATATTCCCTGATGTCATTAATCTCGCTTTTTACCATCCTACATTTTTGTAATACATCTTTCGTTTGATCACTTTTTTTATAAATTAAATAATAGCTATTTCATACATCGGGCACTTGGTATATTAATACCTAATTATAAACTTATATTTATTATACGTATTAGTATGCTAAAGCAGTACACTTAATTTGGATATGTAGACCTTGATAAAGGTATTAGGCAAATAAATGCGTAAACTACTTAGGTCAATATTTTGGACCAAAAAAAAGTCCATTTACACCTGAATTAAACCGTAAAAGTTCTCTTTGCCTAACATCTTAATTTATTAATTATTGTTTATTTACAATATATATTTCAACAGATTTATTTTGTACACGTGTTATTTTGCAGAAAAATGAAAAACAGTGATGTCTGTAGCTTTATAAATAGATGAATGACGTGAATAAATCGGCACAACAAAAACAGCAGGCTTTTATTTTCGATATTAAAATTAAACTAAATATTATGTAAATTTTAAATCAAACTAATATATTAAACCTTTTAGGAACATTTTAACATAAATACAACATCACTAATTCCTCCACAAAAAATGTTGTATTGAAAATGTTCAAAATTTCCTTAGTAAGATAGGTTTCCTTAGTGTTTACTTTGTTTTCTTTTTTTCACCATTTTTATTTAAAGATTACACTGGTTAACAAGAAATTTGCCACAGAAAAAAAAATTACCTGTTTTTGGTGTTTTTTTGTGCGCTGAAACCAAATATATTTTTAGAATTTTTCTATCACCCACAGTTTTTATGTTTCAGTATAAAATATAATACAGGTAGTATATTAAATTATAATACAGGTAGCAGCTCAATATAGTGCACAAATACTTAATTTTGCAGTACACTACCTGTTTTTATTATATATTTAGCATAATAAAGTTCAGATAAGAGAACATTTTATTATACAGGTAATATAATATAGTCTATGCCGCCGCTGCTGCCGGCACGTAGCCATTTTATACACCTATGACGGTCAATCAGTCCAACGGCTTAGTCGTTTGTTAGACGACTTTACCAAGCGCGTTTATCGTGTCTCGTGTGCAATCCGGAATTTAGAACTATTCAGTTGTGTTTTATTTTTGGTGTATACCAAAATACCGTGTTTTCACAAAATGCCTAGAAATTGTGTAAATCACCCAAACAGTTTCTGCTATATCTGCGGTGAGTTAACGTTTAAATTCCAAAAACGTTCATTTACACCTCTGATTAAAAAATGCTACGAACAGTACTTTGGCTGTAAAATAGGAGATCAAGATAAATTGGGGCCCCCCATATTTGTTGTGTTACTTGTGTTAAAACTCTCACAGCCTGGGCAAAAGGAACTCGTCATATGGCATTTGCTATTCCTATGGTTTGGCGAGAACCTAAAGATCATAGCTCGGATTGTTATTTCTGTTTAACAAATATAACTGGGATAACATAAAAATCCAAACACACTGTCAAGTATCCATATTTGTTGTGTTACTTGTGTTAAAACTCTCACAGCCTGGGCAAAAGGAACTCGTCATATGGCATTTGCTATTCCTATGGTTTGGCGAGAACCTAAAGATCATAGCTCGGATTGTTATTTCTGTTTAACAAATATAACTGGAATAACATAAAAATCAGATGAGTGGCCAAACACACACTGTCAAGTATCCAAACTTACCATCGGCAATAAGACCAGTACCTCACAGTGATCAGCTACCTGTACCACAGCCTCCGGAGCATATGATCCTGAGTGATGATGAGTCGGAAGATGTTTTAGAAGGAAACAGGGCAGAAACAAATTTGCAATCTGATCCGCTATTTGACCCAGGTCATTTTTCAAATAAGCCACATTTGTTAAGTCAAGGGGATCTGAACGGTCTTGTACGAGACTTAAACTTGTCTAAGAAGCAAGCCGAACTTTTAGGTTCTAGGTTAAAGAATTGGAATCTCCTTCAGAAGGAAACTAAAGCTTCGTTTTATCCTAGTCGTCACTATAAAACTATGCGTGATGGAAAAAATCTGAAAACATATTTGAATTGAGCGTAAAAAGTTTTATATAGTTATTTATGAAAAAAAAAAAAAAAATATATATATATATATATATATATATATATATATATTTCAAAAATTACCTTATTTAGAAAACATATTTTCGTGTTTTATATGGCTTAAGTTCGTGTGGAAAAAAGTTTAATTTTGTTAACCAGTGTTATTTGATATACTTATTTGTAGGTAGCATAGAGGATGACTTGTTACTCCATAGCGTTTTCCTGCGATTTTTGCTGCTTGACAGCTAATATTACTCAGGCTATTCAGACGTACCTCCTTATTTCATTGCAAGTCAATATTGTTTTCTTCCTTAGTTACATTTTTGGGATACATTTTTAAAAAAATAGTAAGTGTGACTGTTAAAAAAACAACATTCCCGGTATCTATATTGCTTATCTGGGCCTGAGCTTCGTCAAGCCATTTTCACAACCTTTTAAAAATGTTCCATTTCCTTTGCTACAATATACTTATATTGTCATATCGGTGCTTACAAAAACCCATTGCAATATAAAACTCAAGTTTTCACGGCTTTGGTCAATTAAGAAATCATGGTTCTTGAGATTAAACCATGTCGAATTGGAACTACTATCCGACGTTTCTCTTTCGGTTGTATGAGCCATCTTCAGAGATCTTTACTCCACGAATCTGTACACTAAATTAGTTCAGAGAGATTCAGTTGAACTTATATACCTGACTTTGGTAGCCGAACCGTGACTCTGTGTTAAGATCGGTTTCCATGTGTGTTGCAGACCGTAACCCAGTGGCGTAACTACAATGGTGCGGGTGATGCGGTTGCGCCAGGGCTCGAGCATTTGGGGGCCCGGTTAAAGTCTACAGAAAAAAACTATCGTATTAGAACTATCGATAGAACCAAAGTTTACTGAATAATATTAAGTAGACTTTGATAGAACTAAAAACTATCTTTTTATAAAAGCGCACATTTAAGTAATTTACAAATTAACATTTACAAAACTAAGCGGCTTTTATGGATAGGCGATTTCTACGGGGAATAGGGAGCGAAGATGTAAAATAATTACTGAACTGATAGTTTATTTTAAATTATTTGCTATTTACTTTGGACAGAGCCGCATTACCCATTATACGCGGGCCTAGGGCCCGTCGAAAAGAGGGCCCGCCGCCCTGCTGCAACCAAAATTATATAATTTTCTTTGTTTCATTTTATCAGTAAGTAGGTAATTTTTTAAATATTATTATATTAAAGGAAGGGATAAACGTCTGCGATATGAAAAACTTTTTGTTTGGTCGTCACTTTTTCCCACGAGCTTGGGGCCCGTAAATACGTTTGGGCGAAAATAATTAATCCGGCACCGACTGCAATGCTCTTAGGGATATGGTCTTTAGGGGCTAGTAATCTCAAGCGGGCCTAGGGCCCCAAAAATTGTAGATGTAGTAATGGATTTTGGTGCTCATTTTTTGTGTTCTGTGGTAGGCGCCAGATTAAAACAGACGTATAATTGCAGTGATACTGATTTTATATTATCTTTTGTAAGTATTCATCGTTTTAGTTGTGATAAAATGAATTACTATACCAATCGGGTACAACTAAAAGAAAACGAAGCAAAATTAAAAAAGCATATAAACAATTTTTTTCAAGTTATAGACAAAAGCAACACCAGTCAGTCGTCTAATCGTAAATCGGTGTAATTAGAATTATTATTATACTTTACATGGAATATATTATGGTTGATATATGACCTTATTTCATTTTTCTGTGATACCTATCTGATTTGCTAGAGCTGTTCTGAATGTTAAAGCAAGATTTCAATATTTTTTTGCGATTTATGAATGTTCCTATTTTTTTTTATTTATATGGACTTATTATAGAGAGGGGAGGGGGAGTTACTGTCGTAACTCGTATCTTTATTGAATTTTTTGCATGTTTAAAAATTTCAATAAATTCTCTAACTATTTGTTCATAAAATCCTGGAACCAATGCTAGAATCTTGGTTTATTTTACATTTATAATATTGCAAATGGTTTGCTGGTATTTAGCTGCAGCAGATTGAACAACTTGTTTCTTTTTAATACATCGCTTATATTCCTTAAGTCAAGCGGATATCGAGCGTCCTGTTTCTTTCATATACACTTCTCCACAGGAGCAAGGAATTTTATAAACACCATCTGTTTATGTGCATTGAAGATTGTGCGTATGTTGGACCACCGAAGTAATCTTCCTATTTTATCTGTAGCGCTATGCATGTGGGGAAGAACAACACTGCCCAAGAAGCACTTTTATTCACGAATACGTCATTGTTACCACAAGTATTTTTATTGAAGTAACCGGAACTTGGTGTCGCCACGTGGTGTTTAAGCTGAGACTACGTAGTCATTACGAAAATGGGAAACAATTTTAGGATAACTATTTCGTGAATAACATGTAACTTAACTTTGACTATTACTTAGATAGTACGGAATTGTGTGGTTCCATTTAAGTACCCGAATAGTAATAATTTACCCTATTCGTCACTTTCTTATTTCTGTCTTTATTTAATCCGTTTTAAAAATATCTATGGTTCGTTTTAATACAAACAAAATTGTTATGGCAACTTCAAACAATCAAATTGGGAATATGGTGTACAGGTTGTCCGGATTTGGTTGCAAAAGCAGGGTATCTCGCTTATTTTTAAAGATAGAACCTTGCGATTTTCACGTACCTGAGCTAATTTTTTGTGAAACTCATGAAGCCGTAAACAAAATTTTCATAGCCTTCTTCGTTTATGAGATACAGGGCGAAATAGAAAATTTTGCATTTTGGGACCCCCCTCGTATCTCGGTTATCTTTTAACTTGAGGCAAAGGGAAAAATTGTTGCTTATGCAGTTTTTTACGCTGGATCCAGTGGCGTAGTCATATTTTTCATTTGAGTTGTTATTTTTTAGATATGACCCAAAGTTGTGTTTTTTTTAAATAGGACACCCTGTATATTTGTCCAGAAATTGATTTGTCCTTTTAAAAGCTTCTCAAAAATATATAATAGTATGGGTCTATTTTAATAAACAACCACAAAAATTCTAATTTTTATAATTATTATCATCCCAAATTTTGCATTAGGCCATGCAAAACGATGCCGTTTTCTTTTGTTTTCTTGGAAGCAAATGACATTTCCCAATTTTGTACGCGTATATAAAATATAGCGCTAGTTTTTTTGTATTTATTTATTGTGTAAAAATATAATATAAAATAATAATAAATTATAAAATATAATAATAAAAATATAAACTTTCGAACATTATGAAAAGTACGATATGTTAGCTTGTTTTATAATAAGTAATGAAAATGTTGAAGCGGCTTTTGAGATATATTTTAACAGGTAAATAGTTATAGGTATGTTGAAATACTATTGCTTAATTTTTACTTAGATATCCAGAAGGAGGCAACCTAATATATCCATTTTTTATCGGATAAAAAAGAATTTACTTAATCACGGATCATTTATCAAACCTCGTACGAAAACATATAATAAAGAAAATCGGGAGGCTGAGGAAATTACGGTTTTGGCTAATGCAGAAGCTTACCCTACAAACTCTTGTAGGGCCAGTGAAAAGAGCATAGGGATTCCAAAAACTAGAGTTCAAGAAATTCTAAAAAAGCACAAATCCCACCCATAAAAATTTAGGCTCGTGCAGCACTTACAGCCAGGGGATGCAGAGCGTCGGGTAGTCTTCTGCAATTGGTTTCGAGAAAGATGCGATATGGTTAGGGATTTTGAAAGGAAGGTTATATGGTCAGACGAAGCACATTTCAGTAATTCTGGTATACTCAATAGGCACAATAGTAGATTCTGGTCTCAGGAAAATCAACACCAAATATTTCCCAGAAAACAGCAGGGCAGGTTTGGTCTAAATGTGTCCTGCTTCATATTAGGAACACATAAAATTTTATATATTTGAGGGAAATCTAACAGCCAATCGCTATATAGAAATTTTAGAGGCAGCTATACCTGAATTACTTGACGATGTTCCTCTAGCGCAAATTAACGAAATTTATTTTCAACAGGACGGTGCTCCTGCACACAATTCTGGAATGACGAGATTTCTGGACAATAATTTTACCAATCAATAGATCGGAACAAATGGACCTATAAGATGGCCCCCTAGGTCACCAGATTTCTTTCTATGGGGATATCTGGAAAATAGAATTTACAAAGACTACTATGATAACGCCCAAGATTTAGGAAATGCAATAAGAGAAAATTTTCGCTATTTACAAAATCATACCTTTATTTTGCTTAATTCCCTAAAACGAATACGAAAATTGTGCGAAGCATGCATAGAACAAAATGGAAATCAGTTTGAATAGTTCTTTTGATTTCCTTGATTACTGTAGTTCTTATACGACAGTTGATTTTTGCTGAAAGGCTTGTTACATAATAATTTATTACTGTTTTGTTCTTGTGTTACATAAATCTAGGTGGGTGGTACTTTTTTGGTGCGAAATTATCAATACATATTTTGATAAATAGATTTAATTACATATTTATCTATTGTTAGGATGTAGATATTGTTAACGACTTGAGATAAAAGGCAGCATTGTTTTGCATGGCCTACTGCAAAATTTGGGATGATCATTATAAAAATTAGGATTTTTGTTGTTGTTTATTAAGAGAGACCCATACTATTATATATTTTTGAGAAGCTTTTAAAAGGACAAATCAATTTCTGGACAAATATACAGGGTGTCCTATTTAAAAAAACACAACTTTGGGTCATATCTAAAAAATAACAACTCAAATGAAAAATATGACTACGCCACTGGATCCAGCGTAAAAAACTGCATAAGCAACAATTTTACCCTTTGCCTTAAGTTAAAGGATAACCGAGATACGAGGGGGGTCCCAAAATGCAAAATTTTCTATTTCGCCCTGTATCTCATAAACGAAGAAGGCTATGAAAATTTTGTTTACGGCTTCATGAGTTTCACAAAAAATTAGCTCAGGTTCGTGAAAACCGTAAGGTTCTATCTTTAAAAATAAGCGATATACCCTGCTTTTGCAACCAAATCCGGGCACCCTGTACAGCATATAGAATACATTATTGGTATTTGAGGTAAAATACATGCGTTTTACTTAGTTTTCTAGCTACGTTAAGGCCCTAAAATTAAAACGCAGGCAATTTCTGAATATGCTGATAATAGTCGTAAAAAAATTACGCTCCATTAAAATTCGTTAATTTTCAGTACATTTTAGTTAAATATTTTGGCCAATTTAAATCTCAAAAATGTAATTTTGGACTTTTGTTTAAATAGTAATTATCATTAATTCTTTTTTTAACGTGATGTTTATTTTGTATACATTTTTAATCTTTATACTCACAAAAATAAACATCATATCTAAATATTTATAAGGGAGATGAAAATAAACAATTGCGTTCTATTGGACTTTTACTTTTATTGGCTGCATTTCTTGACTGAGAAAATTAATTAACATCAAGTGTCTACGACTGCTCCCATCCGATTTTATAATTTTGGATTCTTTAAATAAGCAACTGTCACTTATACCCAATTGCACTGAAGTCTTGAACACTAAGGTGGTAAAGTTATCTACAAAGTTCCCATTGAACCTACACTGTATATTATTGCCAAGCGGTTACGGTTTGCGAACATTCCGCTGGTTCTTTAAAATTTAATGCGTTGTGTCGTAGTATGCGGAGAGTTGCGGTACTTGAGTCATTATTATAACTTTGCCATCTGTCATAATCATAACCCTTTGTTTCGTTTTTATTTCTTGTTTCCTTAAAATAACGCTTTAGGTTGTTTTGTTCAGGTATGATATAACCAAATTGTGGTATTTGGGCTGGAATATTTGAGAGCTTCTACCTCAAATTGAGGTGCTGAATGAAATAAAATATACACTAAGACATGAAACAATATTATCTTTTACAGCAAAATAAAACCAAAATATAATAATGTGCAATATTTAATAACTTTTCTTGGAGTAAACTTAAACTTAAGACATTTACGGTCATAGTCATTTACACATTCATCACAAACACTTAATAATTACAAGCAAAAAACAGGTGAACCAGGCTTAAATACATTTCTCCAAATGGTCATTGGCTGAGAACTTCTTGTTTGAAATAATATTAATTTTAATAATCACAAAAGCTGATAAAATGATATAAGAAACCCACGTATGCGGACAGTAAACAAAACGATTTTAGCAGCAATATGGCCGAACCAATCAAAAATTGGTTACCCTGTTGTCGCCACTGTCCTTATAAAATCACCGACCGAATCTCGTATCAGCGCCCTCTATCTCCGGAACCTCAAGTACAAGAGGTAATAGTTTACTTGTAGTAAATAATTACTGTAATTCTTACTTCTAACTTGCAGCAGAAGAATAACGACTGGTAATAGCCAGTTTAAAGTAACATTAGACGACAACTTTTTTTACTCTGCAACGACTCATTTTACTTTATAGTAATACGTTATAGGAGTACATTTGAATGTAATGGAGTAGCCTCTGCAAGGTTCAAGAAGGTACTGATACTTAATATTTGTAATTTAGTACACAGATTAGAAACAGTAGCTTTGAATAATTACTATTATTTCACGGAAAAGAGATAAGGACCTTGGAGTCAATTCCTTAAATAGTTGCTTGGCAGTAGTTATTATATAATTACTTTACATGGAAAATCACTATAAAGTATTATTCGCAGTGACAAAGACATACATAATACTTTAAAACGTGTAATCCAAAATGTTTATTGATATATAGTGGGATTATTAGTAATAAATACGTAAAAACTTTTAAAGAGTAGTAGTGGAAACAGTTGTAGCTACTTTAGCGCTAGCTGGGTACCTAACGGAGGATGGTGGTGGAAATTTGCATTTAATTATCTATTTGTATGCGTCAGTTTTCTATACACAGCATGATCTAATGTATCATTTTCCTTCCTTTGAGTAAATACATGTAGATCGAGAATCGTTCCATTAGATTCAATTTCCATTGTGAATTTAATAATATAATATTGTTGAATAAGATGGTCCAGAGATATGAAAAAATTATACATGAGGCCAAACCAAAAAGGGTTTTAGTGGAGTGGACGTTAAAGAAATATCCTCAAAATGCTTTCATAAAGATATTCGTTACCATACATGATAGAGGAAATCCCATAGCTGACCCTGAAGTTTGTTCATAAAAAGTTCCTTGAGAAATAAAATAAGTAGTTGTAAGATAAGCTTTCACTAAGTCTATTAGGTTATTATGAAGATTGTTATGGTCCAATATGTCCGATATAATGGAAATTGGGTAGCTAACAGGAACTTTTGTGTATAGAGATTCTTCGAAACTGATCAATATATCTTCGGGATCCAACTGGATTATCTCAAGTATTCCACGAAATATGCAGATTTTTTTTATAAAGAAATCTATTTTTCCAGTAAATGGATTAAGAAAACTTGAAAGATATTTACCTAGTTTGTATGTTGGTGAGTCTATTGCATTGGCGATCGGTCGAAGTGGTACATTATTTTTGTGTATCTTGGGAAGACCGTAGAACCTGGGAATCTCGAAGTTGCTTGGCTTTAATCATTTCTTGTCCGCTGGTGGTAGACTGGATGCGGTAATCAGATTGGTGATTCGTTTTTCTAGTCTACTTGTAGGGTCAGCCTGCATAACCTTATAGGTGTTGTTCTTCAAAAGTTGAGTTACCTTTTCCACTACTCCGTTCTGCCAATGACGACTATAGCTCTGCTTGTATCTGCTGGAAGGACCAGAATGTTTGCGTTTTCATGTATGGTCTTCATCGCTATTTTTTCGGTTACGAAGGGCTTCGACTTCGGTAGTTTTGAATTCTTAATGAACTTCGTTGTCACATATCTGATACCAGATCTTGTAGAGTAAATATTCCTGAAGATGCCTAGTGTAAATGAAGGCAAAACGTCGACAGGTAATTTCAATTTGAGACGGTCAAATTTAAAAATTCATGATTTCTTAACCCATTGCTATACTTTTCCTAAGAATTGAATCAAAAATATTTTTTTACACACCCATAAATATTTTCCTTTTTAATTAGTTTAAAAAATTACTTCCTAAAATATTAGCATGATAAATTCGAACACTCGCTTACATAAATACGAAGAAAAACATCAATTTTGTCAATAATTACTAAACTGTGGTGAAGGACTCATGATTTAGGTCTTGAGTTCTGGGTCTACTGTTAAGGTACTCAGGGAACGAAGCTAGTTTTTCTGATATTTCGGGGGAAATTCTACCGCCTATCTGCTTTAAGTATTTTATTTTCTAGTTGCTGAAGACGGAGGTAGACTTTTCTCCGAAACGTCCTCAAAACTAGATATTTTTCATTCCTCAGGTACACTTACAGTAGAACCAGAGCCCAAGGATACAATTTAGAAATTAAAAGTTTTTTATACAATATTCTTATTGTCATTATTATTTTATGTGGTGAAATACTCGCAATAATTTTCTTCTTAAACACATATTTTGTCCTGTGTGTTTCATTATCAGAATGGTATTAGTAGCTGTATATATATATTTTTAAGATATTATTGTGGTCTCCACCTTATTGCAAAGTTAGACTAGGACAATAAAATAAAAAGAATATTTCATGTTAAAAAAATTTCATTACCACTAAAACCATAATGGGACGCGATCAATATGCGAGAAGCGTCGAGGTGTTATTGAGCCATAAAAAAAATTCATTACTATTGACACCATAAATATGTTACCCAATCGTTTTTTTACCGTATGTTGTGACTTAAAATTAGTCGGTGGTAATTATATTTAAATGAAAATAGCTTCGATTTCCCAAAACCTTATGCTAACTAGAAAACACACTGAGTAAACTCAGTAATATTTATCAATCGAGTTTTATTTGTTTTAAAACACAAAAATGTATTATTTAAACTACACATATGCGGCCGGTTTTAAAAAGTAAACATTATGGTAATTCTTATTTGCAAACGTAAACATATGAATAGTTCTTTGACATAAGGTAGAAAGATTGTTTCATGATAAGTGTTGTTCTTAGATTTCTTCTTCTCTTCTTAGTCAACTTTCTTCCATCCAATGTCGGAGATTGGCTTCCTAGTCTCTTTGTACGGAAGATGACAAACTGGGTTCTCTATTTTCCTTATCAGTAACCATCAAGTCAGTTTCTGATACTATCTCTCCACGTAATTTGGATTCTACGTTTCGATCTTTTGCCGAACCAGCGTTTTTATTTTTCACTTTCTTCGTAACAGGAAAGTATTGTTCTTGTGAAAAAAAAACGACTGAAGAAAATTGCGACCTAATAAAATGCTAAACAAATTATTACTGAAAAAATTGCTAATCCAATTTAGCTCAAATTTTGCTGAAATATCAAGTCTAATGTAGAAATAAAAATTTTATTGAAGAGCCATTATTGTAAAAGAACTTGGTGACCTAATTAAGTTTTTAAGAAGTCGCTGTTTATGGAGGAAAATAATAAATGGCATAATTGGGTTTTCAATATATTATGTACACAAACTTTCAAAAATAATGAAATAATTATAAATTAACAACAACTAAAAACAAAAGTTATCTATGATGTATATACAGTGTGTATCAGCCAAATGGAATAAATTCGATAATAAATAAATGGGGGCGTGTTCGGAAAAACGCTTGGACCCGTCGATTGGTATTTTTAGTTGCTCATTTTCTCCAATAAAAACTTTTTATACAGGGTGTGTCCTGTAACAGTGGTCAATGCCAACTTTCTTATTTCAAATGCAACACCCCAGATATTATTTAATTTTTGAATTCTTTAGGAGATTCTAAACATATTTTATGTTCAATGTCCTATACCTATCTTCAACTATTTCGGCAATATTAAGTGTTTTCAAATTTATTGCAAAAATTAAGATTAAAAAAATAAAATTATTTATTTCTTTATAATGTATAAACAAAAGTAAAAAGTTAATTTAGGAACTGTTGAATATGCTCGCCGCGAACGTCTTGGCAAATTCCTAATCTTAAATAGAAATTTCTTCTAACGTTATTTAGCATCTCAGGCGTGACCGATCTAATCGCAAGCGTTATTCGTCTTCTTAAGTCAGCTAAGTCGAGGGGTTTAGTTTTGTATACAACATTTTTAATATGTCCCCATAAGAAAAAGTCTAATGGCGTCAGATCAGGGGATCGCGCTGGCCATTCTATCAATCCTCGTCTCCCTATCCACCGATTTGGAAATATTCCGTTGAGGTACTGCCGGACATTAATTTGGTAATGGGGCGGTGCTCCATCTTGCTGAAACCATATCATATTCGCTGGAACTTGTGGGTTTGCTGGATCCGGATAAAAATTTGTCAAAGTTGGCACGACATTATTTTGGAGCAGTGCTAAATAATTATCGCCATTCAAATTGCCGTCAATGAAAAAGGGGCCTATGATATGATCCCTAACAATTCCTGCCCAAACATTAACCTTTTCAGGATATTGAGTATGTTCTTCGCTGATCCAGTGAGGATTTTCCCTAGACCAATAGCGGCAATTTTGACGATTTACATGACCGTGAAGTGTAAAGGTGCACTCATCCTAAAACAAAACATGTTCTAATTGAATAACATTGTTATCTAAGATAGCCATCATTTGTTCACAAAAATAAGTTCTCCTATCATAATCGTCTTCCATTAACTCCTGAGTTGGTATCACTTTATAGGGATGCATTTTATTTTCTTTTAATGTTCGAATAATCGACGAATGGGTAATATCGAACATTGAGGCGGCTTGTCGACTAGAAATATGTGGGTTTTCCTCAAACTCAAGCATAATATCCAATTTAGTATCATCATTTATTGAATTGGCAGCTGCTTTTTTTATCTGCCTCACATGTCCAAGCTCGCGAAACTGCTTTTCTATTTTACTAATTGTCCCTTGGGATATATGCGGCAAATTTGGAAATTTTTCATGAAATAAGCGAGCAACTTCCACTTGTGTTCGTGTGTTATCTCCATAACCAATCATTTGTAGAATTGTTATTTTATGCATTTCTGTTAAATGAACCATTTTTCTGATATTAGGTATTATGCAGTTAACGAAATTCAAAAGACTATGACACTGACATTGACAACTACTGTCTTGCAAAGAGAAAGGCCAGGCATTTTACACAAAAGTCAACAAAACTTAAAAGTAAACAAAACTGGCTCTTTTTGTTCCATATCAATAAAAAGGAACGCTAAAATGGTTTTTGCTTACATTCTTAATATGAAGACCTAAATGGTAAATAAGTATTGAGTGTGTTGTAGCGAATTTTTGTAATCAAATAAATAGTTCAGTAACCAGAGCCACTTTCATGAATAATAATAAATTCGAAATAAATAAAATAAAAATAAATTTGAAAACACTTAATATTGCCGAAATAGTTGAAGATAGGTATAGGACATTGAACATAAAATATGTTTAGAATCTCCTAAAGAATCCAAAAATTAAATAATATCTGGGGTGTTGCATTTGAAATAAGAAAGTTGGCATTGACCACTGTTAGAGGACACACCCTGTATAAAAAGTTTTAATTGGAGAAAATGAGCAACTAAAAATACCAATCGACGGGTCCAAGCGTTTTTCCGAACACGCCCCCATTTATTTATTATCGAATTTATTCCATTTGGCTGATACACCCTGTATGTAAGTTTGTATGCTATATTAGAGTATAAAAATCGGAAAATTTCCTTTAACCGGAACTTCCCTCGTTATGAATGTTACCTTTTATTAGGAATAGTGAAATGTGACCCAATTAGGTCCAAACATTTTTATTGGATGCCATTTTGTTCCAACATATTGTATTTCTACCAATATTTTACAAGTCTCTACTTATGCCACATTCGATTTTTGGTTATAATTTAAACTAAATTCAGTAAGTTGTTTTTACATTGACACACACTACAATAAATTTGTTTACGTCATGTTAAATTCGTATTTTATACGTTGATTTTTTAAACACTTTATTTGACTGCCATTATGTTTCGCTATCTTGAATTCGTACCACAACTTTACCAGTTTATCTCTGTATGACACTTAATGCTTGCACAAAATTTGAAATCAATCTAATAAGTATTTTTTTCAGGGTGATTTTTTAAATATTGTATTAGGCCGCCATTTTGTTTTCATATTCATATCAAAATGTTACCAGTTGATTCTTATGTAACATGTGATTTCTGTGCCAAGTTTGAGGTAAATTGGTTAATTAGTTTTTTGAGTAACAATTTTTTTAACGTTTCACTAGGCCGCCATCTTGTTCCGGCATATTGGATTTTTACAAAGTCATTCCTATAAGATGTTTAATTTTTTACTAAAATTTGAAGTCTATCTGATGAATAGTTTTTAAGTTATGTCGCGAACAGACAGACAGACAGACAAATCGACAGACGGACTGAGGGAATCGATAAAACATATTTTTTGGCATCTAGGGACGCTAACACGCGAAGATATGTAAAACCTGAAATGATGATTTTTTCAGGCTATAAAAATTTTAGTTGGCCGCCATTTTGTGCCGCTATCTTGAATTAGTATTAAAGTCTTACTAGTTTATCTCTATACCACAGTTATATGTTATGCTTGTTTTTTGTGTAAAATATAAGATAAATTGGATATTTAGTTTTTTTAGTAATGATTTTTTTTACTTTATGATGTATATATGTAAGCTGTATGCTATATTTGTTCTTGACCTTTAATTTTTGACCAAAACTTCAATTTTTGTCAAGTTTTTTTTGTGATCTAGGGTAAAAGGTAAAGATCTGAACCGGTAGAAAATATATGCAAAATGTGTAGTGTAGTTTTCAATGCTTATAATTAATAAATGTACTGTCATTATTGATAGCCACAGGATCAAATCAAATCAAATCAAATCAAATATATTACGTAGAAAATGTTTACAATATTACTTGAAAGATGATTGCACACCTAGATGTATCATCTGTGTGTGTACAAAAGAAAAGAAATTTTGTTGTAATTACCTATTGCTAAATTCTTAAATTATAACCTATACTAAATAAATGATATGCGTACAAACTAAATACGTGGCTAACCTAAAATCATATAATTTTACACTAACATAAGGGATAGAATAAATTTTAAAAATTATAGAATTTAAATAAGACTTATTTGAAGTAAAAATTTGCTATCTACTTAAGGTGCCAGTAAATACCTCGAAGTTTTGTTTCAAGAAAATTGAGATTTTTTTACTAAAAAGGTTTCTGTTCGGTATACGTCGGATATTAAGCGGAAGCAAATTATAAAGTGTAGGACCAAAGTATGTCAGATATCTTTGGTTTCTTGTTCTGGACAGGAAAGGAACACATACGGACTCCACCGATCTGCTTCTGGTATGATAATTATTTAGAATAGGTTGCAGCCTTAGTTCGGGATGTTTGTAAACTATCAAAAGTACTGATTTTACATACAACTGTTGCAAGGTTAAACTTGGGCTTCTTGATACAGAAGTTCGGTAGAGTATCTGGGTTTTTTTTGTAAATTACTTTAAGGAGATATCTTTGAGGTACATTTAAAATATTTAGTGTTGTATTAAATGCCCCTCCCCATATTGACAGACCGTATCTAATGACTGATTCAGCTAGTGTGATGTATAATAATTTGAGGATATTGATTGGCATGATATTTCTGATTTGATAGAATTTATAAATTAGTTTACGTAGTTTTAAATTTGTACTTTCTATATGTTTATCCCACTTAATATTCTGATCAATTACAACGCCGAGATATCTGATACATTCAGTTTTATTCAGAAAATCAATGCAGTGGCACGGTGTCTCATTTGATAAACACTGAAGCGTATGCATTTTTATCCAATTAGCATCAAATTGGTGAGAGTCAAGGAGAAACACATAAATTTTGTTTTTTCCATGTTAATTGTCAATCGGTTTTCATCCAACCATTGACGTACCTTTGCAAATTCAGATATGGTGTGCTCCACTGTAGCATTCCAGGTACTGTACAAGAAGAAACACATGGATGTAAACACACTGTACTATTTCAAAACTGCTGTAATCATTTTGTACCATTGTTTTTTCACATTGTTTCTGATCATTAAGATAACTCCTTATTAAGTTATGGCATAATCCTCTCATTCCGTAGTTGCTTAGCTTGTTTAGAAGAATATCATGCAGTACGGTATCGAAGGCTTTGGCCAAATCCAAGAAGATCGCAAGGGGTTTTTTACTTCTATTAATAGCATTATAAATAAAGTTTGATACCTCATAAAGTGCGCCTTCCGTTGATCTTCCATGACGAAATCCAAATTGATTCGGAGAAAGAATGTTATGTTTTTCTATGTGGCTTATAATTCTGTCCCTTATACAAACTTCCAATACTTTTGCAATATTATTAATTAGGGATATCGGCCGGTAATTGCCCGGTAAATAAGTCTTTTTACCTTTATGAATAGGTATGACAACCGACTTCTTCAATTCACAAGGAATTATACCCGTCGAAATGGAACAGTTAAAAATATGTGGTAGAGGCTTAGCAATAAAATTTCGTATTTCTTTCAGCATTTTACTAGTAATTCCGTCTAATCCAGGTGCAGAGTTACTTTTTAATCCGTTTATAATTTTTTTTACGTCCTCCTCAGTTACTGGCATTAAAAATATACTCGGATAATTTATTTGGTTGTTATTATATTTTTTCTCAGAAGGGAGTTTGTCTGCCATTGTTTTACCAATATTTATGAAGTATTTATTAAATATGTCTGCAACTATTTTCTTATTTTGTTGTAAAACATTGTTATCATCTTTTAGCGAGAGATTTTGGTTATTTTGGGTAGTATTTTTATACTGTAGTTCTTCATTTATTATTTGCCACATTTTTTTGGGATTTTGCTTGGTTTCCTCAAATTTGTTTTTAAAGTAGTTTGCTTTAGTTTCTTTTATTAGTTTATTTAGAGTATTTCTATAATTTTTGTATTCACTCATAAGTGTTGCATTATTTTTATTTTTTAGAATTTGTTTTTTTAATATGTCCCTATGTCTAATAGATTTTACTAGGCCCGAAGTTATCCAAGGCTTTAGCTTTTTTGTCCTTGCAGTTATTGTGATTTTTTCATGTGAAGATTTAATGGCGTAGTTTAATTTATTACTAAAAATTCATATGCAGATTCGCTTTGGTTTTTGTCATATACATCATCCCATCGAGTTTTCTCTAATATTTGCTTTAATTTATTATAGTTGAGATGCCTGTAGTATCTTTCTTCGTTTTTATAATTTTTATGAATTTTAATAAGGGACTGTATTTTTAAAACAATAGGAAGATGATCTGTTATATCAGATGTAATAATATATGGAATAAACCGAAATGTATCAGTTATTTTCAGGGGCAGTAAAGAAAAAAATGATCGATACAAGATTCGCATTCTGTTGTTATCCTGGTTGGTTTATTTATATAACTCAAAAACCCGTTCTTAGTGAGAGTATTTTCATAATTATTTACAGCTCCATTCGGACGCATTAAATTTATATTATATGTCTCCAACAAAAATACACACTGAATTGTTGTTTTTATTTAATAGTATTTCGTTAAGGTCGGTAAGAAATATAGTAACATCGGATGATGGTGGTCTATACAGCGCAAAAATTTGATAAGTAATTTCACTATATTTGAAGTTTAAAATTGAAAAAGTCACATCGTTATACCTTATATTCTCAAAACCGTCAACATGTATAACCTTCCTGACCAAAACTAGTACACCATCATTTTGGTTGAAATTTCTGTTTGAATAAAAAGTGTTATAATTTGTAAGCTTAAATATATCCAAACAGTTAACCTGCCAAGTTTCACTCAAAATTATGACATCAAAAGTGCAGTCTAAACTCTCAACAAACAATACAAATTCTTCGAAGTTTTTTCTAGCGCTTCATATATTAATATGTACAATATTTATTACATCATTTTCATTGGAGCGCAACTCAGTCGGACAAATATTTAAGGTTTCAATGTTAGCGAAAGAATGCAATTCTGTATAAAAATCAATCGTATTTATTATTCATGTGACGTCGTGACAGAACCATTTAAAAGTTGCTCGTTTTTTTGTTATTTAGTTTTTATTTCTGCTGTAACGAGATTTTTCCAGATCTTTACGTTTCAGGGACTCTAGATGCAGCAAAATATTTTTTCTCAATTACGTCGGTCTACCTGTCTGTCTGCCTGTCGGTCTGTGTGTTCGCGGCATAGCTAAAGACTACTTTCCCCATTGACTTATGTAGGGATGACCTGATAACATTTTGGTAAAAATTCAATGTGGCGAGACAAAATTGTGGTATAGAGATCAACTAGTAAAATTGGGGTACTAATTCAAGATGGCGGCCAAATAAAATATTCGTAATCGTGAAAAAAACGTTTTCAGGTCTTATATATCCTCACGTTTTAACGTCCCTAGGTGCCAAAAAATATGTTTTATTAATTCGGTCGGTCCATCTGTCAGTCTGTCTGTCTATCTATCATTTCGCGGCATATCCCAAAAACTACTTACCAGATTCATTTCAAATTCTAGTCAAAAATTAGGGGTCATCTGGGGATGAACGGAAAATATTTTGATAAAAATTCAATATGCTAGAACAACATGGCGGCCTAGTGAAACGTAAAAAAAATATTACCAATTAAACTAATTTTAAGTATTGCATAGGAATGAACAGGCAAATTTTTGGTATGAATCCGAGACAGCAAAAGAAAATAACGGCCTAACATGACATGTTTCGTTGGCACAGCAACATATGTCATGTAAGACAATATACAAGTGAAAATCGAGGGTTTGTATCTAATTATTATTATGATACATTTTCATCAAGTAAGAGCCACAACCATCAAGATAAAGCAATTTTGCCGACTTAGTTTTTCAAACCCTCGGGGGAACTTCAGGGTCACGTAAACTATTCCTGCCTCTCGTTAGTCTTTTCGCAAAAAAAAATGGTAAAATCTGCGAACATTTTAACACTCAAAACAGTTTTTCTTAGTTTTTTTTTTAATTACGACGACTTTTCCCGCATTCTATTTCGATTTTGAATATCCTTAATAATCCCCATCGAACCCTGTCTCAGCTTGGTTAGAGTGGTCGGGTTTCAGCTCTGCAAAATGCCTCCAAAGTTACTCTTTTTTTACTCCATTTTTATTTCTTTGAGCAACATAAACGACTTGTCCGAGATTTTTGGACGGGATATGAAAAAAAAATGTCCTACCTCGAAAAATTAACCATAGCGATCTGTATTTTGAATCATCGGGGAATGAAAAAAGCCCGTATCAAACGCCACTGCTAAGTTATTAAAAACTCCACCTAAATTTTATTTCTACCAAACAACTCTATCCTTTACGATTCGCCTTCGAGCTCACTACTTCCCAAACGTACCGTTACCGAGCTAGCGCGTGCCGAATATCAAAAAACACGAATTTCTAAAAATTTTTGGTCCAGGAAACGAGGAACTGAACCTATCAACAAGAGTCGTGCCGAATCTTGTTGACAAGGGTAAGAATAGTGATTTATTAATATGTGGGCAGGTTTGAGGATTTATTTGTAAAATGAATAATTCATTCGTTGCCTGCCTTAGTGGAGATTTCATAACAAGCCAATAGAAAGAGGTGGATGTCGGACTTCAAGTATTAAATAGTTTTTAAACTAGCAGTCTCTTTTGAAATATGCTTATCGACGTTTCGGCATTTCTTTTGCACCGTTAAAATTTGTAGAGAATTGCTTTTAGAGGCAAGGAAAAAGTTGTTTCGTTTAGATAATATTCCTTAGAATGCTTTGCAGTGCCATTTGGCTGAATTTCGTCGAAATAAAATTGAACAGTTTTATTTAGAGGATTTATTTGGCGGACGCAAAATTAGATTTGATGCGTTAAAACTTGTATGATGATATTTTAGCAATAAGGTTTGATAATTTCTAAAGCGAGCGTGGAATTTTAGACGGGGTGAATTTTTAATTTAAATTGATTTTATATATGTCTTGTTGGACAGCGGCATGCATGTAACTAAATTACATACGTTAGGTACTTTCGAACCTTTAAGAATATTTTGCCAAACACTTTTAATGCTCGAATGAAATGTTCGTGTAGCGTATTTCCTGCAGAGCTTCTTTTCATCCTTTTATTTACAGGTATATAAAATTTATATAAACAAAGTTGACTCACTATGTGAACAAAATATATTAATTTAAAAAATGTTGTTAATTTGCAATCAGTGTTCTCTGTATTGTTCATAGTTTAGAATAAGCATCATATGACAGTAAACTGTACTTAAATCGCTATATTCAAACAAAAAAAATTAATATTATTTTGGGCATGTATGTATGAAATAAATAAATCATCTTTTTTATTTTTAGCCTCTTATATTCAGAAATGTCATCAAGACGACATAAACTTCGAAAATTGCATCTTAAAGGCAGTACAAAATGTTAAACCACACCTTCAAGATGGAATTCCGGAATTTAGGTTACCGAAAATGAACCCTTTAATACTGCCAGAAGTTGGGCTCGATGCTGGAGCTGGTTTTATAGCCAAATTCGAGGTAAAACTGAGTTCTTAGAGTTCCTAGTTATTGTTATTGGTTGGATAATTGAGTTGATACGTACCTGGTTCTAAAAATATTTTAGTATATAGTGTTTTTTTAAACATAATCCTTAATATTTAGATTAAAAAAAACGTATTACTCTATGATTAGATTAGAGACACAGTATTGTTAAAAAAAGCAGGAACTATAAAATGTAACTTAATAAACGAAGTTACATTTTGATAATATTTCGAAAACTCTTTGGTAATTACACTTGTATTGCTACAGAGGAGATACTTTTGCAAATAGTGTTGATAATAGAATATATTTATGTCATATACACCAAAAGCGACATGTTTCTGGAAACATTTAAAAAAAAACTAGTCGATACTCCAGAACTTCTGTAACATTGGCTAACAAGATTTTTCTAACACAGGCCAGCTCATTATTTTCACAATGGAAATACCCTCCCAATAATAAAAAAAATATTCGGATAGCCTAATTAGAACCTTCTATATTGGCAGGTAAACAATTTTATTGTGGGGCGGCTAAAATAGGTCCATTTTACAACGGAAAAATTACCTAGACTGGGTTGTTTACAACATTAGACATAAAATAAACGTTAAACATCACTCTTCTGTTGAGTTTTGAATTGAGTGGTTCTCTGTGTATCGATAAGCAAGTGTATGTGAGGACGAGAATGTCGAGTTAAACGCGCCGCGCAAAATTTCTCCTGACAAATTTTGTTATATTTGTTGAGAATTTCTGGTGAAATTACAAGCCAGGCCATTTTCCGAAAATGTAAAAAAAGTCTACTTTAAATATTTTGGGGATCAAGATAAGCGGTGGGCTCCCCATGTGTGCTGTGTTAGTTGTAGTGTATCATTGGTGCAGTGGATGAAGGGAAAGAGAAAAAGTATGCCTTTTGCAGTTCCACTGGTATGGCGAGAACCCAGCAATCATTCTGACGATTGTTATTTTTGCCTGACAAGGACTGAAGGTTATTCCAAAAAGGGAAAGCACAATATAGAATATCCAAATTTGCAATCTGCCATACGACCTGTTCCTCACAATGCAAATTTGCCAGTGCCGATTGCGCCTTTAAATTGGCAAGCTATTGATTTGGGAGATAATGGAGATAACGCATCATCAGGCAGCTCAGAAGAACAGTGCACCGATCCCACTTTTACCACAGGTCCCAGTTCCGGCGATCCACATTTGATTGTTCAAAGTGAATTAAATGATTTAGTACGTGATTTGAGGTTATCCAAGCAACAGTCAGAACTTCTGGGTTCCCGTCTTAAAGAATGGACCCTATTGGCCAAAGAAACAAAAATTAGGAATTTTAGAAAAAGAAATGCTTTGTTTTCTGAATTCCGTGTAGTGGTATAGACAGTTTAATGCAGGAACTTGATATTGAACATTATACCCGTGAGTGGCGCTTATTCATAGACTTATCTAAATATAGCTTAAAAGCTGTGTTATTGCATAATGGACATTTAAAACCATCTATATCAGTTGCCCATTCAGTTGCAATGAAAGAAAATTATGAAAATATGCGCACGATCTTCGATAAAATAAACTACATAAATATAAATATAAATATCAGATATGTGGGGACTTAAAAGTTATAGCGATTTTAGTGGGACTTCAGGGGGATTTACAAATTATTGCTATTTTCTTTGTTTATGGGACCGTCGTGCAATAAATCAGCATTACGTAACAAAAATTTGGCCAGAACGAAGCGAGTTTCAACCGGGATTTCAAAATGTTAAATTTATACCTCTTGTTGATCCCAAAAATGTCCTTTTGCCTCCTCTTGACATTAAACTTGGGCTGATGAAAAACTTTGTGAAGGCTTTGAATAAAGATGGTGATGGATTTAAATACCTAAGAGAAGTTTTTTTTCCCAGTTAAGTGATGCCAGATTAAAAGAAGGCATTTTTATTGGTCCACAAACCAGAAAATTGCTGGACGATGTCAATTTTACGGAAAAGCTTACCAGGCAGGTACTCAGAGCATGGAATTCATTTGTTAATGTAGTAAGAGCATTTTTAGGCAACAATATGGATGAAAATTTTGAACAATTAGTTAATTAACTCTTAGATGTCTATAAAGCGCTTGGTGCCAGAATGTCACTAAAAATTCACTTCCTCCAAACGCATCTCTCATTTTTTCCTAAAAATTTGGGAGTTGTTAGTAACGAGCAGGGTGAAAGTTTTCACCAAGATATCAGAACAATGGAAATTCGGTACCAAGGACGATGGGATCCAGCCATAAACGGAAAAATTAAAGTTTAATTAGTGTTTTAAGTTAATATTTTTCTCGTTTGCTTTTCTCTTAGATGTATGGTATGTTTAATAGGCGAAAACTGTAAACATAGTCAATAAACAGGGTTAAGAATTTTCTGAAATAATTTTTTCTATAGAAATTAAGTATCGTAACATTCGATATGGTTCTACAACTCTAACAAGAAAACCCTACATGCTAAAACTTTCTATTTGTCATTTTCGTATTTGGATAGGTTCATTCTATTAGATTATGCTATTCTGATTTGTGTTACAACAAAAAAAAATTTTTTGTCGGCCAGTGTAATTAATATAATTAGTATTCCTAAATAAGAAGTGTTGAGTCGATTTTGAGGATGACCTGGTAACATTCTGGTAAATATTTAACGTGGTGAAACAAAATAGTGGCCCAGTGAAATGTTATAAAACAACTATTATTAAAAAACTACTTGTCCTGCTTATCTCATATATTGCACAAAAAGTATAATGTAGGAATCAACTGATAGAATTTTGGTATGAATCCAAGATGGCGAATGGAAATGGCGGCTCGATAAAATATTTTAAAATGCAGCTTGAAAAATATACTTAATGGATTAATTTCAAATTTTTTGCGATAACTAATTGTAGTATAGAGATGAACTGTTAAAACTGTGATACGAATGCAAGAAGGCGAAACAAAATGACAAACAAATAAAGCATCTGTAATTGAGAATGGCAAAAAACATGTTTTATTAATTTCTTAGAAGTGTCTGTCAGTTCGCGTCCCAACAAAAATCTTTAAAAAGACACTATATATATATATATATATATATATATATATATATATATATATATATATATATATATATATATATATATATATATATATATATATATATATATATATATATATATATATATATATATATATATATATATATATATATATATATATATATATATATATATACATAGAAAAATAATATCTATCATGTAATCACCAAGTGACTATCTTTTCCAGAGCACTTGATTTTCAGATATTGAAGTGTACAAAGCTGATGATTATTATATATTAATATATTGAAGTGAACAATATCGTTTTAGGTACTTTTGATTTAATTTTTTTGTAAAATAAGGAGTATTTTTTCTTTCTTTCTCTTTCAACTGAGAAATGTTGTTTAATTTGTAGAATGTTGAAATCTACGACGCAGACAAGTTTATTATAAGGAAATTTGATGTCAATCTCGATGAAAATAAAATAAAATTCGACCTGGCTTTCCCACACATTAGGATAAAGGCACGTTATTCTATTTTTGGAAGGGTACTGTTTTTCAATTTGGATGGCTCAGGACCAGCTGATGGAAACATTAGTAAGTTAATTGTTTGTCTTAATGCAATTTAAATTTTAAAATATAAAACTTAACGTACATTTTTTACTAATTGTTCTGTAACGAATATTTATTAATAATAGCAAACTTTGTAGAGTAGAAATATCGTAAATTGCAAAATATTTTAAATATATATATAAATTAAAAAATGTTCAATCAAATTATTGTTATTGCAGACTGATCTGCCTATGTCAGTGTAGGAAAGATCTTAGGCATTTTAAGATAATATCAACGGAAAATATGTGACTTGAATATATTTACTTCTTCATATAACAGCCAATATATTGTATTATTAATACACTATTAGCTATATAATATAAGGGAAGTATTAAAATCACAAATATTTTTGCAAAAATATAACTTGCTTCAATCCACGTCTTAGAGTCCCTAGAATACGAAAAAATGTTTTTTTTTGTATAGACGGATGTGTGTATGTACACAAAATTTTGTCGAACATTGACTTGAGAACGGTCAAATCAATTTGTTCCATATTTGCACCAATAATAGTCTAGGTCGGTATCTCGTGGATATTAAATTTTGGGTGTATATTTCTGACATTTTTAAGTGGTATGAAAATGTAAAAAAAATTAAATTTTGGGAATGCGCTAAATAAAAACATAAATATTTGGGGTAAAGGTCCTGACATTGAAAATTTGTGGAAGTCATCGGCATATAGATACTTACATTTTTTCTATTATATAAATTTGTAAAAAAAATATACAATATCTATAAAAATGGCAAACCACGTTAAATTTGTTTCATTTTTTTTATACAAAATAACTTTTATCCAGTATACAGGGTAGCCCAAAAAGAACTAGGCAGCCCCCTGAAGCAAAAAAAAAAACGATAACATTTGCAAGCTCTTTGGCTTCTTCGCCAAATCGATGAGACCCAGGAAGGTCAGAGGCAACCAAACTTGATCCAAGAGTTATTCATCCAGGACAGGTTTTGAAAAATAAACCCATTTAGAATTGGTCAAGTGAAAATCGTTAAACCTTTTCACGAGCCTTTTCACAAGGTACAATGATTTCACAAAATTTACGTTTTCGCATCAGTGACGATGACACACAAACGACCAAAGTTAAAAATGATTTAGTCTTAATGACTATTTGTTTTCTATTCTTTTGGTGCTCGATTCGCAAAAATCGCGTTTTTTTCTAAAAAGGGTAAAACATGCCAAATTTCCTTTATTTTTTCGTATAGGAAAAGAACTTTTTTTGACTATACGGGGTGGCTCTAGGGGCATGAGGTAGCCACCTTAATATGAAAAAAAAATTTATTTCAGGAGCATTTAGATTATTTAGAAAATAGCTAAACACGTCAAATTTTTTATATTTTTTTATATATAAAAAATATTTTTCCAAATATACGGTGAAGTCCTAGGATGATGAAACAGTGCTTTGGAAGAATTTAGCTTGCTTAGAAAACACTAATATAGATCACGTATCTTTACAATTTTGTATATAAATAATTATTTTCACTAAACTATATTCTAAGAGTAATTAGCTTTTTTAGAACGGAGAAACACGTTAAATTTCATTAATTTTTCTCAATTCAATATTTTTTGTTTTACATGGTAGCACTAGAAATATGAAGTTGTACCCGAAAAACGAAAATATATCTTGTTTTAAAGCAATTAGTTAAAGAAAACCATACTGACAAATTTCATTCATCTCTTTGTATATTAAACACTTTTTTCACTATATAGGTAGGCCTAAAGAATACAACTCTTTTCAAAAAAAAAACAAAAAAAGAAAAACGGTAAAAGAAGGCATATTTATTGTCTCTTTCTACATACATTTTTAAGTTTGAAGTTCATTACAGTGTGTAAAACTCAAAAATTTAATATAACAACGGCCGAAAATTACGACTTTATTATATTTTTTTTCATAGAAACCCCAACTTGAAAAAACTATTGAACTATATACACTTTTATGGGAAATACTATATTTGTGATTTTTTTATGCCATTTATGAAGTTCACAATCATATAAATTGCACTGTTAAAATCTACAGGGTTGCTCAAAAGAAACGCACAGTCCTTTTTCACAAAAACGCTGGAACACGTAATGTGATTTAAATGGTTATTCATCTTCTTGTAATATTGTAACACTCTAATTTTGTTATATAGTTTAATCTCTGAGTTTAACATTTATAATGTACTCTTTTAGTGTTAATTTTTAATAATTGATATGTGCGCTTTATTTAAATTATATATTGGTTTTATAGTTTAGTTACATTACCCATATCTCAAGCGAAGATTTCATTTGTTATACCGAATTATATTATAATAATTAATCGGTATGTATAGCGCCACCTATTATCAACAACTATCAGTATTCTTAAACTAAAGTAGTTTACCACCCCGTTCTAAAGAAACGTTTTACCGCAAGTTCAAATGTTGTTACTTGGATGGCGATACCTATATCCATAAAATATCCTTCATCAATTAAAATTATAATTATTTAAAAAACGAAATCCCAAATAACATCTAAAGATATTTATTTGTTAATATTACAGAGTAAATAAGAATTTAATTTTAGCAGTCTCCAAAACCTGTTTTGCCTCCTTTATGCCAGTTTTGGCCTTTCGATAATCTTATCAGGATAATGCATTTTCGACTTCAAATCTCTAATTTGGGTCCAAACATATATTCTCTGTTGCTGTAAATAATAAAATACTGGCATTAATGCCCCGAATTTTTTTTTGCATGTAAGGTCGATATTTTGTATTAATACTCATATGTAGGAATTTATGTTTATGAAGCATGGTTACCTTGATAAATATTTCTGTTTTAGATATATATAAGAATGTTTTTAGGCCAATACATGCTTGTTACTTTATTTTAAATTTACCCTATGTTAATTGTATTCTCTTTTAGCCCTGGATATCTACCACATAAGGGCAATATTAGTACAAATTCTTTCACTTAACTTTGGTCTATAAACACATAAAATTTCTGGATTTAAAATCAATATTCATAGCTTTTTTTTTTCTTGGATTAGGTAGCAGTTGCATATTGGTATAATTAAATCGGTTCTGTGTAGCGTTTGGAAAACCAAATTACTTCCTTAAATATTTCCTTTTTTAATCATTTTTTCATTATTGCATGAGTATTTAGACCCTTTTATGTCCTGAATTATTACTCGACCATTTTTTGTCTTCTTTGAATTGCCTAAAATATTTCGTTATTAATAAATCTGATTTAATGGTAAAATAACAAATTTATTTATATTGTATTGTTGTGAAAATCTAATTTACATCAAGCCTAGGTACCTCTTTGTTGTCGGGGTTTTTCCACTTCTCCATTTGAAATTAATTCCCCACAGCATTGTTCTCTGATTTAGTTGCAAGTTGATATTTCGGGATAGCCTTTTCAACTATTATTCTAATTATCTAAGTTTTGGAAGCTGGAAGATAGATGTTTGTTTACTATTCGTTTTGCCTAGTTCACAGTATAATTTAGGGTTATGGGTCGTGTCACTTCCTATGCGCTGTCACTCGCTGTATCCGATATGCCCTCATTTAGTAGGCGCATGCTAAGATACCAACTGTTGCCAAGTTTATTCTCAGGTGGTTGCCGTTTGAATTATAAACCAATCAGTGATCGTTTTTCTAGCCCTGCAATCCCTATTTTAAATCATTTCGAGTTTCTCTTGACAACACTGATGTCACCTGGGGCAATCTAACCAATGATAGTTCGGCATCCGAGTTGAGTAAATTCTAGAAGGTACAACGGAGCTGGTTCCAGGAAGGAACTACTTTTTCACTTCACTTTTCTGGTCTCCTGTAACATTGAAAGGTCTTTAGCGCAAACTGGGAAAATAAAATCCAAGTTTTTTTTTGAAATCCGTTAATGGGATTTCTCCTCAGCTTCGTAATAATTTACTTGGGGTTTTCTCTCTCTCTCTGAGAGAGGATTTTTGCCACGTTCTGAAGAAGTTTTCCTGTCCGGGGCGAACTAAACCCTCTACTAAGGTCCTGTCTACTGATACACCTTCCACCGGTTGCAGTGACGTATCACGGGACAATTGGTGAACTTTTTTATTTCATATTAGTGCATTTTTTTCATTGTTTTTTTTGTACAGCCATTTAAAAAAGAAACCAACTTTAGTAAATAGATTTTATTGTTTTTATTTAATGTGTTTTATTTAGCTCACATTTTCTCTTCTTTTTCAGATTTTTTTAAATAACTTCTTAATTTTAAATTACATATTTTTTATTTTATAAAAGTATCAGGAACAAGTGAGTGCCGGACACATCCAGGGGCTTTCCAATTTAGGCCGTAATAAATTGGTGGAGCTCACCTTTTTTACTTTTAATTTTTTTTCCCACGCCCACTCTCCGGGATAAACGAGCTTAGGGCATTGATATTGCACGCTCTGTTGATACTTTTGCCTTTTTTTAATTACCTTTGCGAGTTTTTATTTTTTTTCAGTAAATTAATAAAAATATTTCCCATTTTTTTAAAAAAAATAAGAGCGTAGCAATCTTGCGCCCTACGGTTATAAACTAGAGCAAGGGTTGCAATATTTTGAGCCCCCTCCCTGAAACCTCTTATTTTGTAGGTACCCCAACTTTTTTTTTTCAAATGGCAACCTAGGTCGCTTGGGGGCTCTATAAGAAGGTGTAATAACTTATGAATAGTGCTTGATTAAGGTATCTTTTAGGGTGGTTCATTTGCTCTTCTGTCCAGGTTGTTGGATAAAGAAAGACGCTTACTAACAACACCTTCTATTGACTCTTACTATGACTACAACAGTACAGCCCAAGGGCCGGACCAACAAGGTCCGCCCTTGCCCTTACTACCACTCTCGTCTATAGCTAGTTACAATATCCCTGTATCTCGGACTCCATACAGTACATTCCCATTGGCACGATGCCTCGTCAGCGTGCTCATTTCGCAATTACATATTAAACAATTGCAATATACTAATAATAACAATCCGCTATACAGGGTGATACTTTTCCATACTACACCTTCCCTCTTTTTTTTGGGAAGAATGATTTAACTATCTGTTGAATCATTCTTATGATAACAACAATTTAATAACAGCTATACTTTAGGAAAAAAAACTGCTTAGACATTGAAACTTTATAAGTTAAAACGTGCATTTTAATTAATTCTAAAATATTTTGGAAAAACATTATGTAGCATTTAATAAATCTACAGAAATTTACAATGATATTTGGCAATGTAAAAATTTACACATCACATTAGCAAAAGTAACTTTGTACAAAGCTATCTTATGTGATGGTATTTTAATATATAATAATTTACTAGCTCATTAAGAAGTGTTAGAAATATTTTTATATAAAAAAAAAACAAAAATATTTTCTGGAAAAATTGCTAAATTTTTAGGAATTAATTTCATATTTTACATTAGTTTTTTTCCATTATCTGTTAATTAATTAAATACTTATTTTTTTTTTTATGTATATCATATTAAGTGCATTTGTAATTGTTTAATGTTAGCTTATTTATTTACTTTCCGTATAATAAACGAAACAGTTGGTTGAGAATAAATTGAAAAAAAATCTTAATACTAGCCTATTATAAAAGTAATAGCAACTGTTGACTGAGCTCATGCAATTAGCATTCTAGCTAATGGCTTTCACTATGGCCACTTGTGAAAGACATCGCTGTTTGGATAGAGTTAGCTAAATGCTCATTTGAGTTATTTGGTTTTAGGATAGGTATATATTTTAACAGCTTTTTGCATAGTTTTGTCAACAAATTAATAAAATATAAATTTAAATAAATATAAAATGATATAAATTCAAATAGTCAATATCTTGCACATCAACATAGTCGTAACAATTTTTCGGACTTTATACACATAATAGGGCGTACGCTAATATAATATAATATTGTAAGTTTTATTTCCATTAAGTAAATTTTATTGTCTTATGAGTTTATAAGTGATTAAACTCGACATGTATTGACATGGATTATATATATTTATTTATTAAGATTGTAACTGAAGACCTAGAAATAGTATATGTGTTGTTCAGACTCATATTATGACGTACTAATAGATTGAGATTATTATATGTATTATTAAATTGGGACCATCAGACGTTAATTTTTATTGCGTCATAGGTAGCTTCTTCAAAAAAATTCTTATTATAAATATTTATTTTTATTTAGCTCATTTTAATTCCTTTCTCCGACATTTTTACCATTCTTACTCCTTAGCTTATACTTTAATTTCTTGTCTATTTTCCCACTTTACATATTTTGTATTTTGCATGCATTTTATCAATATAATTTCTATAATGTCGACATTTTCTAATAATATACAATTTATTCCGAAATTTTATTTTCTACTCATATTTCCTCTTTCCAGTTACCTCAACGATGTACCTAAGTCTTACGCCGATCGGTGATTCTGGTCGAAATATTACTCGTGAATTCACATTATATTTTATGGGTACCCTGTGGGATTTCTGCAATAGGCACTATTTTCATAATTATTTTTCATTTAATAGGCAACGCTTCCTTCCATCAGCCCATCTAGCTTAGATAATGGCGCATATAAACGCCTAACTTACCATTAATGAATAGGAACGTGCCCTTATTTCTTTTCTCAATACTTTCTGTGCAGACCAGCTAATATCTATACGCGGTAGGACTTTCATACATTTGAGGTTGATCACTTCCTTTCCTGTATGGTTCCTATCTTATTTAAGTATGATATTGACTGTTGCACATTCCAATTTAAATACTCATACATTCTCCAATCTTTCTAATTTTCTCTACCATTCCTAACTCCAACTTTGTGATCATCAGCCACCGATTAAGGCTAAAGCAATATTTGCTCTAAAAAATATCACCATTAATGATCTAAGTTTTCCTTTTCATTAGCGCTAGTATTTCTTTCATTCTCGTTAATACCCGGAGAAAACTTACTACTACCTACTGACTTATATCATTGTATAATAATAATAATACTGCTACTGTCTAAGCTTCGCAAATTTTAATAAAATAGGCTTTTCATTGCGAGAGAGTTACTATTTTTTTTATAAATGTATCAGGGACTTTAATAAGGTTCAGCTAAAAATTTGATGCAATATAATTAATGTCTAAGTAAGTTACACAGGAGGTTATTTTTTTTTTTTCTTATTATTATAACGATGAAGTTAATACTCTAGCATACACACACCTTCTCTTACAAAAAAAATACATTATACTTCTAAATATAAATAATAATTAGATAATATTGTTATCCAAGATATTATTTTAAAGAAATAATTACGTACATTATTGCTTGAACTCAAAATAATCCTAATAAATTTAAATAAATATGACCTAAAAGCTTATTCTGCATATTACATAATATACTGTTGAACTCTAGGTATCTTTATTCTTAGACAAGATTCCTTGTCTAAGTATTTAATGGTATTATAGAGTAGTCAGTTTACCATGATAAGAAAAAGGAGTATATTATTTATTCGATATATGTTTATCAGAATCTTTAGGTTAAATTTATTGTTCGTGTATTTTTTAGTCAACAATCATAAATTAGAATGAAAAACTGCAGCAATAAATAAGCATATTAATTTTTGTTGCAATTGCAATGTTCCAATTTGAACGTACTAGATATTCTACGAAATATCATTGTCAGCATTATTACTAGGTCGCAGTCGGTCCTTGCATGTTTATTATAACAATTAGTCAATGAACTAATGATTTCAAAATTTTATACATGTGATAGAAGGAAATTATAAAAATTATTTAGCTATCCTGAAAGTTTATTAATGCTTATACTTTGAATTTTATTTAACTTTGTAATGTTAGTATTAAAATCATATTTTATCTGACATTTCAGGAAAGCGTGTATAATTTCCCTTGTCTTTAGCAAAATTTTATTTTGAAAAAAAAATAGATGAATGAACATAGGTCACATTAGAAAAAAAATTAGCATAAAAGATATTAAGTTGCAAAAAATACCAAAATTAACGAGGTCGATACTTCATGATTTATAAAACTGAAAAAGTTTATTTCACAAGTGATTTTTTTTTTTTAAATCAAATTTAATTATCGAAATTACAATATAATTTTAGTCCAAGAAACGGTTAGATTTTATATTAAGTATGACAAGACAATTTTCATTTTTGTTATAATATATTGTAGCAGCTGTTTTTACGTACTTTCTTGATTCGATATTTATATTTAAAAGTTGAAGCTAAAGTTCAGGGAACACGGGACTCATGTTAAATCTATCCATGCTTCCAATTCAGCCAACCCTTATTAAACATCAAGCATACGTTTTAAGCCAGCCTAAAATTTCATACTATACTTCCAACAAATCGCTAGCTGGCCACTTTATTTTAATCTTTCCTGTTTACTTATACATACATGCATATTTACTATTTAATATGGTCAAAAAAATATCATTGTACCTACCCTATAAAATGATTGTGTAAAGCAGTTTTTCAATTATCAGGATTCTCTAAAAAATTATTTACTTATTTTGATTTTTTTTCATAAATTCAGTATAAAAATCATGATTTATCAATAAAACAAAAATAATCTGTTTAGCAGCCTCAAATTATTCCACCACAAAACAAAATTGAGAATTAAGTATATTAAGAATGATACTATCAAAAATCAAATTAAAAGCAGTGTGTTTGTACGACTGTGTGTGTTTTAAAGTATTGAGTACTTAAATAAATTAGAAAATTAACTAATTTTTTTTGAGATACTAAAAAAATAACTAAATTGTAGATATTCTTCAACAAAATGTTTTGTTTTGTTTTAATCCATCCGAAATGCTCAGATTGTGTAAAATGTGTGACGTATTTACTCATTTAATAACGTTAGCAAAATTCAATATTAAAAATTACAACCCGTAGTGACTTTGCAGAACGATAATTTTCTTGTTTGAAATACTTTTTTGAAACACACAAAAGCATTTAAAGAATTTGAATATTATTTCCACTAAAAAGCGATACTTTAAGGGTTATGAAGCGAACAACGAACTTTGATATTGTGTTATATTAGTTTAAAAAAAGTCAATACAAAGAACTAATAATATTTTTTGTGAGGATCTCAATTTATCGCTTAATTTAATTCCTTAATGAATTCTAATATAAAACTGAGAAAATTATTGCTTTAGTATTTTTATGTTTGTTAAAATTAAACAGTTCAGTAAAATGACGCCACATCTTTTTAGAATGCATGGTTTTGGTAACAACAAAATAAGTAGGTTAGCATGAATTTGCTTTGTTAATCAAACTTTTAAAATGTTGTTTGCTTATTGGTCTCAATTGATCCGATTGATACATAAAAATATCATTCTCTAAGGTTTTAATGAATACTATTAATAATTATATTGGATACCTATAATAAATTAAAATTAATAAATAGCAAAACTCTCAGCCCAAGTCGTCTTGGCATAATATTACGAAGTTTAGAATAATATCTACGTCAATCAACATCTGATGTCCACTATGAGTATTTTTTTTTTAAATTTGTTTTTTCTTATTTTAATATATTACCTATTTTTAAATGTGCATCCTTTTCTTTTGCGAGAGATAAGAGATTAAAAAAAAATCATTATTAATTGACATTTGTTTCTAAGACGAGAATTCATTTGTTACGTAGGTAGTGCTTAACGGTTTTAATAATTTTGCTCCCTAAATTAATATACACTTACTTACAATTTTATACTAAATATCAACAAAATTTTATAAAAACACACCCTATTTAAATTAAAACGACATATTGTCCGATAATAATCTTAAATTCTATTCTAAAATGACTTATTGCCTGTTAATAATTCTATTACCTTAAGTTTATTGATAGTTCTAGTACCTTAAGCCTACAATTTATGTCTTTTATACACCAATTTTTCGTTCTTTCCAAACCCCATTTCCATATCTTATTTTCGTTCTCTCTTGAACCTAAAATAAAACCTAAAAAAAATGTCCTTCTGGTCCATCTGGTTTCTTGGATAATCATGTTCTTAATTTATACAGCTCTTTTGACGCAGGATCTTTAAGGCAAGGGTCGCCATGTAATAACTTATGAATAGTGCTTGATTAAGGTATCTTTTAGGGTGGTTCATTTGCTCTTCTGTCCAGGTTGTTGGATAAAGAAAGACGCTTACTAACAACACCTTCTATTGACTCTTACTATGACTACAACAGTACAGCCCAAGGGCCGGACCAACAAGGTCCGCCCTTGCCCTTACTACCACTCTCGTCTATAGCTAGTTACAATATCCCTGTATCTCGGACTGCATACAGTACATTCCCATTGGCACGATGCCTCGTCAGCGTGCTCATTTCGCAATTACATATTAAACAATTGCAATATACTAATAATAACAATCCGCTATACAGGGTGATACTTTTCCATACTACAAAGGTCTTCTAAAACTGAATCCGATACTAGCAATAAATTACGAATCTGCTCATTTCGTTTTAGTAAAATGAGTCCACATAGAGTTACCATCAATTATTAGATCCCTTCAACCTATCCAGTGATTTGGGAAGATTTTATTGAATTATCCTGAGTTGATTGATTAAACGATAGTGGTATCTATTATTGTCCAATACGTTAAGCAACTTCCTAATATCATAAATTTTTACATTGCAAATTCTAGGACAGTTTTTCCCCCATTTGGTCGTTTATTTGGCAAATACCTAAATACACAAAATAATAAATTCAGTTAAACTTTTATTTTGACCATTGAATTGTAAGCAAGTGTTAGTATTTTGGAACTTTGACATTTTTGAATTTTGGTGCTCTCAGAAAGGCAGCGTATCGAAATAATGATATTGTTGGGTTTTGGAGACATAGTACGGAGAATGAAGTTTGCGTGTTGTTTAATGAAAAGTATCCCGAGAATACAATTACGCGGTCAAGTGTGAGTAGGATATTTCACACATTTGAAGAGCAAGGGTCAGTTAGGGATTTAAAAACTTGATATTACGTACAAGATAATACAAGGAAGTCCACATTCTTCAACTAATACCCTAGCGCTTAGTAACGATGTTAGTAAAGCTTCTTTCCGTATAGCGATTATTAAAAAACAAGAGATATCACCTGTATAAAGTGCATGTTGTACAGGAACTTCTTTAAGATGACTTAGATAGGATATTACAATTCTGTACAAAAATAATGGGAAGATATGATATGATAAAATTTGAAAATATATGGAATAATCAATAGACAGAATTATCGATTTTGTTCTAATCAAAATCCAGAGTAGATACGTGAGGGACATACAAAACATCCCCAAAAAGTCAATGTGTGGGCTGGCATAATAAATAACCGAGTTTTAGGACCTTATTTCTTTGAAGAACTGTTACTGTTGAGCGTTACATTTTGGTATAAATGTTTGAAGGTACTTGGACGGTATTTTTCTGGTGGATAGGTCGACATGTCCCATTGAATGGTCAGCAAGGTCTCTGAACATTACACCATTGGATTTATTTCTATGGGGGTATTGGAAGGAGATAGGGTTTTAAAATAAACCAAACAGCGTTGGGGACCTACAAGATAGAATAAGAATGAAGGTTACTAATTTACCAGCCGAAAGTATTCTAATTTTGGTTGATAGTATTTACCACAGATTCGGTGCGTGTCAAGTAAAAGGTTGATATCACTCAGCATTTATTACATTAGCCAAATTAGGTGAGTGCTAAAGATCCACCTCGAATATTAATTTTAATTAAAAACGTATGTAAACTCGTTTTACTGTAACGAAATGAGCTAATTTGTTGCTAGTATTAGATTCAGTTTTAGACCTTCTCATAGAGCCCCCACATGACCTAGTTTGCCATTTGAAGAAAAGTTGGGGTATCTAAAAATTAAAGGGTTGCAGGGAGGGGGCTGAAAATATTGCAAAAACTCGGACAACTATTTAAACCGCTTCATGTTCCAGCGTTTTTGTAAAATATGACTCATACAGAAGATATGAATTTTGTGAATTTCTTTTTAACAACCCTGTACAAATGCTAACTGGTTTAAAACCCTGTTTTGTTTTCAGCCAATTGCAGAGTAATTGCGACAATGAATGGGCAGCGGTTCTACCAACAGGACAAGCAGTACCTGAAACTCACCGAAACCGTCATAGAGGATATCGATTTCGGAAAGTCGAATTTTCGATTCTACGACCTCTTCAGGAACAATCCGGAACTTACGGAACAAACGAATAAAATTTTAAACGCAAATATGGATGAGCTGCTGAATGATTTGAGACCGACTCTCGAACAAACCATCGGGAAAACTGTGTTAGAATTTATCGGGAGGGTCTTTACGCGGTTTTCGATAGAGGAGTTATTTCCGAAATAAATTTTGTTTTATAATTTGTTTGTTTTGAATGTTCTGTTTGTATATATTTGTTTAGGTTATAATTGATTTAAATTAATGTTAATTCTCTGTCAGTTTTATAAATCTGAAATAATCTGTTATGTACAATATGTCATCAAAAATTAGTTTTAGGATTCTTTTATTTTAAAATGTCAAAATATGAGATGAATTACATTTTAAGACAATTTCTTTTCCAAAATATAAAACGAAGAACTACATTCAGTTTGAAAGTGTAGGTTAATTCAATGGAAGTAGTACTGTTGTTACCAGCAGTTCATCGAAAGCTCTGTACACAGATTACATAACAAATTTTCCTTTCAATCGAATGTTTTTATTAGAGACTTACCAAATAGAGAACTAGTTTCTATTGCTTCCTACAGGACTTTCTCTGACGTAAAGAAGGAAAATTAAGCCATAACAATAAATAATTTCATAACAAAAAAATCGAATTTTTTGTTCAGTCTAATTAGGTTAATTAAGCTTAATTAACTCCAGTAAAGTTCTAAACCCACAGTATAACATACTAATTTCTGAATAATAAAATTCGATATGTAAATTGCCTAGGTAAAATTTTTGAACATATTTTAATTTCTTATACAGAGTGTTGATTTTTTTGGGCTTAATTTTGCCTTGTGTCACAAATTATTGTCGACTTATTGGTTTACATTCCTCCCATTTCATTACAGATTCAAAATACTGTCCATAAAATATCCACAATTAGTCCAATAAAATGGTAGATGATAGAGGAAAGTTTTCGTGGTGTTGTGAAATTACAATTTGTGCCGTTTTGTGTCGTCCCATACATCAAGTAATTTTAGTTCTACATTAGCACATCTATATTGTGTAATGAAATTGTTTCATTTTAACTCACTTTGGTGAGATTTATACTTACATTTATAAGCAATTTCCTAACTTATGACTTTCTTTGTTCTAAATTCGGAAGGGTTCTGAAGGAGAGAATAAGTATTTTCGAAAGCTAGATCATACAATAAAGAGTTTCGTACACTAGGCCTCCTTTTTTTGACTGCATCCTCATAAAATCCAGAACCAAGAAGAAAAAATTGTTTTTTAGTTTTTTTTTAACTAGTCAGTCACGACAATCTACGTATATATATATATATATATATATATATATATATATATATATATATATATATATATATATATATATATATATATATATATATATATATATATATATATATATATATATATATATATATATATATATATATATATATATATATATATATATATATATATATATATACATATATATGTGTTTTCATTCCGGGTGTACAATGTGTTTTCATTCTGGGTGTACATCCGTTCACTACTGTCGTTCTGAAAAGAACAGTTTTGCTGACGTTTCGCCAAAATCACATTTGGCATTTTCGAAGCTTTCTTTCTCGCGTCCGAATAGAGACTCCATCCGTGAAGGAGTAAAAATCAATACATATATATATATATATATATATATATATATATATATACGTAGATAACTAAAGCAATAAAAGAAGAATGGAATGAGTTAAAACAATTTAGAACTCCAAATTACAACGAATTTCTAGAGTCATTAAATATGGTGACCTTGAATAATTCACTGGCCCACAAGATTTTTCTAACACAGGCCAGCTCATTATTTCCGAAATGGAAATCCCCTCCCAATAATAAAAAAAATATTCGGAAAGCCCTAATACGTACCATTTTTTAATAGCCTAATTAGAACCTTTTATATTGGCAGGTAAACAATATTGTGGGGCGGCTAAAATGGGTCCATTTTACAACAGAAAAATTGCCTAGATTGGGTTGTTTACAACATTAGATATAAAATAAACATTAAACATCACTCTTCTGTTGATTTTCAAATTGAGTGGTTCTCTGTGTATCGATAAGCAAGTGTATGTGAAGACGAGAATGTCGAGTCGAACGCGCCGAAATTGCAAAATTTCTCCTGACAAATTTTGTTCTATTTGTGGAGAATTTCTGGTGAAATCACAAGCCAGGCCATTTTCCGAAAATGTAAAAAAAGCCTACTTTAAATATTTTGGTGTGTTAATTGGGGATCAAGATAAGCAGTGGGCTCCCCATGTGTGCTGCGTTAGTTGTAGTGTATCATTGGTGTAGTGGTTGAAGGAAAAGAGAAAAAGTATGCCTTTTGCAGTTCCAATGGTATGGCGAGAACCCACCAATCATTCTGACGATTGTTATTTTTGCCCGACAAAGACTGAAGGTTATTCCAAAAAGGGAAAGCACAATATAGAATATCCAAATTTGCAATCTGCCATACGACCTGTTCCTAATAATGCAAATTTGCCAATGACGATAATGGAGATAACGCATCATCAGGCAGCTCAGAAGAACAGTGCACCGATCCCACTTTTACCACAGGTCCCAGTTCCGGCGAGCCACATTTGATTGTTCAAAGTGAATTAAATGATTTACTACGTGATTTGTGGTTATCTAAGCAACAGTCAGAACTTCTGGGTTCCCGTCTTAAGGAATGGAAGCTATTAGCCAAAGAAACAAAATTTATTTCAGAAAAAGAAATGCTATGTTTTCTGAATTCTGAGTACTGATATAGACAGTTTAATGCAGAAACTTGATACTGAACAATCTCCCCGTGAGTGGCGCTTATTCATAGACTCATCTAAATAGATACCTACCTAAATTGCATAATGGAAAATTTAACGCCCTCTATACCAGTTGCCTATTCAGTTGCAATGAAAGAAAATTATGAAAAAATGTCTTTTTGCCTCCTCTTCACATTAAATTTGGTCTGATGAAAAACTTTGTGAAGGCTTTGAATAAAGATGGTGATGGATTTAAATACCTAAGAAAAGTCTTTCTCCAGTTCAGTGATGCCAAATTAAAAGAAGGCATTTTTATTGGGCCACAAATCAGAAAATTGCTGGACGGTGTCAATTTTACGGAAAGGCTTACCAGGCAGGAACTCAGAACATGGAATTCATTTGTCAGTGTAGGAAGAGGATTTTTAGGCAACAATATGGATGCAAATTATGAACAATTAGTTAATGAACTCTTATGTCTATGAAGCGCTTGGTGCCAGAATATCACTAAAAATTCACTTGCTTCATTCCCATCTGTCATTTTTTCCTAAAAATTTGGGAGCTGTTAGTGACGAGCAGGGTGAAAGGTTTCACCAAGATATCAAAACAATGGAAATTCGGTACCAAGGACGATGGGATGCAGCCATGATGGGTGACTACTGTTGGTTTTTGAAGAGAGAAGATAGGATACCTCATAAACGGAAAAAATAAAGTTTAATTAGTGTTTTTAAGTTAATATTTTTCTCGTTTACTTTTCTCTTAGATGTATAGTATGTTTAATAGGCGAAAACTGTAAACATAGTCAATAAACGGGGTAAAGAATTTTCTGAAATAATTTTTTCTATAGATATTAAATATCGTAACATTCGATATGGTTCTACAACTCTAACAAGAAAACCCTACGTGCTACAACTTTCTATTTGTCATTTTCGTATTTGGATAGGTCCATTCTATTAGATTATGATTTTCTGATTTGTGTTACAACAAAAAAATTTTTTTTCCCCCGACCAGTGATTATTTCCAATATAAAAATGAGTATTACCAGCAGTTAGACGGCTGTCCTATGGGCTCACCAATTTCTTCTACAGTTGCGCCATGGAGTTTTTAGAAGAAAGAGTCCTTGAAGGATTGGATTTTAACAAAACTTTTTCAAAAGGAACGTCGATGATTGCCTAGCTGCAGTTCCAGAAAATAAAATAGATAATTTGTTACATGCCTTTAATAGCTACAATTCAAAACTTCAATTCACCTCGGATGTAGAAAAAGATAATAAAATAAATTTTGTAGATTTAAGTATAATCACACAATTTAAAAATAGTTTAAAAACAAAATGGTTTACAAAAGAAACCTGGTCAGGACGCTACCTTAACTTTAACTCCCACCACCCTATAATAAAGGAAAACAAACCCATCTTTTAATACAGGACAATACACCAAAAAAATATATTGCAATGCCTTACACAAACCAATTGTCAGAAAAAATAAAATACATTTTAGAACAACACAATATAATAGTGTGTCACAAAGCACAAAATTTAATACGTTCTGTTTTCACCCACCTAAATAGTAAAGTCCTAAAAAATAAAAAATCAAATTTGGTATACTCGATACCTTGCTTACATTGTCGAATGAAATATATAGATCAAAGATATCAAAAACTCGTTATCAAGGAAATGTTTCATATAAAAACAGAAAAATATGCTGTAAATGACAAGCAAACGTTAAAAAAAATTAAATATTATATATATATATATATATATATATATATAAATATAAATATATATATAAATATATATATATAAATATATATATATATATATATAAATATAAATATATATATAAATATATATATATATATATATATATATATATATATATATATATATATATATATATATATATATATAAATATATATATATATATATATATATATATATATATATATATATATTCAGGATCCGCTCACATATTATTTATTAAGTTTTATTTATAAGGTATATTAATATTAATTAATTAGAAGTATTCATTTTTATTTTCAATTTTGGCGAATTCGCAGGAAACTGCATTTTGGGATTTATTCTAAATAAATTATTTTTCCGCGTTTTACATACATATATGTACATATATACAGTTGAAATTGCACATTTTTACGGCGCATTATTGGAGCGTCGCCGCAGACCAAGAAGATTGACGAGTACAGTACTAAAAGTGACACGGAGAATCTCGCCTGTCGGCCACCGCTGAAAACCACAAAATTAACCCGCAAAACGCTACTTTTTTCCCGTGTATTGATTACATAAACGTTGGTTAACTGAACCTATTTCGTGCCGCGCGGCAAGGCGACGCAGGTCGCAAAGAGACTGATTTTGTGATTGCATAACTTGGATTAAAGGAGCCAGGAGATTGTCATCAAGGTGAGTGCAATCTTCAACTGTCGCCATTTACTTTTCACATTCTCAGCTAGGTAACTTTTCGCTTTTATCGTTATATGTAACATATTTTGGTCCAATTCGAAGCCGGATATTTAATTTCTTTGTTTTGTAAACGCAGTTTCCTAGCTAAATTCGCAATTCTAAATTTCGATTTTTAACTCCTTTAATACATATAAAATACATTACTATTTGTACAAACGAGACCATAAACTCGTTTTTTTGAGCCGCATTCCATTATCTTTTTTTACCTCAAAGCCGAGTTAGCTGTTTATTGGGAACCTATTTATTGTCAGGGGATCAGTTAACCTGTTTATAAATCAGTTAAATTGTTTATTTTACTAGTTAAATTAGCAGTATCCGATATAGGTATAAATAAATTCTTTTTTTTCACTTGTCGACTTGACATATTTAAATATCGATTTGGAACGAATCAGCTGATTTTATTATTATTTCTTGGTGTGTGCGAACTGCAGTGGCTATTGTTGTTTGTTATTTAGTAGATTTTTTCGCAAATATAAAATGACATCCAATGCAAATAAATTAAAACAATATAAGGCACTTCGTCAGATCTGTTTTAATCAGATGAGCGAATTAAAAGGTTTCGCAGATCGCGCATCGCATGATGACGCTGCACGTCTACAATTTAAAATTATGTACAATAGAATCGAAACAATTCAAAATGATTTTCAAAAAAATCATCAGAATATTTTATCACTATTAGGTTTGACGGAAGACGGATCGATGGAAGATGAAGAAGCAGGTAGAAAAGAATTTGAATTTTATGGAGCATATACTTATGCTCTTTATTCAACATTAATTGAAAAACAAAATGTCGATCCGCCTCAATTAAAATTAATTAGTAATTCAAACGCTAAGCTACCTAAAGTTGAAATACCTAAATTTTCGGGCAATCTTAGACCATTTCGTTCATTTATTGATATGTTTAATTCATTAGTGCACGAAAATAAAACGATTTCGAATATTGAAAAATTTAATTATCTTTGCTCTTTCCTTGAAGGTCCTGCGCTCTCGCTCGTTCAGTGTACTCAAATGACATCTAATAATTATCCAATTGCATACGATGCTCTTATTAAACGCTATGACAATAAACGACTTATTGCATTCACTCACTTGCAAGCTATTGATAATGCACCAATTATTAATAATAATAACATAAAAAACGGTAGTACTCTACGCTCCCTTGCTGATATTTTTACAGAGAATTTGGCTGCTCTAAAAAATATGGGCTTTGACACTGAAAAATGGGATTTCTTGTTATTTTATATTTTTTCTAAGCACCTAGATCAGGACACAATTACAAGATATGAACTTGAGGAGAATTTAGATAGTACTAGCATACCTACCTTTGAGTCACTAAAAAACTTTGTTTTGAAACAATGTAACGCTTTAGAAACTGTAGAATTTTCCTCAAGCAAATATTCGGCCAAATCTAATAATCAAAGATCAAATTTTAGTCCTCAAAGACAATCATTTGATTTTAAGTCAAAAGGCAATGTCAAAGGCTTTTTAGGTAACACAAATAAATTAGGATGCTCTTTATGTAAATCTGCAGATCATTTAATTTATAAATGTCCGGATTTTAATTCCAAATCTCCACAGGAACGCTTAATTTTTATAAAAAATAATAATTGGTGCACCAATTGTTTAAGTTCGCTACATAATATTAAATTTTGTAATTTACAATCAGTATGTCGGTTTTGTAATTTTAGACACCACTCCCTTTTACATAACAATAATCGCTCTAGTTTTCAAGGTCGTGGTTCTCCAAATCATAATAATATTAAGAAGCCTTTTACGCAAATTTCGCCCCTAACTACGCAAAATATTGAAGCTCCTTCTACCTCAACGCAACGCTCGCCGCCTAACCAAAATGATACGCAAAATATTTCGCCCCTCTCCGCTCCGGAAACGCACCGTGGAATAGCATCCACAAGTCAAAGTGTTGTACTAAGTACGGCTTTAGTTGATATTTTAGATGCGCAAGGTTTTTGCCATAAAATTCGTGTATTGCTAGACTGCGGTAGTCAAAGTAGCTACATATCGCAACGATGCTACAACGCTAGGTTTATCTCGCTATGATTTATCTCTTTCTATTCACGGGTTAGGGGAAATGAAACAAGTTACTTCCAGAGGAGGGGTAACTTGTACTATTCGACCTGTAGGTAAACAGGCACCATGTATTACAATAGACGCTGTTATTTTAAATAAAATTTGTTCAGATATACCTAGCGCGCAAATTAAAAATTGCGATTTTTCATATTTATCTAATATTTCTTTATCAGATCCCACATTCTCTAAACCGTCAGGTATAGATATGCTTTTAGGCGCAGAAGTTTTCCCTTATATTTTGCAAGAATTCTAGGTGGAGATAATATGCCAGTTGCAATAAATACCATTTTCGGTTATGTTATTATGGGTAAACTTGATTATAATTTTTCCAGTGTTGCCACAACTACGCTTTTCTCCTCATTTTGTGAATCGGATGTAGTTACGCTTGAAAAAACTATTAAAAGATTTTGGGAAATAGAGGAAATTCCAAAGTCTAATTTTCTCTCTGCGGAAGAGGAAAAGTGTGAAACTAATTTTCAGAAATCGCATTCTAGAGATAATACGGGTCGATATATAATTGAACTTCCTTTTAAAGAAGATTTTCCAGAAGTGTATTTAAACGTTTCTCGAGAAATTGCTCTTAAACGTTTTATGTCGCTTGAAAAACGTTTAGTGTCTAATCCGCATATTTATAAACAATATTCTGATACTATTCAAGAATACTTAAATAATGATTTTTTAGAATTTGTTCCGCCTATATCCGAGACGAATAATGGTTATTATATACCACATCACTGTGTAGCTAAGGGTGATAACATTAGAATAGTATTTGACGCTAGCTCTAAAGTTCAAGGTTTTTCTCTAAACGATAAATTATTAGTAGGGCCTAAATTACAAAAAGATATTTTTGCTATTCTTTTAAATTTTCGTCTTCACTCAGTAGCTTTTACTTGTGATATTAAAGGCATGTTTACTCAGATTTTAGTTTCTCGAAAACATATCGATTTTCAGAGAATGCTTTGGAGATTTTCTGCAGAGGATGAAATAAAAGATTTACGCTTAAAGAGAGTGACTTTTGGGGTCTCAAATTCGCCTTACCTCGCAAATCGCGTCATCTTGCAGTTAGTGACAGATGAAGGCCAGCGCTTTCCACTAGCCTCGGCAATTTTATCTCGTGATATCTTTGTAGACGATTGTGTAACCTCGTGTAAGAGTTTAGCAGAGGCTCTAGAGTTACGTAATCAACTTATTGAGTTATTGAAATTAGGCGGATTCGAACTTCGAAAATTTTCATGTAATAAGTTAGGATTTTTATCGGACTTACCCGAGTCGCATTTACTATTAAAATCTTTTAATTTTGATTCTGAATCGGATTCAATAAAAATATTAGGTCTACATTGGCTACCTAATTCTGATACATTCGCGTACCGCCTTGAATCGCGAGATCAGGGTTGTACTAAACGCACAATTTTATCCGAAATCGCCCGCTGTTTTGATCCATTAGCATTCTTATCGCCGCTTACAGTATTTGCTAAAATATTAATTCAACTACTATGGACTTTAGGTCTTGATTGGGATGACGAACCCCCACCATTTATTGTTGAACGCTGGTTGCAGTATAAAACCCAACTACCACTTCTTTCGAATTTTTCACTTCCACGCCGTTTTATTTCTGAGTCATTTTTAAGTATCGAAATGCATGGCTTCTGCGACGCTTCACAAAAGGCTACCGCTTGTGTAATATATTTTCGCGTACTACAAAATGATAATTCTTTTCGCACATATTTTGTTACAAGTAAATCAAAGGTTGCTCCGCTTTCCGCAGTTTCTATACCTAGATTAGAACTTATTACCGCTGTTATGCTAGCCGATTTAATGTTTATAGTTTTACAAACTTTGAAGCATACTTTAGAGTTTTCAAGAATTGTCGCTTGGTCGGATTCCACAGTCGCTCTGACTTGGATTAAAAATCCTTCCTACCGCTGGAAGACTTTCATAGCTAATCGGGTTTCGCGTATACAAGAAAAGATTTCTCCTTGTAATTGGCGTCATATTAATACAGAAAACAATCCAGCCGATTGTGCTAGTCGCGGATTATTGCCGGCCGAACTTTTAAATAATACGCTATGGTGGGCAGGCCCCCCTTTTCTATGTCAATCAGAGACTTCTTGGCCTGTTACTAAATTTGTTGAACCCGAAACATGTGATGAAATTATTTGTGAAGAAAGAAAAATAACTCTGGCAGCATTTGTTGACGAAAATCGTCTAGATTATCTTTTAAATAAATTTTCTTCACTTTTAAAAATTCAAAGAGTGCTCTCATATTCTCAGCGTTTTATTTTGAAGACCAAAAAATTAAATGCTTGCAAAGATTTTATCAGTTTATCAGAACTAAATAACGCTTTATCAATTTTAATTAAACATATTCAAGCACTGAATTTTTCTGACGAAATAACCGATATTAAAAACAATAAGTTACCCTCCAAACCATTTCGCAAATTAAATGCATTTCTTGACTGTAAAGGTATTCTCAGGGTTGGAGGCCGACTTCAAAATTCTAAACTTTCTTATGATCAAAGACATCCTATTATTTTGCCGCGTAAGAATCGGTTAACTACTCTAATAATTGAACACTACCATAAAGTTTATATGCATCCCGGGGCTCAAACGTTGCAATTTTTATTAAACCAAAATTTTTGGATTTTATCCGCTAAACGCACTATAAGGTCGATTATATCTAATTGTAAGAAATGCTGGAATCTTTCTCCGAAATCATATCAACCCCCTATGGGAAATCTCCCTAAACAACGCATCTCTCAACTAAAATGTTTTAGCTGCGTCGCCGTGGATTACGCAGGTCCTATTTTAACTACGTTTGGTAGGCATCGCGGCGCAAAATCATCTAAATCATATATTTGCGTGTTTGTATGTTTTGCTACCAAAGCGGTCCATTTGGAGTTAGTATCAGACCTCTCCAGTGAGGCATTTTTGTGTGCTTTTCGTCGGTTTATCTCTAGGCGGGGTCGTTGTGATATGATATGGTCGGACAATGGCTGCAATTTTGTTGGTGCTAATAAGCAAATTCTAGATATGTTAAAAAAAGCCGCAGAAACAGAATTGCTCGAATGGCATTTTAATTCTCCCTCCGCGCCGCACTTTTCGGGCTTGGTAGAATCGGGAGTTAAGTCTGTCAAAACGCATTTACGCCGTGTGATCGGTGATCAAATTTTAACATTTGAAGAGCTTTATACAATCTTGGTACAAATTGAAGCATTATTAAATTCGCGACCTCTATGCCCGCTGAGCTCAGATCCAAATGATCTCTCAGTTTTAACTCCGGGACATTTTTTAACACTTCAACCTTTATCTATATTGCCAGATGGTGACTTGTCACATTTAAAATTAAATCGTTTAAGCCGCTGGCAATTATTGCAACGGTTACATCAGGACTTTTGGTCCAGATGGCACCGAGAGTACCTACACACGCTTCAGCAGCGTGGAAAGTGGTTGGAACCCACCTCTCCACCTGCCAAAATTGGCACAATGGTGCTTATTAAAGTCGATAACGCGCCACCTTCTAAGTGGCATTTAGGTAAAATAACCGCCTTACACTCTGGTGCAGACGGAATAACAAGAGTTGCTACAGTCCACACAAATCAAGGAACTTTTCGCAGGCCAATGGTAAAGTTATGTCCTTTGCCGTTCGCCGAAGAAACTTGTTAAAATTCCTCTGGAATTCTTAACGGTGGGCAGGATGTTCAGGATCCGCTCACATATTATTTATTAAGTTTTATTTATAAGGTATATTAATATTAATTAATTAGAAGTATTCATTTTTATTTTCAATTTTGGCGAATTCGCAGGAAACTGCATTTTGGGATTTATTCTAAATAAATTATTTTTCCGCGTTTTACATACATATATGTACATATATACAGTTGAAATTGCACATTTTTACGGCGCATTATTGGAGCGTCGCCGCAGACCAAGAAGATTGACGAGTACAGTACTAAAAGTGACACGGAGAATCTCGCCTGTCGGCCACCGCTGAAAACCACAAAATTAACCCGCAAAACGCTACTTTTTTCCCGTGTATTGATTACATAAACGTTGGTTAACTGAACCTATTTCGTGCCGCGCGGCAAGGCGACGCAGGTCGCAAAGAGACTGATTTTGTGATTGCATAACTTGGATTAAAGAAGCCAGGAGATTGTCATCAAGGTGAGTGCAATCTTCAACTGTCGCTATTTACTTTTCACATTCTCAGCTAGGTAACTTTTTGCTTTTATCGTTATACGTAATATATATATATATATATATATATATATATATATATATATATATAATATATATATAAATATATATATATATATATATATATATATATATATATATATATATATATATATATATATATATATATATATATATATATATATATATAGTATATATATATTTATATATATATAGCCAGGAGATTGTCATCAAGGTGAGTGCAATCTTCAACTGTCGCCATTTACTTTTCACATTCTCAGCTAGGTAACTTTTCGCTTTTATCGTTATACGTAACAATATATATATATATATAAATATATATATATATATAAATATATATATATATATATATATATATATATATATATATATATATATATATATATATATATATATATATATATATATATATATATATATATATATATATATATATATATATATATATATATATATATATATATATATATATATATATATATATATATATATATATATATATATATATATATATATATATATATATATATATATATATATATATATATATACATATATAGTTTTTTTGCTGAAACTTTACCAAGCTGTAGAGTAGTTAATTTAAAAAAATTGAAAAATGTGCTTAGTTCCGAAGATAGGGTTCTCTAAAGCAATCCTGAGAGCCTCTTGTTTTGTAGCATACTCAAAATTAAGTTTCTTATTCTTTACTTTGCTATACGGTCCCTTTCTTTTGATGTTGTCAATTCTGCTAGGCTCTCCAGAGACCGTTCGCGAAAAGGCACTCTTCTTAATTTATTCCACAAATGTTTTGCAGCATTCATATCGTGGCTTCTCGTCGGCCCTATAATGTGGCGATACACGCAGTTTCGCACTATTGCTAGGGTATACGACTCAAATAACAAATCAAACAACTATAACGTCACATGTTAAAATACACACTGAGATGAGGTTAAGAAACTAAGGTATTGACACGCGCAGATAAAAGTTGAATCAAATAAAAGACAAAAAAATATATAAATAAAAAATAAAAAAAGGTTATTGATATACCCAGGAATTGAACCCGAGCCTCCTGCGTGACACATTGAGATACTGACCACTACTCTACCAGCAGGTCCAATGGAAAGTTTATACATTATCTTCCTGCCGATAAATATTAGTGCCAAGATTATTAAAAATTAGTTGAGGTTCGAAATTGAAGACATCATTAACACAATGTAAAACTGGGCTTGTTTTAGCCCTTGTAATTTCCATCTTCTCTAACAAATCCAGTTTTTTACTCTTTGGACACTCGTGTAGTATCTTTACATTGTTTGGTATAGAAAAATGGTGTCCAGTTGTTAGCAAGTGGTTAGCAAAAGCCGACTTTGTCTCAGTGATATCAGAGTTTTTATATTTATCGAAAAGGCTAAAATGTTCCCGGACCTTAGTGGAAATCCTTCTCCCTGATTGTCCGATATATACAGCAGAACAATCTCCACAGCCCAGTGAGTACACCCCTGATTTTGAGAGATGTTCAGTCTTATCTTTAGTCATTACTAGATGTCTCTTAAGTGAGTTCACTGTTTTAAAAGCAATTGAGATATCTAAATGTTTGAAAAACTTCGCCACCTGCATTGAAATATTACCAAAAAATGTTAAACCTTTGAAGCATTTTTTAAGTGTTGGTTTAGAGTGAATAATATTAAAGGAAAGTTTGTATTTATTGAAAAACTTAAAATAAAGTCTATTGATGGAGAGGATAGGAAAACGGTTGTTGAAAGCAATTTGTTTTATAATCTGCAATTCCTGATTAAAAGCTTCCCTGGAAAGAGGTATTTTGAACAACCGATAGAAAAATGAGTTGAAGGCTGCAAACTTGTGTGAATAAGGAGAAATGGAACTAAATTGAATAACGTTATCTGTAGACGATTGTTTTCTGTATATTTCAAATTCTATTTTGGTGTTATTCCTGATTAACATTAAATCTGAGAAAGGTAATCTACCCTCATTCTCCATCTCTAGAGTAAAATCTATTTTGTTATGAAGGGAGTTAACAAAATTCAAAAAACCAGTCAACTCCTGATTATTTCCTTTCCACACGATACATATATCATCTACGTACCTCTTGTAAGCTAATAGATGGTTGGCAAAACGGCTTTTCATAATCTTTGCCTCCAAATCACTCATAAAAATCTCACTAAGAAAAGGGGAAAGGCAGGAACCTATCGCTAGACCCGTTAACTGTCTAAAAAATAAGCCATTAAATTTGAAAAAATTTTGGTTCAGTACGGTGAAGAGCAGAGAAACGAGATTCTCCTTTACTAGTGCTGTTAGGGCAGTTTTGTCTAATAAACTCTTTACCAATTTAATGCATTCGTTGGGGGGTATGCTGGGGAACAAATTTTTTACATCTAAGGAAATTAATATTGCATCATGCGGAATGTCAACATTTTTGAGGTACTGCGCCAAATCTACCGATTTTTTTGTAGAGTAAGTATTCTGAAAACCCGTAACCTCTCTCAAAACTTTATTTAGCCACGAAGACAGACGGTAACAGGGTGAGTCAACCGGGAACATTTTAGCCTTTTCGATAAATATAAACAATGTAAAGATACTACACGAGTGTCCAAAGAGTAAAAAACTGGATTTGTTAGAAAAGATGGAAATTACAAGGGCTAAAAGAAGCCCAGTTTTACATTGTGTTAATGATGTCTTCAATTTCGAACCTCAACTAATTTTTAATAATCTTGGCACTAATATTAATCGGCAGGAAGATAATGTATAAACTTTTTATTGGACCTGCTGGTAGAGTGGTGTTCAGTATCTCGGTGTGTCACGCCGGAGGCTCGGGTTCAATTCCTGGTTATATCAATAACCTTTTTTATATTTTTTATTTATATATTTTTTTGTCTTTTATTTGATTCAACTTTTATCTGCGCGTGTCAATACCTTAGTTTCTTAACCTCATCTCAGTGTGTTTTTTAACATGTGACGTTATAGTTGTTTGATTTGTTCTTGTGATTTTAGTTAATGTAGAAGGTCTGTTTGAATTTTGTATATTTATAGTGATAGTTTTTGATTGTTATATTAATTGTAGGTCTGATGATGCGTGAAAAGGCGAAACACGTGTAACCGCATTATACTCTTTTTGACTGAGACCGAGACTTTGTGTCTTATTTCTAGTTTAGTCATTTGAAAGTTGGTCTCTTAGAGAATATGGTCGCTTTCTTACAGCTTAATGTGGAAGATGGGAGCAAATGAGTATAAAGACGAACTGGCGAAAGATTCAATCAATCTTTGATAACAGAATGCGATAATTTTAATGGTGCTTCGGTTACTGTGTGGGGTTGAATTTCCATGAATAGACGTACACCCCTTCATGTTTTTCCCATTAGACAGTCAATGACAGCCCAAATTTACATCAATGATATTTAATAGCCGTATGTCTTAGCTCTTGCTGATTTAGTTGGTGGTAACAATTTTATTATGATGCAGGATAATACTCGACCGCATAACGCAGCAATAGTGCAGAACTTCCTAGAAACTGCGTGTATGGGCACATTACAGTGGCCTGCGAGAAGCAGGAATGAAGATATGAATGCAAATGTATTGCATTCATATCGGAATGCAATACATTTGTGGGATAAATTAGGAAAAATGGTACCTTCACAAGAAAGCTTAGCAGAATTGGCAGATACGTTATCAGAAGAATGAGACCGTATACCAGTGGAAAGAACAGGAAACCTAATTTTAAGTATGCCACGCAGATTTAAGCTCTCAGAGTTGGCAGAGGAGGGAAACACTCGGTATTAAGCACATTCTTCAAGTTCTTTTTGATCTAGTTATTGATATTTTGCGTTAATAAAAAAGTTTTATAAAATTCATAGCATTTTTATTTTATTAGAAAATCACTTTTGAAAAATCAAGTAGGTACAATAAAATACAAGGTTACAATAAAAAAGCTGCAATTCAGACTTTTTGAAGACAAATTAATGAGCGAAGTGATTAAAAAAACACAATATTTCATCAAAAATCTGGGCTACCACTGCTTCTTATCTGGAACATTCAATTATGTTCAGAATAATCTACAGAGTGTTTAAGAAATATATAAAAATGCTCAGAATGTTAATTAGTTTTCAAACATCCTCAAGAGCATTCTGATCGCAATTGGTGGTAGCCTTGGTTTATTGATATTACCCTTTTTAATCATTCCACTGGAACAGTTATTACTGGAGATATGGGGCCTTGAAATTTGCATTGCAATTGCATAAGAAATTGTAAAAAAAAAAGAAAATTATACTATTCACAAAATAGTTTACTAAATGATTAACAAACGAACAGTACGAAATTAACAACTTAACTAAACTTTGGGTTAACTGGATACAGGCAGGGTTGCCAGGCGTCCCGTATTTCAAGGGACAGTCCCGTATTTAACTGAAATGTCCCGCGTCCCGTTCAATAGTGCTTTGGTCCCGTATTGTATAAGATATGACGAGAAACATGCAAAAAAAAATATTCATAAAATAAAAAAAAAATTATTAGTACATTATTACAATATTTCGAATCGATATAAATGATGTTTCGATATTCAAATTCAGCTCTATCGGATGTTTTGTTATCAGCCATGAGATGGCGCTAGATGCTAGATCTGTGAATACTTATTATTTGACATAAACCCGTATTATGCTAGGTGAAATACAAAACACGCGTCGGCCTATTTAATTTATATTTGAAAAGTGTTAAACGAATATTTAATCAATCTAGTGTTTTAAATGTAAGACTGTGATTTTAGATTTAATTGAAATCAACAAGGTAAGTTGTAAATTTTTAATAAACACCGTTTAATAAAAATAAAACTTAAATGAAATTAGAAAAGTGTATTTACCAAAACAATACTTATAGTGAATTAAAGAAAATTGATATTTTTAAATAACAAAAGAAAAATAACTTTAAGTGAATGAACTTTGTCGATTTTTCGGTATTAAAATTAGACCAGGGGCCAGGGGCGTAGTCGCGCAGTGTACTTGAGTTGCGGCGTATTAGAAAGTTATTTTTTGAGAGATTTTTTGTCCCTCAAATTTGTTTTTTTTACGGACTAAGACTCAAACTGAAGGCACTGAAGGCGTCATCATGAGCTTGAAGAAATATTTTTCTCCAATAGCTAGTACTTCTTCAACATCAAAAGAAAGCGATTCCGAAAATTCTGATCAAGACCGCAATCAAACACCCCCACCTACAAAAAAAAGATTATGTACATATAGAAAAATTTGGGAGCATGAATTTTCCTGGGTTTCAAAAGGTGCATCTAATTTTTTTGCCCGTTGCACATCATGCAAAAAAGAGTTTTCGATTTCTCACGGCGGTATATGTGACGTTAAACAGCACAGCAAAACAAAAGAACATAGAAGTCGTGAAAGTGCCGAAAAATCGTCGCAAAGTTTAAATACATTTTTTGTCAACCCTCAGAATGTTCAAGAGACTCACAATGTCACCGTAGCTGAATTAACTCAAATTTTCCACTGTGTTCGGCATAATCTTTCATATAACTCTTTAGACTGTGGCCTAAAAATTCTACCAAAAATTTTAAAAGATTCCGTTATTGCAAAAAAAATTGCTTGCGGACGAACTAAATCAGAATATATAGTAAAAAATGTTTTATGTCCAAAATCCCTTAAAGACGTCCTGGCTGATTTAGTTACTGAAAACGGCAGCACCTATTTTTCAGTAGCTACTGACACATCCAATAAAGGAAACCGAAAAATGTATCCCATATGCATCCAATATTTTTCTTCCGAAAAAGGTGTTCAATCAAAGCTCCTTGACTTTTTTGAAGAACCTTCAGAGACTGCCGAAACAATAGCCACTTGTATTTTAAAAACTTTAAAAAAGTATGGTTTAGATATTTCAAATGTGTCTGCGTTTACCGCTGATAATACAAACGCTGAAAGCAAGACCCGTATTTTAATTATTATATAACACCTCTGTTGAGTTCGTTTCTAATACACATTATTAGATTTTGTCCGTTTAAAAAACATCATCACACACTTCAGGTTCACAAAATACTGCAACTCTTTAATTATAAAAAAATTTACAATTATTTATTTTTGCGTAATGGCGAAGGCGCAGAATCGGTTCTTGCGTCCCGTATTACAAAATTTAAAACCTGGCAACCCTGGGTTGAATTTCCATGAATAGACGTACACCCCTTCATGTTTTTCCCATTAGACAGTCAATGACAGCCCAAATTTACATCAATGATATTTAATAGCCGTATGTCTTAGCTCTTGCTGATTTAGTTGGTGGTAACAATTTTATTATGATGCAGAATAATACTCGACCGCATAACGCAGCAATAGTGCAGTGCAATAGTGCAGAACTTCCTAGAAACTGCGTGTATGGGCACATTACAGTGGCCTGCGAGAAGCAGGAACGAAGATATGAATGCAAATGTATTGCATTCATATCGGAATGCAATACATTTGTGGGATAAATTAGGAAAAATGGTACGTTCACAAGAAAGCTTAGCAGAATTGGCAGATACGTTATCAGAAGAATGAGACCGTATACCAGTGGAAAGAACAAGAAACCTAATTTTAAGTATGCCACGCAGATTTAAGCTCTCAGAGTTGGCAGAGGAGGGAAACACTCGGTATTAAGCACATTCTTCAAGTTCTTTTTGATCTAGTTATTGATATTTTGCGTTAATAAAGAAGTTTTATAAAATTCATAGCATTTTTATTTTATTAGAAAATCACTTTTGAAAAATCAAGTAGGTACCTTGGTAAAATACAAGGTTACAATAAAAAAGCTGCAATTCAGACTTTTTGAAGACAAATTAATGAACAGAATAACCATTTTTTTTCATCTAGAGTGTAAGATTTTTCTATACAAATGCTCAAATAATACACAGGATAAGTCAAAAAGCAATGTTTAAGTTTTCCATTAACATTCATGTAGTTTGGCAAAGTTTCAGCAAAAAAGATGTAATTCGGTCAATTTTAGAGATAAGTCGATAAATCAAAAAAACAAAATGCTCACAAAAAAAGGCTCTTTCATACAGGGTGTAAAAAGTTCCGATACGACTTCTCAACTAATAAACAGGGCAAGACAAAAAATAGAAAAAAAGCATGTTTCGAGCTTTTTTATTATTTTCCAAGAATCTTTGAGAACATTTTCGTTTGTTAAATTTCTGCTGGAAGACAAAGGTATTTTCTACGTTTGAAAAAAAATTATCGAAAACTGGTTTAAAAGATATATGACATTGAACTTGAGCCAAAAATCAAGTACGTCACTTTTTTTGGAACTGAGTGTAGTATTAAAAGGTCTCAGTAACCAGACGATAATTTCAAAAAAATATCACAAAAATTGGTGCAGTACAACTCTCTCACCAACTTGCTGAAAAATCTGGCTTAGTATTCTCACGCCATCAAAAGTCTTAAACCTCTTCATAAAATGCAAATATACTCTGTTTCAAGACCGCGTATCTTCAGTAATAGCCAATCCAGCGAAGTGATTAAAAAAACACAATATTTCATCAAAAACCTGGGCTACCACTGCTTCTTATCTGGAACATTCAATTATGTTCACAATACTCTACAGAGTGTTTAAGAAATATATAAAAATGCTCAGAATGTTAATTAGTTTTCAAACATCCTCAAGAGCATTCTGATCACAATAGGTGGTCGCCTTGTTTTATTGATATTACCCTTTTTAATCATTCCACTGGAACAGTTATTACTAGAGATATGCGGCCTTGAACTTTGCATTGCAATTGCATAGGAAATTGTAAAAAAAAGAAAATTATACTATTCACAAAATAGTTTACTAAATGATTAACAAACGAACAGTACGAAATTAACAACTTAACTAAACTTTGGGTTAACTGGATACAGGTCATCCCAAGCGATGTTATCGATTAGAGATTTGAGCAAAACGTCTTCCATAATACGACTTAAGGTGTGTTCCACTACTGGCTTTAGATCCTCAAACAGTTCGTCCACGTTATCGTTGATTGCTTTGTTGGTTGCTGCATCTAAAAATGGTATATTTTCAAATAAGAATAAATATACAATCTCATTTAAATTTGCCATAACATTTTATGTTGGACAGCAGCAGTACAACTGATATAAATTTGAAGAATACTGATAATCTTCAAGGTTGTTATCAGTTGTACTACTGTTCAACATATGCCACTTTTTGGTTCAGATTAATAGAATATTTCCGAATTAAGATAGAGTGTTTTAAAAAATGTGCTATCTGGGCAGATTCTTCACCACAAAATAAAACTAAACTAGAAGCTTTCACGGTCAATTGGTTAGTTGAGAAATCACTGTTCTTGCAGTTAGACCGTATTAAATTGGAATTACTATCCGACGTCTCTCTTTCGATTGCACGAGACCTCTTTAAGGATCTTTACTACTCGGGATCTGAGTACGGTTATAGTAAAAAGATACCGCAGATATAAAAGTATAATCAGGAGCCACCGTTAGGTAGGGTTGTTCTGTGTGGTTACAGTTTAAAACACAAGTGGATACCGATCTTAGTGCAGGGTCACAGTTTGGCTAGCACAAGTCGGGTATAATAGCCCACCTTAATCTCTCCGAGCTCATTCAACGGCATGGACATACGATGGATTGGGAGTGGTGGTCCAGTAGCATGACCATCAAGATCCCCTGACTTGAATGATTTGAACTTTTATTTGTGGCGGCATTTAAAGGAGCTCGTATACAAGACGCCAGTACAAACATTTAAAGAACTTTTACAATGCATTGAAATGAAATTTGTAACAGTTTGACAAAATTCTCCTATTTGTGTCAGACTAAGAAGATCTTTGCTTTAACGATTGAGGGCTTGTAATGAAACTGATGGTGAAAAAGTCAATGGTGCAAATGTTTTTTTTTGGAAAATTGTTGCAGCGACAACCCGCAGGCGCGCCTACGGTCAAGCTCTCCATGCTTTTTTGTTAGTCATATGCGCTAGTTCAAATAACTTGTTACAGTTAGATTTGTCATATATGTCTGTCAGTACATATGGCAGTAAAATTCAGTAAAATAAATCTTCGCTTGACACTTTTTCATTTTTTTTAGTATTATATCATATCTGTTATTTAAATCTAATTTATAATTAAAATTACATATCCCATTGATACCTAAGTTACAGAAATAATGCTAGTTTCAGAAATTTCTTGTCACAAATAGCCGGAAGCAAAAGTACAAAATTAGAACTTTATGTGAATTTACTCTATTTTTGATAGAGCCAATGTAATATACTTTCATATTGTATTGTATTATCATATAATTACTGTTTTATATATAAAATTAACTTTAAGATATTCCAATTAATAGGAATTAACATTTCTAATTTGCTGTGACTCGAAGACTAGATCAACAATCATATAAGACAAACAAATAAATGTAAAATCTAAGTGACATATGTTTCTGATAAGATAATCTAATAGAGCATTCAAAAATCTACCTGTATATAGCTTTCTTGCGAAGATTCCATTTGTTTATATCAGTTAGTTCAGAAGAATTTGTTGTTTACATGTCAAATCGCATATCACATTTTGTTTGGAAATTTCACAAGCACGCAAATTTAAACACAAATGTTCTTTAATAACTTGGTTCACTATTTTGCATTAATTAGTAAGGTAAATTTGTTCATTATTATATATTTTGAAATCTAAAAAGATTTGCTTTGTTATTGTTTATCAGTTGTCAGATTTTTACACGGGGTTATGATAGGTCAGTTCAAAACCACATGCTTTCAATCGATAGAATAATGCAGTGGAAATAAGCATAGAAGTGGAAGTATTGTCTTTCTTTTTCTTTCTTATTAGAAGTCCTATTGATTTGATGTAACGGCGAGCTAACATTACTAATTTAGTCGGTTATTCTTTGGTTGGACAAAATACAGGGTAGCTTGGATTAGTTGAAGAGTAATAATATATTTTCATCTCTTTTCAATACTCATGGATATAAAGGCTATTTTAGTTAATATTTAGTTTAGGGGATTTATTGTACCAACATTATTTTGTTGATACTGAGAAAAGTTGTTTTTTTTGGAAATGCAGAAAAGGATATATAGATTTACCGTGTTTGGTAATATTGTGTGATGGAAACCATTTTGTGTACGTAAGAAGGGCTAAGGAAAAGATCTTTCTTTTTAGCACCAAGTCTCATGACGACGGAAGTGTCGGATGTTCTGAATTTTATTTTTTAAGAATTTTGTATTATATTCCCGTATATATTGTGTGCTGTTTTGCCTGTCTGAAATTATATTCCAAACTTTGTTGTAGAGATTTTTCTACATGGGGCAATTTTTGTTTCAGGGTTTTTGTATAAGGTTGAACCTTTGAAGTTCATTGGGATTATTTTGGAACTTTAAAGACAAACCATTAGCAAAGTTTTGGTATGGTTTCCTAACTGCTAGTTATTTATGGAATTAGGAACTTTTCTTGAATACGGTCTACGTAGCGGAGCTGTAGGACATAGTGATCACTGAGGAACACTTGGATGTTACCTGCCTTACCACCATTTGCAGTCTACACTAGTGACTAGAGTATACAGCTAAGTAGTAGTATAATATTTGGAAACTTAACACATAGTACTATTTCTCTTAATCAAACTGTTTATGCATATTAATTTAATTACTGGGGTCACCTTGTCTAGTATATAGCATACTGTGCAGAATTTCTGTAAGGTGAAACGCAGCCGGCTTCGTAGCGCTACCTAATTACTGCTGTTTTATTGGTAATATCTAATAGGTGCATTCAAATCTATGTAATAGACATTTTATAGATATTTATTTAATACTTAACCCTATCATTATCGTTTGTAACATAATTATTTGTTTTAACTAGAATTAAACTTCAATCATTTAAGGGGGGGGGAAAGAAACTTATTGGGATGCTAAACTGATTATTTGATCTAATTCTTGTCTATTTTGTGTAATCGAAATGTTATTAATCTGGAATGGTATAGATAAATAATAAGCTTCTGGGTTTTGTATTTACGTACGCCAAATCAAATAATTTAGTTGGGATTTCAGTTAGTGTAACCTTACAATAAATTTAAACTCTTGTTAGGGAAAACTTAATTTCTTCACTTCTTGTTGGGATGCTATTAAGCTCACTAGTGGATGGAATTGAGTTAGCAATAATTTTTTTTTGTTCAGTACATTTCCTTTTTTTTTTCTTGGGGATAAATCGCTGAATATTGTGAATTAACAATAAAAGTCATTTGTTTCCAACGTGTTGGTTTTCAATGGATCAATATAAGTCTTTACCTATCGATATTGGTTAGATTCAATGCAAATACTTTTTTTTCCAAGTTTTATTTAACTTAAATTAAAACTTGGTGCCGCTCAACTTAAATATTACATCTAAGGTAAGAGATTGTGATATGGAAGTATAGGTAGAGTAACGAGAAAGAAGAATCCGAACCTACCCGACTAGAGCTAGCAATAGTCATCATTAAGAGATATTATTGGGTCGATATTAGGTGAGTGTATTGCGTCTGGTGACTAACATATCTTACTTATTTGTCCATCATATTGGTAAACCATAACATTTCAATTAGGCATCCTTTAAAGGTAGAAATGTTAGAAACTTTCTCTTCCAAATTTCATTTGGATTGCTACAGTCGTTTTGAAGAAATTTGGAATACACCGGAAAAATAAAAAATCTTTATTAGCCTGTATTTCTGAATCGAAGTGACATCGGAGCCATAATGATATGGACTTTCAGTCTTATTTTTGGGTAAGAAATACCCGCAAAACGCGACATGTCCAATTTTTTTCAAAAATGACATATTTATGCTGCAAAATTCTCCGTGAAAAACTCTATCTGCGAATATTTGTTCTCAAGTGCAAAATGCGATGTTAGCCTACTTAAATTATATTACAAAATCATAGTGAGATGCAAACTGCGACGTCCGATACTTTTTTGAGATTCAAAACACGACATGTCCATTTAAACCAATGATAAAGCTTATACGCAACCACGTGATAGCGGCCATGCGTTTTGTAAGTATTGTCAATGTCATTGCGTTTTAGTGTGTAAACATTAAAACTACCTAATGTTAGTTTAGTGAGTGAATATCCTGTTATTATTAAAGAAAAGGAAAATAATTAAAAATAGTTATTAATATGGACGAAGAATCTAAAAATATTACACCGGATACGGAGAATCGAGCAAGGAAAAGAGCAAGGAATACTGAACAATGGGGAAGAGAAAAAGCTAAGAATGCTAGGTATGTTATTTTAATTTGAACGGGCTGTATTAACTTTTTTGTTTATGTTTGGGATTCGTAAATTTGTAGGTTGTTAATGGTCGGTTTTTATTATAACAAAATGCATTTGTTTCATTTCTTTATTGATTGATAATTAAATATCGTCACCAAAATAATTGTAAGCCCAAAAAAATCATGGAATTTAAAAGTTTGTAGGTTGTTAATGGCCGGTTTTTATTATAACAAAATGCATTTGTTTCAGGTACTCACCTAAAGGTTTACCAGTATTTCCTGTATGTGGTCATAGAGGTGATAAGACACCTTATAATTGTTGGTCTCTTACAATGAACGACATAAAAGAGTTCCACAAATTGTTTTATTTAAGTAAGAAGAAAAACGATGAAGACAAATTTATTTTATACTATTGCAAAGCCTTGATTACAAAACGAAAAAGAATTCGAAATGAAGTAGCCACAAAACCACAAAGTATTACTGTTGAATATCACGTTAAAAAAGTTGATGGAATCGAAATTAAAGTATGCAGAGATTCGTTCTTAGGGATCTTGAATGTGAAAAAAGACAGAATCTTGCGCTTACTCAAGAAGTTTAAGAAATCAGGACAATTTCCGCAAGAAACCAGGGGTGGGGATCGGATAAAAGATAAGAATACTGAGAAGAAAAATACAATCAAGGCTTTTATAGAGTCCCTAAAATGTACGGAAAGCCATTACTGCCGTTCAGATAGTCCGTATCGAATTTATTTGCCTTGCGATTTAAACATAAAAAAACTTTTTCAAATGTACATTGATCAGGCTCCTCAAAACTTGAAAGTTAAAGAATGTTTTTTTAGAAACTACTTCAATAAGTATTACAATGTTGGCTTTGGGACTCCTCAAACTGACGTATGTTCTATGTGTTTGCAATATAAAGAGAAAATCAAAAAGAGCAGGGATCCAACAACAATTCAATCTTTAGTTATAAACTACAAGGTTCACAAACTACAGGCGAAGAGCTTTTATAACTTTTTAAAAGAAAATGACCCTTCAATAGTAATCTTTTCCTTCGACTGTCAAAAGAACCTGCAAATCCCAAGTTACCAGATCAGCAAGCTTATTTTTCGATGCAAGTGAATTTTTACAACTTTGGAGTTGTTATTGGTAACTCAAAGGCTTCACTGTCTGCAGAAAACGTTCGATGCTATGTATGGACAGAACTTGAACGGCCAAAAGGATCAAACGAAATAGCATCCGCAATTTTCTATACTTTAAATAATTATGAATTTAATCTGCACCATCTGGTTTGTGATGGATGTGGCAGACAAAACAAGAATTCGATATTTATTGGCATGCTGTGCTTTTGGTTCGCCACATTAGCACCTAAACATATCCAACAAGTCGAGGTCATTTTCCCTACAGTGGGCCATTCCTTTATTCCTCCAGACAGAGTATTCGGAAATATAGAAAAAGAAATCAGACGCATTTCAGAAATAACAAGCCCAGAGGTGTATGAAAACATAATCGAAAAAAGAGCAAAAGTTTTAAAACTGGGACATGACTACAAAGTTTTAGATTGGAAATCAGAAACAGAGAAAATTTTGAAACCAACAGCCCAGTGGCATTTTAAATTTAAGCCCTCAAAAAGATTTATTATGACCAAAAATAAATCTGGAATGGTTTTAATGAGAGGCGAACCTGTGTATAGATCTAACGTAGGGGAGGCAAAAGGCATTTATAGGAAGGGGAAAAAAATTGAAGCAATGAAACCAAAGGAGATATCCATTGGTGTGAAAATTAAAGAAGATAAAATAAAAAGCATATCCAATTTATTGAAAACTCATTATGGGGCAGAATGGGTTAGTGATGAGAATCTAAGGTACTTGCAAGAAGTTTTGAAGAAGGATTATGCAAATGCAGAAGAAGTAGACGAAGCAGTGGATAACGAAAATGATGACGAAGTTACTGTTTAATATTTTTTTGTATGTTTCTTAATAAAAATTCTTTATTCTATGTAAGGTGTTTAAAATTTTTTCGCCTATTAAAATTATTAAATTAGGTAGGTACTTGAAAAATAATTAAAAAATTATATTAAAATTAAATTCAAAACACGACATGTCCATCAGTCAATTGCAAAACGCGACAACTGCAAACTTTATTTTTCAATATTTTTGAAAATCACATTCCAAAATTATTGAAAAATGTCTAGAATAATTTGTATATGTTGTATAAATTTGCCACGCCATTTAAATTTTACAAAATATGTCAAATTTGGCGGTGTAAGTTTTTCCCGCTTTTCTCAAAACGGTATCACTTGGACATGTCGCGTTTTGCATCTAGACCCCTCATATGTCAATTTTACATGTTTGAAATTTCAAATAATTTATAAAAAGTTGTCTTCAAACCAATTGCCGACCAAAACAACAAGCGATTTCAAAATTTAAGTATAGGTGATAGGGATGAGCGATATTAGCTTGTACCTATCGATAGTCGATAGCAAGCCAACCAATTATCGATACGCATTTATATCGATAGTTATAAATAACAATCGAAGTTATTGATACATATCAAAGTTTTTGACACATATTTATAGTTATCGACCAAGGGCGATAAAGTTCTTACAAATAAATCAGCGAAAAAAAAAACCTCGATTTAAAAAAATATGGGACCCAATTGATAACTATCGATAGATATCTCGAAGTATTGATAGGTATCAGATATCTATCGAGTTAACGGATGATTATCGAGTTATCGGATAACTTCCGAAATGTTAATATTTTTTTATTTATGTTTATGTATGTGTTTTTTTGTTAGTCGTAATGCAAGCTTTTAGGAAAGAGGAGACAATTTGGCAATAACGTCACGAAAAAACTTTGTGCAAATCTAAGCCGTTTGGTGAAAACAGCACTTCGATATCACTTTTTGTTTTTGAGCTATTGAGTAGCGAATTGTGTTTCTTTTTAGTTGATATTAAGGGTAAAACTTAAACTTATAGGAGTCACGGGTTTGAATCTCGATGAGAATAAAATCAAATTCTACTTTGACGTGTTTCAATTTATTTTCTATGAGAAGTTTTTTATTCATGTGGGTTGACAAAAGTCGTGGTATATTTCTAACATTTCTAAATATTTAGTCGGAAATGTAAAAGTAAAATGTGTAGTTGTTTTTAATTTTAGCATATAGTGGCTGATTAGTTTTAAGGTAATATCAATAAATAATCTGGTAAAAAGTTATCAATAATAATAGCAAAGTAAATATAAATTAAAATTAAAAAAAAATTCGCATTTACGCACAACTTTCCTTGCACAGAATTCCACTAGAGACATATAGTATCCATACAGCTGTTTGGTAAATAGAATATTACAAAAAATAGAACCCACTTCAAAAAAAAATCGCTAAAAAGTAAAAAGCAATACTTAATTTATATCTTAAACGTAGACATTTTGAAGTAGGCGCTCAAAGGAGCCTCACCCAGCCATTACACAATATAGTTGATGTATTTTATATAACATTAGATATAAACCAAATATATCATCATCATCATCATCATCCCCCAGCCTGTTGAGTCCACTGCTGAACATAGGCCTCCATTAGACGCATCCAATTTGCTCTGTCTTGAGCTTCTCTAATCCAGTGACCGGCGACTCTCTTAATATCATCACTCCAGCGAGTTGGTGGTCTCCCTCGGCTTCTTTTGTCTGCTCTTGGTCGCCAGTTTATTATCCTTATTGTCCATCTATCATCTCTAAATCGTGCAACGTGCCCTGCCCATTTCCACTTTAGTGTCGTGATTCGTTCTATGACATCGTCGACTTTTGTTCTTTGTCTTATATCTACGTTTCTTATCCGGTCCTGCAGTTTGATTCCTAGCATTGCTCTTTCCATTTTTCTTTGGGCCACCTGTAGTTTACGGATAGTATTTTTGGTTAGTGTTAGGGTTTCTGCTCCATATGTTAGCACTGGCAAAACACATTGATTAAATACCTTCCTCTTCAGACTTATTGGTATGTCGCTGCTATATACATCTTTTAGTTTTCCATATGCTGCCCAGCCCAGACCAATTCTTCTATTCAATTCGTGTGTCTGATTGTCTCTGTTTATCCTAATTCCGTGTCCCAGGTAATTGTATTCATTGACCTCTTCTATAATAGCGTTCTCTAATGTAATGGTTCCTCCGAGAACTAGGTTTGTCATGATCTTCGTTTTCTGCCTATTAATACAGAGCCCTACTTTTGCCGTCGCGTCATTTAGTTCTTTGATCATTGCAGCCGCTTCTTCGAAGTTATCCGTTATGAGCACAATGTCGTCGGCAAACCGTAAGTTGTTTAGTTTTTTCCCATCGATGTTAATGCCCTTTTCTTCCCAATTGAGTTTTTTAAAGGCATACTCGAGAACTGTTGTAAATAATTTGGGAGACAAGGTGTCTCCTTGTCGGACACCTCTTTCTATACGGATTCTATTACTGTCTTTGTGAAGTTTTATACTTGCTGTTGAGTTATTGTAGATGTTGTATAGTAGACGGGTATATCTATAATCGATGCGACATTGTTGGAGAGCTTCCAGGATGGACTTTATCTCAATCGTGTCGAAAGCTTTCTGGAAGTCGATAAAGGCAATCACCAGTGGTCTGTGATACTCGAGTGTCTTCTCAATAAGTAGTTTCAATGTTAGAAGGTGATCATTTGTTCCGAATCCTGTTCGGAAGCCTGCTTGTTCAACTGTCTGGTAGGAGTCTAGTTTTCTCTCCAATCTTTTGCTGATTATCTTGGTGAACAGTTTGTATATATGAAACAGCAAGCTTATTGGCCTATAATTGCCTATGTCGGTCACATCACCTTTTTTATAGATCAGCATCATTGATACGTTGTTCCATTTCTCGGGAATAGAAGCATTTAGTAAACATAAATTGAAGAGATCCCTAATTTTTCTCAGGAGAATCTCTCCACCCATTTTAATTGCCTCCATTACTATTTGGTCATCACCCGGAGCTTTGTTGTTTTTCATTTGATTCAATGCTGATTTCACTTCATCTATGGTGATTTCTGGTAGTTCTTCCGACCCTTGATTTATGACTCCAGTAGCCTTCTTTATTTGCTTTGGTGACTTTTCCATCTCTTTGCTGCTTCTATATAATGATTCATAAAATTCCTCAACGATTTGAAGTATCTCATCTCTGTTTGTTGTTAATTGGTTATTGTTATTCTTAAGTTTTATAATCTCGTTTTTACCGTTTTCAAGCTTTCTTTTCAGGACCTTCAGGCTTTTGTTATTCTCTATGGTGTTTCTGATTTGCTCGTTGTTATATCTTCTTATGTCTTTCCTGATATGTTTTGAGATGTTTTTGCTTCGTTGATTTAATATTTGAATATCAGTGTTCTCTCTCGTTTGTAGGTTTCTCCGATCTTGTATTAACTGTTTTGTTTCTCGGCTTAGTTTGCTTTCTCTCATATGTCTTGGGCAGCATTTATTGACTGCCTCGATAACTGATTCTGTGATCTCCTTGTTCAAATCTTCGATGTTTTCATGATATGAGCATTTTGATAGTGCGCTGTTGATAGCTTCTTGGTATTTCTCAATGTTGTCTGGGTGGATCCATTTTCTAGTGGCCTTTATTTTGGTCAATCTATATCTTTCTTTGCCCAAATCGAGATTCACTGTAGCTCTCACCATTCTATGGTCACTTCCTATATTGACTTGGTTCAGCACTGTTACATCCTGTATTATGGACTTCTTATCAGTAATAATAAAATCGATCTCATTTCTAGTCCTTCCGTCTGGGCTTATCCATGTCCACCTTCGGTTTGGCTTCTTGTAGTAGAAGCTATTCATCAAGAATAGACCATTGGCCAACATAAAGTTTAAGAGGGTCTCTCCACGTTGGTTCCTTTGCCCGCTTCCGAGGTTTCCCAATGATACTTCCGCCTCGTCTAGTTTGGTGCCCACTTTTGCGTTAAAATCTCCGCGTATGATGGTGAAGTGGGAATGTGTGTCTTCCAGTGCTATTTGGAGGTCGTCATAGAAGTGTTCGATATCCTCGTCATAGCTGTCCGATGTAGGTGCATAGGCTTGGATGATTTTGAGGCTGTATCGTGTGCTAATTTTCAGGATTATGAAAGCAACTCGTTTGGAAATGCTTTTTACATTGGATATATTATCAGAGTGGTTTTTATGAATAATAAAACCGATTCCCCCTCGGGCTACATCTTGGTTTCCAATGTAGTGGAGTGCGTGACCTGATTTTAGAGTTCTCCATCCCTCTCCTTTCATCCTTACCTCGCTAAGACCGACAATATCCCACTTTATCCTAGATAGTTCCTCTTCCAATTCCAGGACCTTGCCCTCCGATGATAGGGTTCGGACATTGTACGTTGCAATGTTCAGTTGGAGTGCCTTACCTGCCAAATTTCCGTCACCCCCAGAATCCTTGGGACTGACCGATACTCCGGTGTGAGATTCTGGATGTATAATCCTACTCACCTGGGGTAGTGTAGTTTTGTCATTTGGCATTTCATGCGTTAATGGGAGGTGGCAATTAAAACACCACGCTTGCCGTGCGGGTTGGTGAGTTTTCTTTCAGCCGCTCCTAACATGGAGATCAGACGCTGTTGGCAGCCGCCCGCTTCGGGTCAGACGCTGCCGAATTCTTCTTGTATTATCCCCGAGAAGAAGGGTTGCCACTTACGCCAGATCCACCGTATCGGGCTTGTCCTTCGCTTTCACTGCCGGTGTGGTCTTCGCCCGTTCCCTGGGCATGGGCAAAGCGTTATACCCCGCAATACTGGGTCCCCAGCAGAACTCAGCCACCGATCCTGCGGATCGGGCCCACCCCCGCGACGTGGACGCGCCTGCTGAGAGTTGCCTAGGTGGATTCAGAGAAGTAGACTCTGGGTCCCCTAGGCCGGGTTAATGCTCGTGTTTGATGCCACGAGCAAAGGCCAGCAGAGCAAATATATAGCTAGCCTTATATCTTTTAGAATTGATGTCCGAATTACTTGCTCTCAGGGCCCCTTTGTGGAACTGCGCAAGCGCAAACTGCTATTTTCATCCAATCACTAAGCCCAAAGTCAAATGGCAATACTGACTTCCTATAGAACATTTATAAATGTCCAAACAGGTCAATAACGAATTCGCATTTCAAGACATACGCAGAAATATTTCGGGGGTAATGCAACTGTTGGCTAGGTTCGTGCATGACGATTTTTTTTTGTTTAGTTTTTTGGCTTTAGGATATTTTCCATTTAGTCACGAAAATCAAGTTAATTATATTAATCTTATACAATAACGATAAGGGATCCTAAACAACACTCAAACTTTTCGACATTCACAAGAGGGATGTTTAACAGGCTCACACGCTTCTCGCCCTGGAGTCAATTCAGGACGCTTTAATTTAATATACAGACACAGATACAGGTGAACCCGAATAAAAATGGAGGTAACAAAAGGTTCAAAACAAAGAAGGCAATCATTCTAGCATCCTAACCTTAAATTCTAATTTTGCAGCCTTTTAGAAATTTAATAAATATATTTTCGATACTTGTTTCGGATAAAATATGGCTCATAAGCGTATGATGGTTCATAGGAATTAGACCTAATTTGCCTAGTTCAACGCCCAATACGATATTGCGGATTGATTGTGACCGCAATTAAAAAGTCTATAATTTAAATCAACCAGAAAATTATTATCACATGAACATAAAGGTCTATTGGATACGTTTGCTTTAAAAAGAAATGTATTAACTGCACCTTGACCAACCATAAATCTAAAGTATGATATGAATACATTTCTAGGTATTTTCTCCGTATCAATGAGGGGACTTTTGTTTACTTCAGGGTGAATTGAACTATAAAATGTTGGGCAGTTTTCAGCATAATTTTGATAATATTGTCTCCATTCTACTTTTTTCTTGTTGGCAGTGACAACGTCTCTGTATGGTATGCTATCGAAACGTGTTCCTAATAATACAGCTTTTTTTGTTGCTAGGTCTACTTGCCCATTACGTATTAATCCCGAGTGGCCTTTTACCCAAACACGATGCTAACACTTTTTGACTGCAACTTAGACAGGATATTTATTATATTAGGTATATATAAACGTGTGCAATTACTACTGTTCTGCATTGATAAGAGCACTGATTGTGAGTCTGACAGTATAATAGCATTTGCTAAGATGTTACCATTTTCTACAAATTCTAGGGCTTTTAGTATTGTCAATGTTTTATGTTTACATCGAAATTTTTTAATTATGTTTCGTTCTGGAATTGAAAAGGCACATCCAACCCCATCATTGTTTTTTGAGCCATCTGTGTATATCTAGTAGAAATATTGATTCCTATCACTGGAACCTGTGGTGGAAGATAGATCAAAATACAAACAGCAGATGATATAAACTGTTTATATCATCTGTTGATGATGCTAACTTGCTTAGCGAAACGCGCGTCCAGAACATAACAAGTTGTGGTGTAGTGTGATTAGAACTCTTGTATTTTGAGAAATATTTTGATGTTTATCAAGAACCAGTTTATTTCTATTTAATGAAGGGAACTCGGTTTATTTCGGAAAAATCGTATGTATTTTAAGGTAGATTATATTGAATAGAGTTCGGAACATGAAGTTTGTGTATGTAGTTTTTTCATATTTCTTATGCATCTTTTCTGGGTTTTAAACATCGCGGTACTCAAAACTTATCAAAAAGGCGAAAACTGATTTTATATGACTTTTTCCGTAAAATTCTGTGCTGCATTCAGAATAAGTATACGGCGTCAGTTTAAAAATTTATCGGATCCTATTTTATTTTTTAAGTGGGACACCCCGTATATTATTCTTTATATTTATTAGGAGTAATATGAGCTTTCCAAAAATATATGCATGTATGCAATTATTTTGAAAAACAAGCTCAAAATTCAAGATTTTCTAAAATTTTCTTTTGTGCCCAATTAGGTAGTGGATGGCTAAAATGTATTAAAAACAAAATTCATGTAAGTAATTATTATATTAAAGTTATAATATTTTCAAACTTAATTCAAATCACCTTTTTTAACTCTCAACTAATAATTTATTTATTACACTATTCTAACTTAATTATGTTAAAATTATTGAATTTCATTCAAAACAAAAGAATAATTATATATCTTACCTAAAAGTTAAGTTAGGAAAAATAAAAGAGAAACATAATTTTGAAAAAGCAAAGAGTTTTCAAAGGTGGTTTTCTAACTGACGGCCATTTTCCTGTTTGCAAAATTGGCTCATTTTCGTTATTGTTCTAATAGCGTTCAAAAGAATCATATGCGTTCTATGTAAATTTCGAAAAGTTGAATCGATTACCGCCCGAATCTCCATTACAGACTTATATCTTGTTTTATGTATTTTATTCTGCATGAAACCCTATAAGAAAAAATCTAAAACCAGGATATCCGGAGATCGAGTGAACCATTTTACAGGTCCTTGGGTAGCAATCCACTTTTGAGGAAAGTTATCGTCTAAAAATGCCCTTGGAAGCGTATAGTTGTGGCTTGCGGCACAGTCTTGTTGAAGGTAAACGGCAATATAATGGAACATTTTTCATCACTTGTGGAATAACTTCTTCAACGATCTCTAGGTACCACCGCACTGTGAGACCTTCAAAATTCTATTCACTATGCGTCTTAAAAAATAAAACACGAGATCGCAATCCCAGCGTCCTTGTTGTACCATCTCAAAAATTTGCTGGCAAAAAGATGAAAGCGTCGCTTCTTCATAACCAAATATATTTATTTATTTTCTTTCTCTATCTTTTTTGATGTATGCTGAAAAATTGACAAAACCACATTTTTGACATTTTACTTTTTGTTCCAAACAAATTAGGCATAGCCTACTACCTACTAATTGGACACAAGAAAAGTTTAGAAAAACTCGAATTTTGAGCTTGTTTTCTAAAATATCTGCATACATGTATATGTTTTTGGAAAGCCCACATTTTTCCTAATAAATATAAAGAATAATATGCAGGGTGTCCCATTTAAAAATATAAACTAGGGTCCAACTTGTTGACCTGTCCCCGTATACTTATTCTGAAACAACACTGAATTCTTCGGAATGAGTCATATAAGAAACAGTTTTCGCTTTTTTGGTAATTTATCAGATAAATGGGATAGAGGGTTGCCTGAAAATGCAACATTTTCAAAAACACCCTGTCTCTCAAAAATCAAAATGGTTATGAAAGTTCTGCTGACGCCATCTTGAATTTCACAAGAAAGTAACTACTGTCGCGGAAACCGCAACCTTCTATCTTCGAAAATAAGGGAGATACCCCGATTTTTTTAAATTAAAATGTCTATATATCAAATTCTTTGACGGTTACGTATTTACAGATGGTAAAAGAATTACAAACATATTGCCCTCATTAAAATTATCAGACTATAGCTAATCATATCATAATCTTTGATGGAATACTTACTCAGGTCCTCGTTTCCATTAAACAGACCGTCGAGATGTGCTTTCGGTTTTACTATATTAATTGAACTATTTGTAATTGTCGGAAAAAGATGTATTTTTCCATCATCGTGTATTCCTTCTTTGTACTTTTGATAGACGAAAACATCCGCAGAGGCTACAATAATATTAGATTTAATTACAAAGTTAAAATGATTTGGCCAGAGCTACATACAAATAGGTTTGATAATAAGTTAAGTTAAATCAAATTAAAAAGAGTTTCTTGAAATATGTTCAATTTAGTATGTTATATGCTCATTCGCGTATTATCAAAAGAGTAATATAAGTAATATAGTCGAATGCGGTCTTATCGTGCGGGTCCAAAGGTCACCAACATTATGAATCAAATCAGAAAACATAGTGAATACCAAAATGTTGTGTGATTCGTTTATCGAACTATTAAATCTCGATGGTCTATTTACAAATATACAGGGAGAAAGAAAATAGTTTTTTTATTATATTACGCAATATTATTAAGATAGCCACTTAATATTATTTTATATATTAAATGCCGAGGGACGAAATAAGAAAATTCGCTAAATATGTATTTGGTTAAAATTTTTTGGTTGGCAAAAACAAAAATACACAAAATGGCAAGCGTCTTAATAAAGTCGGAAAGCGGTTCGAATCAGTGGAACAATCAGGATATGTTCTGTTTATACAGCCACTTAATGAAAGTGAGATTTGTTTATCAATCACCAAAAATTATGAGCCCCGCTTGACCTAAAAATCTAACCACTTATAGAGTGTCATTTATTTAAATGCGGGCCACCTTTTCAAGAAAACTTGTTTATTTTATATTGTGATAACAAAAAAATTTTATTTTGCAAAAATGTTATACACTTTTGTTAAAAACACAAGATAATTAGTTATTACTTCCCTCGTGAGATTTTTTCAGGTCTTTAGGTTTAAGGGTCGCTAGATGTCGGAAACATGTTCTACCATGTTATACTAACTACTTATCCAACTTCTTCAAATTTCAGTATAAAATTAAGAGCCATGCACGCGAAAAATACGTATATATATATATATATATATATATATATATATATATATATATATATATATATATATATTTTTTTTTCGTTAGCCAAATTTTGTCTTATAATTAATAAAAAAAATTTACTTATTTTAAACATGCTTTAAAATTGGAACAAGTATTCTATAATTATTTATTTATTGCCTACAAAATTACAAATGTACTAAAGAAGTAAGCAAAAAAATGGTGTCAAATCTAATAAAAGTTTTAAATTAAAATTCACTGGCTAATATCCAGGAGCCAGTGGCAAAAGCTCTGAGAATCGGTATAAGGAAGGTACAGAAACTTGTGCATGAAAAAAACACATAATTTACTTCCGAAGAAGATTAGGAAATGTACACGAAAAAATCCAAAGGCAAGAGACTGAAGTTACAATGCAAAAATGGGTATTCATAATGCAATTAATGATTTATACACGTCAAAGACTAATATAATCCTTCGGAAACTTTTTAATATTATAGACTAAAAGATATCATCATCACTTAAAAAGTCCTCATCTTCTGAGTCGTCCTCAAATGGCGCAATGATCATTGGTGCTATTTCGACATCTAGAACTCGTTCTCGATTCCACCAATCCCATATTAATTTCTTCGTATGTTCTCTTGCCAAACAGTTTGTCCTTCATCTGATGTAAGACCATCTTTCACGTGTCTTTCGTAATATGATTTTACCCCAGCCCATATTAATTCTATTGCATTAAATTGGCAATGGTATGGCGGCAGTCGTAAAACCTCATGTCCATTTTCCCGTAATATTTCATCAACGACATATATTGTTCGTTTTTTAATAGATTTTGCCAATAAAATAAGTTCTAGTTTCAACATATTGGGTAACGCATTTTGTTTTTGTTTTATTAGCCAGTCATAAATATCACTCTCCTTGGATGAAGTAGGTTGTTTATTTAAGATCCTTGAATGTTAAGATGCATTGTCCAGAATGATTAAAGATGGAGCATCTAAATCTGGAATCAGTTGTTCTTTTAACCACTTTTCAAATAGTTCACAGTTCATATTATCATGGAAGTCCATACTTTTGGATGTTGAAGAAAACAGCAAACTTGCACCTGGGAGAAATCATGTTGAAGAACCTGCATTCAAAATTATGAACCCTTTTCCCGTCCCACATCCCTTTTTTTCTCTTGACACTTCTTACAGACCCTTCCTGCCAAGATTTCGAACCACTTCCATTAGAAAATATTCAAGTCTCGTCTAAAAATACCACTTTTCTAAATTTTGAATTAACATTTTCTCTGTATTTCTTTAAAAACTGGATACCCTGACTTGCTATATGTGGCAACTCGCATAAAAATCTTCGATTGCAGTCCTTTTTATATCGAAAACCCAACATTTTTATTAATTTTTAGTCCAATTTCCAATATGCCTCGATTTTTAAAAGCTTCTTTTAAAACTTGAAGGGTTATATTAGTTTTTGATGTATAGAAATCGTAAATTGCATTACGAACATCCATTTTTACATTGTCACTTAAGTCTTCTGTCTTTGGCTTTTTTCGTGTATATTTCTTAATCTTCTTCGGTAGTAAATTATGCTTTTTTTTATGCACAATTTTCTGCACAGTCCTTATATCGATTCCCAGAGCTTTTGCTACTGTCTCCTGGATATTGGCCGGTGAATTTTCATTTTCGTAATATTTTATTAGATTTAGTACCATTTTTTTTGCTTGTGGGTGCAAAAAACCCGAAAATTGTTTTCTATTACTCATTTTGTCACTGACTTTGACTATATAAGTAAATTATAAGAAAATTTGATTAAAGCTACTACCAAAACAACTTAATATGAAAATGCAGAATGATTGCTTATGTAAAAATCTATAAAATCATTGATATAAGTAAGATATTTTTCCAAATTAATTATCTTTAATGTAATATAATTTCAAAAACTGAAAAAATTAAAAATAATTCATATTTCTCTTTTAAATTATTATTTTCATTAAAGTTGATATTTCTCTAACAAATTGTAAAAAGTTGGTGTTTAGAAAAATATATTTTAAATCATCACCATTATCATCATCGTCATGACCTTCTTCACTGTGATTATCATGGTCAGTGATTCATTGATATTTTTCATTCTCTGTAATTTGTAAATTAAAACATTGTGTATTAATTTACACAATAATCTGTTAATTGATTATTAATTGTATAAGTAATTAAGAAAAGTCAGCGCCACCTACACTTTTGAAATCACCAAATTTGGCAAGCCTGTATATGGGCATTATGTTAACTAAGCCAGGTGGCGTTGTCCCCATTTTTTTTCCGTGTGGTGAGCTAGCATATGTTACTATATAATATATATGTATAAATAATGTTTTTTAAACATGTGTACACAAGCAGTCATGAATAATATGTTTAACCAATTATCCATTTGGCAGAAAGGAGAAAATCGTTGAACATACAGGCTTAGAAGAAATTACCAGAACAGCCGATTATTTCAAAAGATACAGGATTTATCAAAAAAATGTCTTATATAAAAGCTGCAATCCACATATCTGTAATAAATTGGAATATACAGTTTCGACCACAGTGTTGTGGAGAATAAAAGGTATATTTTTTAATGGAACAGCCCGTATATTATTATTTTGATCGTCCAGTCAATTTAGAACATTTTTTATTAAGCATACGTTACGCTTAAATTCATTAGTTTCCGAGATATCAAGAGATTTTGATCAGTTACAAAACATAAAATAAATTTCAATTAACGCAATTTAATAAGTTCACATGAAAAAAAAATCGGTATAACAAGTCATAGAAGAACGACTCTATTTCTTAATGAATGTTGAAAATTTACTAACTGACAATGATATAAATCGTCGTAAAAATGTTTTTGGGCATTTAAAACCATTTCCCTCGTTATTCTCTCACTTTCATTTAAAATCTTAAAAAATTCTCTAACTTCGCGAGTAAAATGCGGAGGAGCTCCATCTTGCCGATACCAGGTTAAGTTAATATGGTAAATTGTTTATAGTTGGAACTATTTCTTGACGAAGAAGCTGGATATATCGTTCACCGATCAAATTTCCCTCGATAAAAAAGGGTCCAATTACATGTCCCATAAACAATCCAGCGCAGACACTGACTTTTTCTGGGAACTATGTATGCAGTTTTTTATACCACTTTGGGTTATTTCGCCCCCAGTAACTGTAATTTTGTTTATGGTACATTCCGTGTAGTGTGAAGGTCGCTTCATCCGAAAAAACAATTCTCCTAAATATTTCGCAAAATTCTAGTCTTCGATCATATTATACATAACATCACAAGTTCTTGTACAACCTGAACTTTGTATGGATGCTATTCTTTTGAAACATAGATATAGAAAGTAGGATTTCTTCTGTCTATGTATCTTCTTTAAAGTAGACTTTCTTTTCTTGTCTCCCCCTTTTTTCGCTTTGTATTGTCGTTTTTTCTTCCTTCCTTCTTTCTTGGATTTACGATTATTTTGCTTTTTTAATTTCTTTCAAATACGAGTGCTATAACTTTTGGAGTATTTAGTAGAATTTATAAAGTTTATTAGATCATTAAGTTCTTAAGTACATTGTCACAAATTAACCTAATACAGATGCGAAAGAATACCGAAATACGCGTCTGTTTGCTGTAGCCTTGAGAAAGAGTTCATAGACAATCCTCATCAATGCATGTATCAAGTTATTATTTGCTTAAGTATAAATAATCTGCATCAATACGTTATCCTGAAATATTATGTCACAGTAAATTAATATATTGCTCATATATCAATTCCTAATAAATTAGAGAAAAAAATAAAATATTCGAATTATTAGAAACTCATTTATTTAACAAAACTTAATAAAAAATGTGACCAAATGATTAACTTTCTATTGATTCGTTATGTTTTTTTGTGGCTATATAAATCCCCTTTACATCCTAACCCCTTAGTTTGGCCAGATGTATCAAAGAGGGTTTATTATTAAAATCTATATAACCAAAGACCCACAAAAGAACATATTACATGTCGGTAATTTACAAAGAATCACTATTTTTTACCCCTTCCTTTCAGCCGATTTTGCTTAAAAATAATACGAACCGTTTTCTTATGGACCACTCCCTGTGTACCAAATTTCAACTCGATAGCTCAATTCCTTCGGAAGATATGGCGTAAACAAACAGACCGACAGACACTTGTTTTGTTCACCAAAATTGTGGTTTTTACACGTTTTGAGTCATTTTTAGATGATTTAGCAAGAAAAAAATTTGATTTTTTTGTCGATACTATACTTACCCATCTCTTATAGATGTGGAAGTAATAGAATAAAACAATCAATTTGTATTTAAATATTACTACAGCAAACAAAACATGCCTTTTCTCTTTACCTCAAGTAATAATAATAATATGTATATTCTCAAAATAAATAAAAGTACAACTTTAGCTTACAATATGATTTACAAATGCCTTAAGGAAAATTCTTGCACATTAGATTATTTCCTAAACGAATATCAAGAAATATGGAATATACGGTTTCATCCACTGAAATCATTTAAGACCTGTTCATTATTTTCAGACGTATTGACAGCTATGACCACTTACTTAAAACTTTTCTTCTTTCAGCAGAATTATTTTTCACTCATTCAATATACATATACCTTCCTAACACATTTACAAAATCTCAATTATCGAAAACAATATTAAATAAAACAAACACTAAATAAAAAAATATTAAATAATACCTAGCTCCACAAAATGGAAACTCTAAGAGGTAACATAATTTCTAGACAATGTAAGTGCAATATTTGGTATACATTTATTTATATTTGCACATACATTTGTATATATAGTCAAAAGCAGTGTTGTCATGTGGGTCATACGATTTATCAACGACAAACTTTTTAAGTTTGTTGTTCTTTTATTACGTGTAATCATATCCTCCGCATAAAATCCGGAAAATGAATTAGATAGACCTATGATATTTTCATATGACAAAAGAGGATAAACATGTAAATACCAGCAGTTGCAAAAATCTTTGAGCGATGTCACTTCAAAGTCAGATTGACAAGTCAGTGACAAAACGAGTAATAGAAAACAATTTTCGGGTTTTTTGCATCCACAAGCGAAAAAAATGTAAAAATAGATGTTCGTAACCGATTTTCAGAGCTTTTTCCAATGGCTCTTGGATATTAGCCAGTTAATTTTAATTTAAAATTTTTTTTATTAGGTTTGACACCATTTTTTTGCTTGCAAGTTTTCTTTGCACAGGGGTGGCCCTCATTTAAATAAATGACACTGAATAAGTGGTTAGATTTTTAGGTCAAGCGGGGCTCATAATTTTTGATGAGATAAAAAAATCTCACTTTCATTAAGTGACTGTATAAACAGAATATATCCTGATTGTTCCACTGATTCGAACCGCCTTCCGACTTTAATGAGGCGCTTATCATTTTCTGTATTTTTGTTATTGCGAACCAAAAAATTTTAACCAAATACATATTTAGCGTATTTTCTTATTTAGTCATTCGGCATTTAATATGTAATATAATATTAAGTGGCTATCTTAATAATATTGCGTAATATAATAAAAAAAAAACTATTTTCTTTCTCCCTGTATATTTGTAAATAGCCCATCAAGATTTAATAGCTCGATAAAAGAATCACACAACATTTTGGGATTCACTGTGTTTTCTGATTTGATTCCTAATGTTGGTGACCTTTGGACCTTTTATGACATTTTTATGAGTTTAGGGGATTGTTTGTGATGCATTTTTATTTAAAAGAAGTTATTCGTATTACATATACCAAATATAATGTACCTAATACTTGCTGATCATCACTTTACCTCAAGTGATCCTCTGGGAACCCAAAAAGTGATTTTCCTCATCCGGGTTTTGATGAATAGTATAAATATACACATTTGCATCTAACTTTAAATAAGAAAATTTAACAAAACACCATACCAACACTTAGAAACTACAATAATAACAGTCATGCATAAGAAATTCAAAAGTTCAAAAAATTCCTATACGCGTATTTATAAAGCAGAAACATACAACTACGCACTATCTCCTTCAAACTACAGATTACAGAACGAGTTTAAGCATGTACTAAACAACTGGTGTATTTACACCACTCAGTAGGAGTGTCGATATTGATGATCGATTCCCGATTATTTTCTTAGTACCATTTGTCAGCATTTAAAAAGGCCTTTTATTAACCCTTATATATTGATTTACTGTTATTGTAAAATTTATTGTTGTAGTTCGTTAATAATCAAATGGTTATTATTATTACTATTATTATTAATTTAAGAGGAATTAATGAGAGACGAGAAAAAAATCTAAACGTTGAAAAACTTTGACCTAAAATTATTACTAAATTTTCTTAATTCTAACTTTTCTGCTAGTGCAAAAATTCATTATTCATCTAAAATCTGTCAGATCAAAACAAGTTTTAAGCGGGATAAAATTGACACAACTTTAAAAATTATTAAAGATTATTTATAATAAAAAGAATTTCTACCATTGATTTATAGACGTCAGAAATTGTAAATATAACTTAAATTCAAATTGGCAGACGAGAGGTCATTGATCCACATGCCCGATTTTCCGTTTTAAAATTAGTAATATGATACTTTCTACTAACCTGGAGTTTCATCCGTTTAGCTTCCGTCTATTTTTTTTATTTATAATTTACTTTTTGATAACACATTCAATTGCAATTCAATGTGTTGTCAAACGCGGGACTCTTTGAATGTTCAACTATTCTATTCTGTTTTTGCATAAAGAACAATCACCCTTAATGGCAGATGGGAGAAAATCGTTTAAAAAATAAGTGCCATTATGAATAGAGATGTTATTTGTCTTGCATTGAAATTTATTAAAAACTAAACTTTTTTTGATCAGCGTATTACGGACTTGATTTGGGTCACTTGATAAACATAATGAATAAACATTTTAAATATAGTTCAAGTAAAACCAGAAACTAGTCGTTCGACAAATTATTGATAATTTCATCTTAAGTTGAAAACATTTCTGACTTTTTGCTCTATAGTAGTGACCATGAAGATGCAATATACGCATTTCTACTATTCATTAAGTTCAATTAGATGTAATGGTGTTATATTAAAAATTGCGCCTATTAGAATAGATTTTAATTATTCAGCGTTGTTATTGATTTCTTTAAATACATGCTGTAATGATAAATATATTATGATTGGCATTTGTAGACTATTTTAGTAATAAAAAAAACGATTTTCTTGTCATTCTAGCAGTAATAGAAGAAAATAATCATATTAGATTTCCTTTAGAATTGACCACACTTTTCTTGTGAACACAAAACATTAATTACATCGATGTAATTTTGACCAATTAAAAGCACTTTTTGTATTTGTAGATATACTGGTACTTGCTCTGTTAGTAGCGATTCGTTGGTTTGAGTTTCGAGGGGTCCACCGAAATCCAAAGACTAATAACAGCTACCGAATATTGCGTGCCAATCTATTTTTTTTTTTGTTTATGTCAAGGTGAATACTCGAAAATATGAGTTTTATACAATTTTTATATACAGTGCCGTTGTTTAATGACCCCCCATTTATTTTAAACCATTTAAATAAATACAATCAATAAAGTTGGAAGATTGTGTCAGAATACGTTAAGTGGTACCAATCTGCCATGCAATGCACTTGATAAATATTACTGTAATGTTGCTTTAAATTTAAAAAATGACATTAAATCATCTGAAGATGCGCTGAGCTATTTACAACCAATATTAGTAAATGAAATATTTTATTTATAGATATCTTTGAGATAAAAAGAGTTTTTTCCGCTGGGACGATCCTTGAGAGTATTACAAAAGCTGCTTGTGTGTGCACTGAAAGTTCTGGTAGATTCAAGTAATTACTCTTTTGCCACAGGTAAATTTCCTGAGCAACTTAGAAGAGCGAAAAGTTATTGTTTAAAAAAAGGAGTACAGATTATAGGTCTAATTATAGACCACATTCATTGATTCCCACTTCGGCTAAAAACTATTGAAATATTGGTAAGAGTGCATCTTGCAGATTACGTCAGTACTTATAGATTACTGAGTGAAGTGCAGTTTGATTTTCAGAAAGCACTGGCTTGAAGGAAACTCTGCTGCAACAGTGTTCTGTGGTCACAGAAAGGCCTTCGATTGGCTAGCTTATTGAATAGTGTTGAGTAAATAAGAAATACATAATATAGATGATGTGCTATTGTTGTAGTTTAAATCATATTTTCTGTCTGAGCTCCATAAAGTTAATGTAGACATTCTACAAGTGTCTGTTTTAGGTCCCTTACTGTTTCTAATATATATTAACTATCTCACTATATTATGAATCTCTGAAAAATTCGCTATGTTCGCAATCATGAAAAAAGCAATACGAAATACGGTAAATCATATATCAGAAAACATTACGCTTGCCTATTTTCATGAAAAGGAGAAAGTTCTAAAACCTTCATCCTTGTGGATAAAGTACTCTATGGAAAAAGACACTTAGCAGTCAGTCTATGGAAAAAGACACTTAGCCAGGTCGTGGAAGTTAACACTTTCGGAAAAATACCATCCAAAATAGCAAAATATTTTTATTTGGAGAATCTACATTTTTGTGGCCATTTTTTCAGGAGGTCGTCCGCGACGCTCCTAGCTGACATTGGTGCTGATCTTTTAAGCCTGAAGTGTCATGATGCTTAGCGATCATCCACGGTTGCTGAAGGCTGTGTAGAAGATTCCGTTAAAAAACAAATGTTGATCATCAAATTCTAGAAGGAAACAATGATAGCGGTTGCCCGGAATTGAGCAAAATGGGAATGAATCACACATAGTTCATCAATTTAGAAGCATCTACATCCAGTACGTTCCAGTGACAATTAATATTCAGAATTTTTCGGTTTGAGAAATTGATGTTGCTTATTTACAATGCGAAATAAAACACATCCAGAAATTGTTAAAAAATCTGAAACATCATTATAAACTTCTGTTTCATCTTCTGCTTTACTAATACCACTTTGAAATTTCTTTAAAGTGGTAATGGAAGAATGTACCGATATCTAGCACTAACAAAAGCGTGATAACAGTTATATAATAAACGAGTTTTTATGTATTAAAGCAGTTCAGATTCTTTCTTTTTTGTTTTTAGGTTCAGTTTATAGATTTAAGATTGTTACTTAAAATTATTACAAAAGAAATTGTAAGTATTGAGGGCCATTCTTGAGACGCCCACAGGGGCAGTCGCACAACACTTTGAATGACATAATAGATTTAGTTTGACATTTTCACTTTTGTTAGTTGTGTCCCATTCTCAGTTTATGATAACTAATCACACTCTTCAATGTTTTATGCAACCGGATACCAATGTTTAAACATAATGGATGAGCAAGTGTAATGGATATTTTTTAGGAATTTAAGTAGGCAATTTCATTTTCAGAAAAATAATAGCGAAAAATAGGCTATTGCTTTAAGGTAATTCCGGGAGAGTATCCCCACCAGGAGAGATGCCCCAATTTGCATAATCTCCACGTAAAAATGCCCAATTAAATTATTGCACCACTGACTCATCAGTTAAGACGCGTCGTGGCTATAAGATACTAGACTGTCTTGTTATATGGTTAACCTGTATGTCTTAATTCCACTACACGTCTCAGTATAAAATCTAAGCATGTCTCTGTACTGGTAGCTTTTGCATTAAATACAATCTAAATAAGCTTTAGTTTTTGCAATAAAAAAGTGAAAAAATCTGCCCTCGATTGGGATTCGAACCCACAACCTCCGTCTTACCGAGACGTTGCTCTACTAACTAATCGAGAGCTCCCACAGCAAAGTGGCACACCGAAGCTATATGATTCCCCACACCCACCCCAGGCATGCTCTACTCTTCAGCACACCACTATTCGGCATTGGTCCTACTTTAAACGAACACTCTGATTACATTTTGTAGGTTTCGTCCGTGTGTGTTGAAATTTCATATATGTAGGCCAAGGCCACGTAAGCTACTTTACAAGTAGAAAAGGTGAATAAAAAAAAATTAAAAGTAAAATTTTGAAATTAAAGGCAGTGGAAAAATCAGTCTCCATTTTACCGTGACGTTGTGAAAAGCGAGGACATGAGTGATTCCGTCCATCCGCCGCAGACATGCTCCACTCTTCAGTTTTCACGGGTTTCGGTTTCCATAACCAACAAAAACTCACCTCTCCTACATTAAATCAGTTTTATTATGAAAATTTAATCCATAAAGAGAGGTTTGATATGTTGTAATGCGTCATTATTTTGTTTCTAACACAAACCATTTAAACATTTACCTTTGAAGCAGGTTTATATGTAATAAATAGTTAATATTAATATTCTTTACAGTGATACCAACAAAACAGTAAGAAAATTGGATGGTAACAGACGCTTATGAACCCCCCCCCCCCCCCGCGCTCTGGAAGCAATTAGTCTTTATTTTCAAAATATAGGGTTGTTATAACTGTTCTTTTTTTTTGTAGTTTTATTTTATAATTTGGATTCTAAATAAGATACTGAAACAAAATATGGCACCTAATATGTGGAGATACATTCAAGAAAAAGACTAGTTACAGTTATCGTTTGTTATCAAAAACAAACGCAGTAAAGCAAAAAATTTGGTAATTATTTACTTTTTTACACCACCGCTCATTTTGGGGTTCTGATCAGGATTCAGAAGGTATTTTTGTCGGTCATGTATCATTGTTGAGTTATTCAACCAAATTTACTTTTTCCTTTCTTATTTTTTACGAAAATGTATTGGTTGTATGAAATTACTACAAACAATTATAAAAAGTCGTAAAATAAACTATCGTTTTGTATTTCCTGCCTATTTTATCTAAAAAATTTAGGAATACTTAGAAAACAGCCATTCTTAACACTTTATTGACTAGTAACTTTTTCTTCATGTTGGTATCTTGACATCATGAATTAATATAAATTAATTATAGACAATTTCGTAACATGCATAGGTGGTTTTTAAATGTGTTCAGATTATTTGTTGCGTTTAGATTGACAAACAAATCTCTTTTTTGGCTTTTTCGTAACTGAATAGAAATATTTAACTTTAAATTAATTGAAGCAAATATTTAATAAAATTACATAACTCAACATGTAGAATAGTCTGTCTACGGAATGTTTCGATACATAATATAAACAATATTATTTAAGAAAGCATAAGAAATTATGTCATTTAACTTAAGTTTTTATAGACAAATAGTAGTTGTACAAATACTTTAATAAACATTAAATAATAGAAAAGAATTGATTTCAAAATTTTAAAATTTGTTTGTTTGACATGTAACCTAGATATGAAAGAAATGATCTATAATGTTCTTTTAATTGTGTTCAGATTATTTGTTACGTTTAGATTGACAAACAAAACTCCTTTTTGACTTGTTCCCAACTGAATCTAAATATTTAACTTTAAATTAATTAAAGCAAATATTTAATAAAATTACATATCTCAACAATATTTGCTTCAAATTAATTTAAAGCTAAATATTTTTATTCAGTTCCGAAAAAAACAAAAAAGAGTTTTGTATATATACAGATGGATCAATACTAGCAGGAGCGCGAGGGTTCCAGGTGGATTGGTACCGGGTGAGCACCAGGTTAGGCGCCGTAGACATCATAGTTAAAACCTTAACACAAAGACTGGGCCGATGCCGAATGTTGACTTTTACCAGTAATACATTTTGTGTTAGAGCGTTAATGATGATGCCTTTGGCACCTAACCTGGTGCTAACCCGGTATAAATTCAATTCAGCACCAGATCAGGTGCATCATCAATAAAGCCGTAACACGAAGGGCGATCAATAGCGAAGTGCATCACTGGCGGAAGTCTAACATTCGCCATCAGCCCCCTGATGCACTTCGTTGTTGTTCGCCTTTTGTTTTTAAATCATTCCCAATAATAAGCATTAACAGAATATTACTCTTAAGAATATAAAGTTTTTTGTTGTTTCGCAGTGTTTCTAGCTCTTTTCGACAGATTTTTGCCTAAAAAGATGATACTATTTTGTTTTATTGTTTTTAAGAATTGTATGAATTCTGTTTTAATAAGTATAGGGTTAACCTTGTATCTTGTACACTTTCACAGATATATTTACAGCATGTTATAAACCAGGCGTATTATTTTGATATTTATGTATATTAATTCCTTATATTATCGCTTTGAGGCTCAGATTAATTTGAAAAATCCATTATATCAACAGATTTTGATTTCTAATTTTTTACTTGATTTGTTAGTTCAATATACCATAATTTATTACACATATATTTTATAGCTCTTGTTGACACATATCTTAAAATAATTTTTTACGCTCTTGAATAATATTAGGTCAGATTGATTATATTTGTGTCTGGATTATTTCTTTCTATATATTTTCTAAACATATATATTTTTAATTTTGTTTTACAGTTATTTCATTTGTGCTCATATTTTATTTTAGGAGGATGAAAGTTAGCCACTTAAACAATGAGTTTACTTTTTTGGTTCTGAGTAACAATTTTGATATAGTGGTGGTTATTGAGACGTGGCTGAATGCAGACGTGCTTCCAGACACGTTTACAATCCTTGGCTACAAAATTTTTCGTAAAGATAGACCTCAGGGTAGGGGTGGTGGTGTGATGGCTTATATAGGAGGAACATTCGCATGTAATGAAATTTCGTTTAATTTTGACATCAATGATTCCCTTGAATTTTTATTTTTGAAAATAAAACTTTGTAACAAATTTTATTGTGTGGGAGTTATTTACCGACCACCTGAGGCTTCTCTTGAGACATTTATTAATGATAAGACAATATTTTTGCTTTTGTTTGTAATATTTACAATAACGTCATCTGTCTAGGAGACTTCAACATTAATTTTTTTAACCTGCCTTGAAACTTATGATCTGTCTCAAATTATCAGTGAACCAACCAGAATTTCAGTTAGCACGAGCACTCTGATTGACCCAATTTTTATTTCCACGTCACTTGCAATAAACGTATGTGGTACAATTAATGCAGATACGATCTCCGATCACAGAGTAACGTATTGTGATCTCTCTGTGATTAACAATAAAGTAATTCCAAAGGTTATTTCTTATCGTTTTAATTATGATGGTTTTATCTCTGATTTTGCAGCTCTTGACTGGTACTCTATTTTTAACAATAATAACATAAATGAAAAAGTTACTATTTTTAATAATTTTATTATATTCTTATTTGATAAACACGCTCCGAGAGTAAGTCGCAAAGTTACAAAAAGAAAGGCAGAGTGGTTAACTCCTAATTTAAAAATGTTAATTAAAGATAAAAATAAAGCTTACAACAAAAATATAAAACATCTCATTCTCAAGTCGATTGGAATAATTATAAACAACTAGGAAATATTTCCGTGTCTATGATAAGACGAGAAAAACAAAACTATCTTAATTCAGTTGCTGCTAGGCGTGAGCATCGTAGAACTTGGTCTGCTTTGCGTGATCTCAATATACATTGTAATAAACAAGGTCGGGCAGAGTTGCCAGCTAATCTTTCAGACGCCAATTCTATTAATTCTTATTTTTCAAAATATTTTCAATATGTATCCGATAATTATGATAATAAAATAAATTTTTATAGCAATAGTTACTCCTCAAGAAGTACTCAGTTTTCGTTCAAATTAAGTAATGTTGAAGAAGTTAATACAATTCTACGTTCTCTAAAAAAAGATGGCATTGGTTCTGATAATATTTCACTTAGAATGTTGAGATATTGTAGTCCACATATTGATATTATGTTGCTTCATATTATTAACTGTTGATAAATGGAAAAATGCAATAGGTATCCCACTTCCCAAAAATAAGGACCTTCTAACCTTTTCTGATTTAAGAATCCTAAGCATATTGCCTGCGGCTTCTAAAATCTTAGATATATAATTATATAAACAAATTTTTGATTTTGCCATTTTTAATAACATAGTGCGTGAAGTGCAGTTTGGCTTTAGACCCGGGTTTAGTACTTCCACTGTTTTTGTCACTGTGCTCGTGTTACTTGACTATTCAAAAGCCTTTGACACTATCAACCATAACTTGCTCTTAGCCAAATTGAAATATTTCGGCTTTGATAACGTCTCAGTAAAATTAATTAAATCCTATCTATCATGCAGATCGCAGAAAATGTCTTATAATAACTGTGAGTCACAAGAACTTTCTATATTGTCTGATGTACGCCGAGGAGTTTGAAGCGGCTAATAATATAATAAATAATGATTTAAATGTAATTAATACTTTGGATAGGCATTTCGTGTCCCTAATGAATAAGTGTAACTTGAATTCGTGGGTTATGGGACTGCAATAAGGTCTAAAGTGAAACCACTATTTTCAATTGCAACACGAAACGTTGCAATTGAAAATAACCCACGAATTCAAGTTACATGTAATTAATACTTTGTCTAAAGAACATAATCTAAATTTAAATTAAAAAAAATCTAGTGTGATATATTTGGTAATAGAGACAAATACAACTTTTTAGCTTCAAACCTGAATATCTCCATCGACAATAATGAATTAAATTTTGTTGAAGAGGCTCGGAATTTGGGTATAATTTTCGACTCTAATTTGCGTTTCAGCAGTCACGTGCAGGAACTTAGACAAAAGCCGTTTTTTAAATTAAAAATATTATTTGCCAATCGTCATATTCTTAATTTTCATCTAAGAAAATATTTCAAACTCGTGAATCACAGCATTCAGTTAATGTAATATTCAAGGATAAATACACAATGCCTCATTTTCGAACAACGTTGTTTAAAAGATCCTTTTCATACATTTCAATTTCCCTTTTGAATTTATTGCCTAGAGAATTCAGACTTTTCAATTTTAATAAGTTTAAATTTAAATTAAAACACTTTACTCTAGATAGGCAAAAGGCTTGTAAGACTTTTCTGTCATAGCTTAAGCTCATTTTAATCTGTGGGCATGGATCTTCCCAAAGAAACACCTTAGCTATTTTATATTCCTTCCGTACTTCTTTAATTTTAATTTCGTCGCCCTCGCACACTTTGTAACCCTGAATATTATTATTCACACATATTTTTGTGATCTAAGAATTTAACATAAAAATTTTGTGTCAATCTGTTTTGCCATTTTAATAAACAAACCGCCATTTTTTGTCAACTTTAACTAATTATGTATCTTTTTTCCTACGCATTCCATAGCACAGGATAGTCCCTCTGCTGGTTAAGTAGACTAGCATTTATTTGCTAGACTTCGCCAGCGCAGGGATGATTCCTGGCAGTTTTAATGTAATGTTCTTGTTTGTTTTTATATGTTTACTAAAGGCCTTATTTATTTATTTATTTATTTTATTTATGTATGTAATAAACGTGTGCAACGTAATATCAATTAATGTTTCTCTTTAAATTTATATCTCGATGGTTTTTGATGATCTCAAGATGCTAACAAGAAGGAAGGAAAAGTTACTAGTCCAAAAAGAAGTATGAATTATATGAAGCATGGCTGTTTTTTGAGCGTTCGCCAATTTTTTAAATAAAATAGACAAGAAAAACAAAAAGAGAATTTATTTTGTCTTTGTTTGTAATAGTTTTATACAGAACAAGCGAATTTTCATAAAAAAATAAGAAAGATATAAGATATCAATGAGTCAAAAACGAAATTTGATCGAACAAAATTAACTTCGAATTCGTGATCACGACGCCAAAGTTCACCTATGTATAAAAAATCATCAAAACTTGCAATGATGTAAAATTATTACCGCCAATTCTAATTGTGAACCCGGTAGTATTGTTTTTTTATACTGTAATACTTGCTTTTTGCAGCCGAAATCCACAACCTCTTAAATTTAATGTGCAATTGAAATAACCTGTAGATTTAATGTGCCATTTTATCATTTATATTAATTTGTTTTTTAAATAATAATGTTCTAGTTTTGAAAACCAAAGAAACAAATTAACCACAGCTTATTTATTTGATTTGTTAAGATTACATTAAAGTAACGCCAATTTAAACAAAAATGTTTATGGAAATAGTATCCCTAAAAAAATTTATGATAAAATCCAAAATAGGTATCTGAAGGATTGCTAAAAAAGCGACAGCAATAATTGTAGTATATTTAAAATATATTGAAAGTGTTAAATATTTACCAATTTCAGCTGTAAATTTTCCTTTTCCCTCGATTGGAGCTATCAGGACTCTTCCGGATACAGTGTAGTCTCCTTCTAACTTTAAACCAGGTATATTAGCATTACAGAAAAATTGGTAATTTGGAACATCAAAACTGCAATAAACAACAAATTGTTATAATGCATTGCATTGGTATTTAAATTTTTTTGTTTTAAATAAATTAAATAAGGCACTGGTAAATCACTAATTTGAACTAACTTGACATTTTATATACAACACGCTATGTTAAGTCCTAACACTGGAACCTGTGGTGGACGATAGATCAAAATACAAGAGTTCTAACCACACTACACCACAACTTGTTACGTTCTGGACGCGCGTTTCGCTAACCAAGTTAGCATCATCAGCAGATGATATAAACTAAAGTATCTTATCCTAACCGAGACTATTTATAGGTAAATGTGGTCACACTTGCTGGTGGCATCAATGAAATTAGCTGTAATGACTGCGATCTAAAATATGTTGGGCAAACTAAACGCTCCATAAACATTCGTTTTAAAGAACACATGGCACATTTAAGATACAGAAGAACAAAAAAGTCAAGCGTTGCCCAACATGCTTTAGAAAACAATCACCAAATAGGAATAAATAATCTTAAGTTAACTAAAAATGTATCTAATAATAGATTATTGGATGCATTTGAGAGTATAGAAATAGTTAAATGTGGTAAGAAAGCACTAAATAAAGACAGAGGGTCTATTCCCTCTGTTGTTTTTTTGACAACGGTGCAGTCGGGCGCAACCAAGTGTTACCACATTTACCTATAAATAGTCTCGGTTAGGATAAGATACTTTAGTTTATATCATCTGCTGATAATGCTAACTTGGTTAGCGAAACGCGCGTCCAGAATGTAACAAGTTGTAGTGTAGTGTGGTTAGAACTCCTGTATTTTGAACATGCTATATGTTATTGCAGAAACGTAAAATATGCGTTTTTTCTTATACACGTAGAAAAAGCATTGCAGTCGTAAACGTTCAGGCAAAGAGCAGCACTGGAAGAAGAGAAGATTTAAAGAAGCAGCATTTATTTACTATTTATAATAATATAATATTTAGCAAACGGAGTATTGAAACACCTAAGGTTTGGCGCCGTTTATTAGGTCACACTGATTCTCTTGAGCATGCGCGATTTTTTATGTTATCTCAGTTAATAAAACCACAGTGCAACGTGCCTATAGACGCTTTACTCGGCGCAACTGTGCGAAATAGCCACTGAGGCCTCATAAAGCCCTCGTGATCTTCTTTTGACTCTTGAGTTGTCAACAAATGTTTTTGTATACTTTACCTGAATAAGAACCTCTTCACCCCACCAATCTCGTTTTCCTGTTCATCCCATGAGCGGGATGAATTCTTGTATGCCTTGGGAGAACCTCTGGAGTTTCAGGAGGTTTCTAGCTCCAAACCCCGCCACTTAAGGTAATTCTCGGCTAACGAGAAGACCCTCAATCAACTCGAAATTGACCGATGCATAAACGCACAGTTTGGCGCGTCACACCCACGTCCACAGAGGTTGGCAGCACCTAAATCTGTTCTAAATCACGGGACTAGGCCTTTCTCTTCTCACTGACTCCAAAAAACTGAAAATAAAACACTGCGTTCGTCTCGCATGTGTTTTCAAAGAAAGCGGAGCACTCAAATATTCCAAGTCACGACCACAGATGTTGGCAGCGGTTTATCCTCCTTCGATGCCTACTCAAAAATTCCGACTAAAGTCACTGCTACCCTTCCAAAACGAGGGTTGAAAGTTGTCGAAGAAGCCACGCCTCTCTCTCTCTCTGTACTAAATACATGATTCGAGCTATCTTTCCTCTTGCCACCTTCAAACGTTTACACTCTGTTTATTTTGAGCCGGTTTCAACCCCTTGGAGGGTGAAACAACGTGTAAAACCTACTACAATCGTAAGACCCGAGAAACCTTATATTCCGGCTTCTTTGACAGACAGTCAGGCAGCTGTTCAGCCTTGGAGCCTTTATGACTCTACTAGCGTCTATCAGTTAGGACAGAATGAACCCCCCTGGTCGGTTCACCCAGTTTTTTACCATCCGTTTTGCTACAACCCAGTCCATCTCTGAGTTGCTAAAGCTTACCGAAAGTAACCTTCAAAGTTTGTCCAAATCTGTCCCAAACACGGGACATACTACCGATGCGTCCCGTATGCCTCTCCTTAGTTCCTGATGGTGTTTGCGTAGAGTTTCATGTACTCCTAATTCCGCTAGGTTCGATAGAACTTAAGAAACAACAGACTTGGACTACGAGACTCACCTATCCTGAGGGATCACGTGAGTTCCACGACCAATTGGCTAGTCAAAATCCCTCATTAAACCTGTTGACACCCGTGTAGCGCAAACAACGGCCTAACCTCGTGTCAACTGTGACAACACACTCATTTATGTTGGTCAGACACTGGACAAGGAATCCAAAAGTATCCAAAAACTCTCTGGACGCTGAGGCTCCTGTGGAACGTTCCGACCCTTTCTTTTAAGGCATCCAGTATGTCCAATAATCCCGTATCCAGGAGCATGATCCCAACACGGTCATTCCCAATTCATAATCATTATCCGGGAACAACCTATTCCGATTCTCAGACAATGGATCTCCAGTCTGGGATACGAGGGGTTCCCATTCAGGAGATTATTTGTTAGGAACTTTTCGCGTAATTAAATATTGAAAAGGGCATGTTCTTTGTCGGTGATTTTAGGGATAAAATAAAGATTTTTAGTTGAGAAATGTAACGCGACCTGTAAGGTAACTCAAGTGAAGATTTATAAAATAAAATGAGTCAATTTTTAATTTTATTTAAAAATAGAAAGATACAAAAATTAACATGAACTTGGAGAGGAAACCGGGTTGGGCAACCTTCGGCGAAACCATTCTTCGAGTTCACATCTCTGGATGACCGAGGACAACAGAATTTATTTTATTTAAGTTATTATTCAGCTATAAATGTGCAGAGAAGGAAATTATGAATACGACTGAAACACCAAATAAGTGACCAGCGGCACAGAGACATTCGAAGTCCTTCGTCACCTCCTTAAAGGTTGTTAAGCGGGAAGGCCCATTTAGAATGAGGGAAGTCTTCCTTTCTACGCCACCTTTAAAATGTGGGCTGAGGGTCCCCCATCTCTTTTACCGACTTTTTAAAGTGAAGAATGGCGGATAAGCGAAGTCCTCAGGTGCCGACATCAATTTATTACGTTACTGATAACATGGGCTGTTTCGGGGACTGCCAAACCCCTTCTCCACCTTCTAGAAGGACCGCTAAGGGATCAAAAGGCGCTAGTGGGAATTTTCCGCACTTCCAGGAATAGGATTTCCCCTCGCGTAGGATTTTAGAACACAGGGTTCGAAGGAGAAGGGTATAACCTTTGCTCCAGTTTACAATTACCTGAAGTATGTAACTGCAATGCATCCTTATCCTTGCTACCAGAAACGCAAATGTGGTTGGCGTGATTCGATGAAGATTATTCGAACCAAATAAACTGCTGGCCGTAAGTTTAAAGATAGAAGATTAAGATTTGCGAAACGTGATATTGAGATGCGTTTGGTCGATCTGGTGGGTATGTGCTTCTGTACTTACAAGACTGCATATGCGCCTAAGAAATAGTACATACAAGGCATGGAATAAAGCCCCTGCATTTTTGCAAAAGTTTTTTGACGCTTAAAAAACATTTTTTAATTTTTTTGCTTCTGCCCGAAATGATCTTTGACAAAACTCAAGAAAATAATTTCAAGGGGTTTTTTATATTTTGGGTTGTTTGCATTATATAGCCCTTCTACGCAAATTCTGAACACTTCACACAAGTATAGCGCTAACATAATAATCTGGATACAAAACAAGCCTTTCACCTTATTTATGATCATCAGTTATTTATTTGTTTACTTACAACAAAGGAGTTTCGATATAAAAGAAGATACTCTCAAATAATTTTACAATTTAAAGGGTTCAAAGCTTAAGTAACAAAAAAAATCGACGAAGAAAATATATTTACTATTACTGAGTGATTTGGGCAAAAGAGCACTAACAAATCACTCTTATACCAATGATAACAGTATTAACGTTATCATTAGTATTAAGAAGTATGGAAACAGGGTGTGAAAAAAACTAGCTTGCAGTTTGCGCTTAATGATGACTAGCTGGCGCCGGAGACCTTCTTCTGCCTTTACCGTTAGATGGCGCGATGAGTTTCTAGTGGAACTATATGAATATGGAGCGCATTCGCCACACTGTCCAGAAATGTTATTGTAGAAAAACATATAGGTTTTATAGAATAAATATGCAATAAAACAATACTAAATATAGTGTTGAAAGATCTCTGTAATCAGACGATCATAGTACACCCTCCCACGAACTTGCTGAAACATCTGGCTTATTCTTTTAAATATATATATTGGAGATACCCTACTAGTGGAAGGGTTGTGGATAAGCCCACAATAAACGCACTGCAAGTCTAAGAAGTTCTATTCGATTTTGAAAGGTAACCTCAATAATATGATAACTGTCACTGTTTTTAAAGTTCTTAGTAATTTGGTAACTTACTCAAATCTGGAAAATTTATACTTTCCCAGTCCATGAACTAAAACATTTTCCAATACTGCTTTAAAGTTCAATGCCCTAGTCCCCTGCTCTAATTTTAATTGGGGTATATTGAATGGATCAAATGGTGGAATTTTCAGTTCTGGTACACCTTTAACTGAAAAAGAAATCAAGGTATAGTTTCCGTTGCATCTCATTATTATGACAGCGGCCAAATCACTTTTTTAGATTGTGTAAAATGTAATAATACTTATATATCTAAGACATGTTATTTTTGTTTTTTGTCAAGATAACCTCAAATTTTTACAAGCTGTGAGAGTTCTATTTGAGTTCGAGTTTTTGCAATGTATTTGGAACTTGGTCAATGTAACTAATTTTACTTTTTTCACAAACTGCCATATAACTACGTAACAAAAAGTAGCGTTTTAACTAAAAACTCGGCTTCGCCTCTTTCGGTCAACGGCAGTCTCGGAATTTTTTTTTTTACCACACTTGTTAAGGACTATTGTAAAATGATATTGCAATACAACTGAACACTTCCTATGAGAAATAAAGACTGAAATTCAATTTTACAAAAATGTATTTAAAATATATAAACATCGAAAACATTTAAAATTATCTTTTTTTTTACCTACAACTGAAGAAATTCGAGAACTCTGTATATCTGGAAATAATTACAATCTGCCTGTCTCAACTATTTTTATTTGTTTATTGCCAAGCCACTGGCTACACAATTGGATCGTCAGAGGTAGTTTTATTGCAGTCATTAAATCAGAACAATTTTTCGTGAAATTTATTATACACATCCAGAAAAATCTTAAATTAATATGTTCCTACTTACTTAGATAAGGTCGTACTGTTTCTGTAGCTTTTAAAAGACACTGGTTAAGTTGAGGATCATTTCGATAGCAAGTTGGAAAATACGAAGCTGAAAAAAATACATATATGTTATATACCTTATTATACATTAAAAAAAATATGAAATACATATTTACAAAAATAAAATATTCAAAATAAGTAATATTCCGAGAATAAAAATGTATACATCACCAAAAAGAACAACTAAATTATTAAGCAAGAGGTGCCAATGAAATGAATAATACAGGAGTTGCCCCACCAGAGGGGTAAAGACTATTCTTAAAAGAAAGGATATACTCAACATTTCATTCGTAAATAGTTTCGAAAGGTGGATCTATTATTGTTTTTCGCGTGCTATAGGTGCGAGAGAAAATATATATTGTCCTCTGCGTCTACGGTCCCAAAAATGGCAACCCTGTTGGCTCTCACTATAGAGTGAACCAGCGGCGGCCCGTATCTCTTTAATTAAATATATGTTTATAGCAAGCTATTTAATGTGCTTTTGCTAATTTTAAGTATCTGTCAGACGCGTAGTCAGAAATTCGAACTTGGGGGTTCAAAATCAGAAAGCAGGTGATATAATTATTTTGCTGTTTCTTTTTACTTTCCTTGTAAAAGAAAAGTATTGTAATCGTATAAAAATCCCCTCCCGAGATTTTTGCAGATTTTCACGTTTCAGGAATGTTCATATATATATATATATATATATATATATATATATATATATTATATATATATATATATATATATATATATATATATATATATATATATATATATATATATATATATATATATATATATATATATATATATATATATATATATATATATATATATATATATATATATATATATATATATATATATATATATATATATATATATATATATATATATATATATATATATATATATATATATATATATATATATATATATATATATATATATATATATATATATATATATATATATATATATATATATATATATATATATATATATATATATATATATATATATATATATATATATATATATATATATATATATATATATATATCAGTCCAAAAAGTCTCAGTACAGTTGGTAGTTTATATGATATTTTTCTATAGTATTTTATTTGATAATTGAAAAGACTCGAAAATAATTCAATATTTTAAGCTTAACTAACGTCTTTTCAAAGGGACATTTTATTCAAAAGTTCCTTAAATATTAAACAAATGCATGTAAAATTAATGTCAAAAAAGTCTCCGTACACTTTTAATTTTATTTAAAAAAGCACGTTATAGTTAGTTGCATTTAATCAAGGTGCCTGTGGCTGGCCAGCATAAAACAAATGAATGATTTTCGGCCATAATGAATTACCTGTCACATTGTTGTTGGTACATTTATTGTTAGTTTTTAAGAAAGCAGTAAAAATGAGCGAAAGAAATGAGATTCCAATACCAATTCGAAAACTGATAATTATATGTGGAAAGAAAAAAAATCATTTCGACATATCGGAAAAATTGTGAAGAAGCCGCATACTACCATTCAGTACATTGTGAATCAGTATAAATTAATACAAGATTTCGCTCTGGACGTCCCAAAAAACTGACTCCACGTGAAGAAGCTAGTATCGTTAGGCAAGTGACTATAGATCCCAAGAAAAGTGCTTAAATTGAAAGAAGAAGTTCGAGAGTTATTTTCAAAAAATATTTGTTCACAAACGGTGAGAAATTGTATACACAGGGCTGGCTATAGGGGATGTGTGGCCAGGAAGAAACCATTAATTTCGGACGCTAATCGAAAAAAACGATTGGCCTTTGCTACAGAGCACGTTAACCAGCCCCCGGAGTTTTGGGAATCAGTAATTTTTAGCGATGAAACTAAAATTAACCTTTTTGGGTCTGATGGTAGAGCTAAAGTTTGGCGAAAGAAGAATACCGCCTTTGACATCAAGAACCTTTGTTCCACAGTTAGACACGGGGGCGGCAATGTTATGCTATGGGGCTGCATGTCTGCTGGAGGAGTTGGAAATCTGCATTTTATTAATGGGACCATGGATCAGCATGTCTACATGAACATTTTGCGCGACAATTTACCAGAAAGTGTGCAGAAATTGGGCCTCCAAGGGAGATACATGTTCCAACAAGACAACGATCCAAAACACACAGCAAACTTGGTGCGAGAATGGATGATCCATAATGTGCGACAGCAGCTTCATACACCCCCACAGTCCCCTGATGTTAACCCTATTGAGCATTTATGGGAGGAACTTAAATGCCGCGTTCGCCAACATAACGTTTCAAGCAAAGAAGCGTTGAAGAATAGAATATTGTACGAATGGGAGAACATTACACCAGAAGTGACTAGAAAGCTGGTTTCCAGCGTGACAAGAAGGTTGCAAGCCATTATCAGGGCTAAGGGCGGTCCGACCAAATATTAGTTTCCATTTGTTTTCCTATTTTGTTAAAGTATTACTAAAAATTATTAACTGTATGGAGACTTTTTTGGCATTAATTTTGTATATGTTTTTCTATTATTTGTATAACTTTTAAATATAATGTTCCCTTGTTACAATTACTACTGAAAATCATTAGATATGTCTTAAAAATTAATAAAAACATGTTAGATCCTAGTTGTGATTAATTAATTTAATACAACAGAAAAATTCTGTACAACACAGATAGTGTACGGAGACTTTTTGGACTGACTGTATATATATATATATATATATATATATATATATATATATATATATATATACTGAATAGAGCGAACAAAAGAACACCGCATCAATCGACTATCGTATATCTTAACTTTCACTTTATTGCTCAATTTATAATGGTATCTCCCCTTATATAGAAAAATCTTAAATGTTGAATTACATCTTTTACATTTTTTTACATCAGAAACTTCTTGTTTTTTTATTGTTGTCTTTCTTTTGTAATCTAGAGGAAAATATCGTTGGCTGGTATTTTTTTTATTTTAAAAAAGTGTTGGAATCTTTCAGTTTCAAAGTGTTTTCGCTGCATAAAATACGAACTGCTTTTACGTTACCATCAAAAACCTTTGATTCAATTATTTTTTCTATTCTGCTACTGCACATAAATCACATGATATGCAATGAGACATGTCGATGTGGGTTATCGGCAGAAACCTTATTAGTTCAGACAGCGAGCCAGTTATTCAGCTAAATACAGCGGTTGACGCTGAAAATCTCATCTTTTCAACGTCTTATTTATCGACAAAGGAAACATTTTCCCGAGTAAAAATGTGCCTTTTTTCTAAGATTGTCTGAAAGGTCTAGAGTTTTTCAATAAATAATAACGTACAATTTCTTCAAACCCAGAGCTTCCACTTCCGTACATAATTCCACCAAGCACAAATAACACAATTGTTAAAAACTTTATACAAGTCCTTAAACTGTATTTGATTTAAGTTTTTTTAGTTATTACTTATACCTTTCTTACTTACAATATTTAAATTCAATGCCAAGTTTTGCAGTTCACATACTGTAAACAAAATAAGAAGCCCTAAAATGTATGTTTTCATCCCTCAACTTTCACATAAAAATCGAAAACTGTAGTTTAGTATTCACCAATAGGACAAAAAACACCTTTTTCTGTTCAGCTAGATGATATATTATGCAAGTTCAATTGAGAGTTTCATTTCGAATTTCATAAAATTTGGGTTCACTTTTTGGTTGTTAGGTATGTCCAACCAGAACCGACGTTTACTTGAATCAAAATTAAAACATTTCAAGCTAGAAATGTCTAATTTATTGTCATTATATCTCTTATTATATTACTCACAGTTTAAAAATTAAAAAAAAAACAATAATGCTATGATAACTTGGACATTAACATCTTTTTCTATGAACTTACGCTTGTGAAAAGGTTTTCTCGCAGCTTCACTTAAGACCAGAATAACATAAATCACTGAAATAATAGGAACAAATGTACTATAGATAGCCATATCTGATTACGGAAATTTTCTTGAAGTACTTATTTAGGCTGCCGATAAAAGTAAACTAAACTAGACATTTTCAACCGAAAAGAAGATCGGCGGCTTTTTCATGGCCACTTTTTACTTTTTTATGCGTTTTTGCATCGAATGTCCAGCCTTAATTAGAGAAGTAATATGTGCACTAATAAAACCTTGCTTTAGATATAGTAATGCACTTAGCTTGGACGCCATTTAGCGAAAGTCATGGTGGTCAAGTCATTTTATGAGATTAAATGGATAAACCAGTTTTTAATTATTAAAACCTGAACACGAAAATTTTCCACAAAACAAGACTTATTTACTGTTTGGCAGAAATGCAAAAACAATATATAATTCACATATTATAGTCAGAGAGTGTGTGTCAATTGAAATAACTAGGCACAAGAAAGAAAATATTGTATATAAATTCTTATTTATCTGATCGTGTACAGGAGGTAGTCTGTTGTAGGCACCATTCGAGCCCTTTAGCTTTATGTACCTCAGGGAAGCATTTTGGGTCCGCAACTGTTTACCATTTCCACTTGTAATTCTTGCAAGTCCTTGCAGCACTGTCGATCTCATTTTTACGCAGACGAAACTCAACTATATTTTCCGTTTGAGGTGCACCAAATTAAAAGGGTGCAAAATCTAGCAAACTTAGACCTGAGCCAGTTTTACAGGACGGCATCAGAGCACTTTTTAATCCTGGAAAGTCGACCGTAATTGCATTTGGTAATTAGAGTCAATACAAATTAACGGAACTCTGTTGAATTTCTCTGATACATCTAAAAGTTTAGGAATAGTATTGCACAGCAAATTGCACTTTAAACAGCATATTACTTTAGAGCTTTGCACTGCTTATAGCAATTTAAAACTAATTTATCAAATAGGCACTATCTCAGTTGTGTTATCCCAAGTTAATGATTGTAATACAGTATTTTTCCCATGTCTTGATGCAAATGATAGATATCGTGTTCAAAATTCATGTTTGAGACTAATTTATGGTATCAAAAGAAGAAATCACATATCTCCCTACTTAGTGAGTTCAAAATGGCTGAATATGTATAATAGGTTTAGGCTTCGTATGTCGTGTTTTAGTTTTAAAATTATAAAATATAAATTGCCAACTTATTTACACTCTAAAATTTTATTTAGAGCTGATGTTCATGATATTACGAGCAGGTCAACTTCTTAGAGTCCCACAACACAGAAAGGAAATTTACAAGAGATCTTTTTCATACAACTTAGCTGCTAGAATAAACTCAACAACTCAGCTTTTAAAAGAATAGCAAAGGGTGAATTATTACGTCAGCAGTAGTGCATTTGTTTTTTTTCTTTTCCATTATTTTTTTCTCTTCTTTTATTTTTCCTTACCCTCCTTTCTCATTTACATTTCCTTTTCAGAACTAGATTTACAAAATTTCAGATTATATCTGCATCCAAATTTAAAAACATATTTATCACAGCGTATATAAACAATGCCATATATTTTTAATTGTTTTGTATAAATTAGGGCTTGAGTAGTATTCAGGTCCTGTACCTGGATGTCTGCTTTACCAAGGCCTATTGTTTGCCAAAATAGTAGTATTCAGAGACCGTACTAATTTCATGTAAATGATTGGTAAACCAATAAATGTATTACTATTATTAAAATAAATATAGAGAGTGTTTCAGTTAAAATTTGAAACCTCAAATAATACATCACTCTAACATAACAACAAATGGATTGTTAGAGAAAACCATTTAGAAACTTAATATCTGGGTAATATATGCCGAACAACGGAGTAAAAGTACTGATAATATAAGTTTCATGCAGGATATAAGATCTATAAATCACGGGCGACCTGGCAAAACCTCCTATCTCCGAATTTTATGGAAAATGAGATATTTATACTATTAATTACTAACCGTATAGGCGCATACGCTGGCAAATTATCTTTTACGTCAAAAAATTTAAATACAATATCTCACATCAGCAATACAGTTTAACGTGTCATGCAAATTATCCTATTTTTCAGTAGGCAGTCAGATTTATAACGCGAAGTGGTAGCACGCGCTAGTGTTGTATGTTTACATTAATTTAGGGTAAGTTTTTGCTTTTGTTTACGTTTAGTACGATCTTAAAAACGCACAGATTTATTAGGCATGTTTTAGGATTATAAATATTTTATCATTTCCGCAAAACAAACCGCAAACCTTTGTTGTTTCTCTTGTTGATGCAGATAGGAGAATTTGAAAGTCGATATTTTGAACATAGGAAGTTTTGCAATATGACTGCCAGGACTGAAAAAATGTTTTCTTTGTTATCTTTGACGAGGCCCGTTTGTGATAATGAAATTGCCGCAGAAAAAAGAACTGATATATTTGACATTACAAATATGCCTGTGATAATTGGAGATGATGAATATTTACCAACTTCCAATAGTAGTTTATGTAACTGAGCCACTTTGGAGACTGAAAAAATTAGTACTAAAAACTGCTTAGCTCCTAATGATTTATGCTGCTGCCCAAATACGGATGTAATCAGTAATTTTCCTACCCAGGATGATGAAATAGACGAAATTACTGACAGTGACCAAAGTTTCAATTTTTAATAGCATACCATTCTCGCATTCGTCTGAACAAGGTTTTGGCAGCTTTTTTTCTACCGAGGGACCAGAAATAACAGCCGAGAAACCTGAAGAAATTATAGCTAAGCCAACCGATCTGGACCAAAATTTTAGTAATAATCCATTAATTGTATTAAACAATGGTCCTTCAGGATATGAGTTATAAGTTCTTTTCGAAAAGACGTTTTACCAGAAACAAAGCATTGCCCACTGTTATGCTATACAACAACCCGATGTAATAGTAGAGAATACCGAAGTAATAATGGAGACTACTGATTCGTTAAAAAGTTCTACTGCCGCCAATAACATCATGGACAATGACCCAGAGCACGTTTCGACCACAAAAAATGTAATTTCGTTAGTACCCTATGAAATAGAAAGCGATGAAGATTATTTTGAAGTCGATAGCACTAACAGACGGACAGCGGACGAGTCTGAAAATAAGGCAGTTCCTAAGCACAGAAAACGGAGCAATAAATGAAGAAAACATCAATACAGACGCGGTAAGGAAGAGAAAGAAAGGGGCCAAAGAAGGAGAATGCATTAGGCGAGGCGTATGTGGGTTTTAAAAAAGGAGGTGGGAAAATTAAACAAATTTGTGAGCGTGAAGAAAGAAGGTTAAAACCGGCATGTAATTCGCCAGTATGTAGAAGTTCTAAAAAAAGATTTTGTTCTCATTTCACTGAGGGTCGTAGAAGGAAAATAATGCAAAGTTTTTGGGAGAACATGAATTGGCAACAAAGAAAAGTATTTGTATCATCTCATGTGTTGAAAAAAACCTGTCTTGAAGTCATCTAGCGAAGATTCTAGAAGGCAAGGTACTTTTGTTTATTTCCTTAATAATGGAAATCAAAAATTGCAAGTATGTAGGGCGATGTTCGTGAATACATTAAGTTTAGGCTACAAAACGGTACAGGAATGGGTCAATACAAGCTCGTATGGTATTGCAGCAAAGTCTTGTGTAAAAAATACAGTAAAAGAGCGTTTTGTAGAAGAATACAGGCACCTAAACAAATTTTTTGACCGGTTACCTAAATTACCTGCTGACTATTGCCGTCTAAAATTACACTTAGAAACTACTTTCCAGAGCTTAAGTGACCTATATAAAGTTTATACCAGTTATTGCCAGGAGCGAAACTTCACTTCTATTAGCCGAAATGTCTTCAACAAGGTAGTTCATAGTAAAAATTTGTCGCTATTTCGTCAAAAAACGACCAATGCAACACATGTTTTGCTTACAAATGTAGAAACGTCACAGAACAAGAATGAAAAAAACATACTGCAAATAAAGAAAAGGCCAGAAAACATAAAGCAGATGACTCTCGCAGAAAAGGAAGAGACAATAGTTTTAACCATGGATTTACAGGCCGTTAAGCTCTCGCCTTTTTTGCAGGCTGGTAAACTGTACTTCAAAACAAAATTATGTTGTCATAATTTCACACTGTATAATCTTGGCACTCGCGATGTAACTTGTTAGTGGTTCTCAGAGGACCAAAATAACCAGTTGACGGCTTCTACGTTTACTTCATGTATTATCGATTTTTTAGAGAAAAACTGCACAACACCTGATAAAAAATGCATCATTCTTTATTCTGATGGATGTGGGTATCAGAATCGAAATGATGTCCTTTCCAATGCACTTTTGAATTTTTCAGTAAATAACCATTTAGGTGTGTATCAAAAATATTTGGAATCGGGTCATACTCAGATGCAGTGTGACTCGGTTCATAGCGTGATAGAAAGGAAGTTGCGAAACCGCGAGATTCATTTACCAAGTGATTGCGCATCTGTAACCAAACAAGCAAGAGTAGTACCAAAACCTTACCATGTCGAAATTTTAGGCTACGATTTTTTTTAATTATTCTCAAAATTTTTAAGATACTCAGCAATCCGTCCGGGTAAAAAAGTTAATGAACCCATTATCAATGATATTAAATGTATACAGTACACACCTGAAGGCAAAATTCAAGTTAAACTAGACCATGATGGAGAGTACATTGATCTGCCTATAAGGCCAAAAGTTTTAGCTCCCATTGTTGAGTATCCTAAGCTTCTAAAAGGCCCTTGTAGAATAAAAAAGGAGAAATGGCAACATCTACAGGACCTTAAAACAGTTCTGCCAAAGGACAGCCCATTGTTTTTATGACAATCTACATCATGAGTAGTTATTTAGCCTCATTAATTTACACACTAAATGACCTACTTTTATTTCCTCGTTTGTTCTTCTTAAGAATAATTAAAAATTTCTTTTTCAATACTAAGTTGACTATAATAAAATTAAAATTAATTTTTTCGAACTAAATGAATAGAACAATTAATGTTTTTTTAGTACCAAGGAAAATAAGTTTGTGTTTTTAGCATTGTAAGTTATTAAAACGATTTTTTTCTTTCCTCAGATTAAAAACATTAAGATTTTCGGATTAGTTTTTCTTTATACAAATAAACAGTATGACGTGCTCTTTATTGCTATTTTACTCTAGTATAAATTTCACCTATTTCTTAAAAAAAAATCTCCTATTGAAAACTTTTACGCATTTAATATCTCCTAAGTGGCATAAAAGAAGCCTCAAATATTATATTATGTTTTTTTTGTACAAATCCTTTGATTTGTTTATATAAAAACCCCAATCCTAAGTGAAAACCTTAAATATTTCTTTTAAAGCTAAAATAAGGTTTTTTTATTCACCCTGTAAAATTTGCGAATTGTCAGATAGGAGGTTATGCCAGGTCGCCCGCGATATGTGTCCTGAGGATGCAACAATTAAGTTGCAAAACGTCGCCAATTTAAAAAAAATACTGTTTTTTGTGCTGGATCTTAACCCCAAATAATACATCACTCTAACAAACATTTTCTAACATTGTTCCGATATACTGGATTTTTACCAAAATATTATCAAGCCATCCCCATATGACCCTTAACTTTTGGTCAAAATTTGAAGCCAATCGGGTAAGTAGTATTTAAGCTATAAAGTTTTACCAGTTGATTCCAATATATTTTTTAATAAAATTTTTTTAAGACTTCACTAGGCCGCCATTTTGTTTCGGCATATTGGATTTTTACCAGGTCATCCCTATATGACACTTAATGTTTGACCAAAATTAGAATTAAATCGGGTAAGTAGTCTTTAAGCTACGCCGCGAACTGACAGGCAGACGGACCGACGGTATTGAAAAACATATCTTTTGGCATCTAACGACGCTAAAACATAAAAATGTGTAAAATCTGAGAAGGTGATCTTTTCACGATAACAAACATTTTATTTGGCCGCCATTTTGTTCGGACATCTTCAACACAACAATTAGTTATGGCACACAATTTGAAATCAAACCATTAAGTAGTTTTTTCAGGCTGAATTTTTAAATATTTTATTACGTCCGCCATTTTGTTCCGTAATCTTAGATTCGTACCAAAATTTTACCACGTGATTAATAAACATAATACTTGATGTTCTTGCAAAATTTGAAAAAAATTGGATGAGTAGTTTTTTAATAATAATTTTTTTAACAATTCACTAGGCAGCCATTTTGTTTCGCCGTATTGGATTTTTACCAAAATGTTACCAGGTTATCTTCATCTGACCCTTAATTTTTGACCAAAATTTGAAGTCAATCGGGTAAGTATTTTTATTTAGGCACCCTGAAACGTGAATATCCGAAAAAATCTCGAAGAGTGATTTTTTCACGATTACAATACTTCCTTTTACGAGGGAAGTAAAATAAACGGTAAATTTAAATGAATCTTTACCTTAAGATTAGAAATATTAATAATTCTAAGCAAAAAATTAGCTCAGAGATTTTAGGGATAGTTGAATATGCCAATCAACCTAATTTAAAAATTAATCCTGCTAAGTCGTACATCATTTTTTACGGTGTTAATTCGAATTCTTTAAGATACATTTCTGAGAATATTAATTGAGATTAACGTAATTCCGGTTGTAAATGGGGTCAAAATATTGGGGTTAACAATAAGAACAAAAAAGTAAATAACGTCCGTAGATAAATTAATAGGAAGTTTAACGGGCATTCGGACAAATTGGATAATTTGATAACCTAATTCAGTTATAGGGTCCAAATCTCATGGACCATTATACCGACAAGCCTTTAAAAGCATTTTTCATCATCTCTATCAACACAATTGACGACGTTTCGCCCTTTTGGGGCTCATCAGGCCAATGCAGCCATATGGTAGAGATGATGAAAAATATTCAACGGCAGTTTGACTATATACGATGGAAAGTTAAGGCAGTAAGAAATTAACCCAAAGAGTAAAGAAGGGTCATCTATGGGTATAAGTGTGAGGCTTGTTATTTGAACCTCTAGTAGTAATGTAAAAGTTAAAAACACAAGCGCGATATGCGAAGGCTTTCAATTTTCTGTTTGCCGTGCGATACCAACTATTGTTGGCGAAACGACGGCGCCAAAGGATGAAAATCCATGATATCGGCTTTTTAGACCAAAGTTTCAATAAGAACAAAAAAGTAAATAACGTCCATAGGGTTTACTTTTGATTCTAGCCTTCGCTTTGAGGCCCATATCAAGAATAAATTAAGTATTGCCTACATGCGCCTAAGATATTTATATAAATACAAAAATGTCCTTAGTAGTAAAACAAAATGTTATTTTTGCAATAGTCTTATTCTTTTATTGCTCGACTACGGAGATATTGTGTATTTCCATTCCTTAACTGTGGAGCTTTCTAGGTCCATACAGAAGTTACAAAATAATTGTATAAGATTTTCATTTAATGTTGTATATCGAAACCACTTTATGCCTCATATAAATCTAAATTCCATTTAAACATAGAGAGGCATAGAAAATTGCATATGTACACTTTTATTTATAAAATTATTCAATCAGGTATGCCGTCCAATTTAAATAAATTATTTGCAACTTTTGCGCATCTTCACAATAATCTTAACGCCAGTATTTTTAGAGTACCTCAGCACAGAACAAGTAACTTCCATAAATCTTTTACTTTTCTCGGAGTATAATGCTGGAATTTATTCATGTCTCAAGAAAAGTCTTCTTGAGACGCAGAGTGAAATTTAAATGATACAATACTAAACTGATATTACCTGGTAAATTATTAAAATATTTGAATTTAACTATTTAGATTATTGTCTCCCCCCCCCGCCTTCCCCTGACCCACCGTTATGCCATACATCGAATATGGTTTAATTTCCTTTAAGCTGTTTTTCTCATACTCTATGTGGATCAGGGGCGTGCGGTGAAATTTTAAGAAAGGGACGCAATTTTTAGAAACTTACTACTTCTACTACTACTATTTGTAATGTAATTCGATTCTTCGATCATTTTTTGAAAATTCGTCAATGACGTCATCATAAAAACGACGATGCTGGAGAAGTATATTTTCAATGGACAACAGCGATGTATGCGAAAGTCTCTCCTGCCCCGTTGAATTTCTCAGGAAATTTTTTATACGTTTAAGTGTTGAAAAATTGCGTTCCACTGATGAACTTGTGGCAGGTATTGTCAATACTAATTCACACAATTTCGACACTTCGGTGTAGGCATCTTCCAGCTCCTTGTCTTTAAAAAATAGAGTTATTTTTTGCGCGAATGTCATCAGTTTCGTAAATCACTTTTAGTTCAGATCGCAGTAACACTCGGTCGAAGAACTGGCCATAATGAAGAAGAACAGATTTAAACGCATATTCTGGAAAAGTTTTTCCTTTAAATGCATCAAAATTGCAGAACTCGAGGAATTTAAAATCATTTAAACCGTTAAATCGATAGTTTATTTGTTGCTGAATTTGATCGATTATTTTATGAAAGAGGCATCTGTATGATGTTTGAACATCTTCCACCTTGTCTGTTCGAAGACGCTTGGCTTGTGGCTCTACATTTAACATCATCGTTTTCTCCCAAAATAGGTCAAAGTCTTCTCTTTTTTGGCTTAACATGGACTTAAAATCATTCACTTTTTTTAAGCAAAAAGCAATATCATTTCTTTTAGTTTGTAATATATTAAAAACACTGTCCGAGAATGGAAATATTTCTGAAAATATGTACAACAAATAATTAAAATTAAAATCTCGTTTCAAACAGTCTAAAAACCCCCTCGAACTATTTATTGCTTCTGAGTCCCACGTTTCATTATTTTCTTTTATATTCTCAAATAGTTCAATCAGTGATTCACGATTTTCAGATACTGTTAACACAAGTCTTCCATTATAGTACCACCTAGTAGGAGCTACTTTGGGCAATCGTTTGTGGACAATGGAGTCCAAAGCTTGTGTACGTTTTGTTGCCTTGGAAAAAAAAGCAGCCATGCCACTTGAAGTAACGAAAAATACTTTACACTCTTCAATGTGATTGATGGACTGGGATAAAACTAAATTTAATTTATGAGGAAAACAATCGACAAACACAACACTTGGGAAATTTTCTCGAACTTTAGCTTGCAGACCTTCTAATTGTCCTGCCGTCCCTGCAGCTCCATCATAGCTTTGAGCAACTAATTTTTTCTCTCCATTAATTTCTTTAGTAACGTTATAAACTACGGTATATAATGCATCTGCTATACGATTTTCGGACAGATTCTTAAAACCTAAAAATCGCTCTTGAATACTTCGGTATATTTTAACATAGCGTATTACTATAGATAATTGGCTAAAATTAGTGATATCAGTTGTTTCGTCCAGAACAATAGCAATGAACCGCGCCTCGCCAATCTCCTGTTTAATTCTTTTTAGAATAATGGTTCCAACAGCGAAAATGAAATCATTCTGGATTCGATTCGACGTTCGGCGAAAAACGCTAGACTGCTCTAAATGATTTTTTAAGCAATCATCATATTTAGCCATTAAACTAAGTAAAAAGACCTCTAAATCCCAATTCGTGCTGTCCGAGAAAACAAACAACATTGATAAGTCTTCTTAATATTTGCCTATTTCTATCGACTAGTTCATTGTGTTGGCGGTGACTAATTTTCAACTGTTTATTAAAGGTGTGTTCAATTCTGGTTTTGCCGAAGACTTTTTCTTTTATGACGGCCTGCAAATGCGCTTTGGACATAATGTGTCTTTTTACAGCTTTAGGGAAATTGTTTAAATCGGAAAAACCAGTTTTATTCCAGAGACATTTTCAAAAAGTAAACAAGGCTTACAAAATAATTTACTTATATTTTCACACCCTGTTAGCCATTTAAATTGTTCGTATTGTTTTTCCGGATAAAAATGTCTAATACAGTTTTTCATTTTTGTGGTTAAATTTTTCATAGGCGGTTTTGCCCTTTCTTTGGAAATTATTTGAAGCTTATCAGCGAAGTTTAATGTTGAAAATCTCTTTATTATTAAGACACACACCGCACATTCACATACACTCTTCTTACTAAATTCTCCAACATTTTCAACGTTATTAGCGACAGCCGAAGTTGACTATTTGCATATCCACGTCCGTATTATTGTCTTCCATATCGCACCATGCACGACGCGACGTACGTATCACACAACACACGGATAGCCGTTCAAACAAAGAACCTACGCCAACGATAGCTACCACCCCCACTTAAAGCACGCGACTGAAATGTAAAAATTGCAAACAGCCGGTGGAAAGTTCAATAACCTCTGGCTCTATTCATAGGAAATCAATCATACACGACTTGGCTGCAGAGAAGCTAGCGGCCCGCATAGGTTCTATTCGATTTCTAGTGTGGCTCGGTCGGAGTCAAGTCAACATTTATTATGGGCTTGATAATTAAGATAATATTTTAGCATTTTTAATATAAACTAAATTAATGGTTTCCTATTTCAAAAATTACATTTTAGAAGATGTTTTGTAATTTTTTTGGGGAAGCACTGCTTCCCTTGCTTCCATGGACTGCACGCCCTTGTTATACCCGTACCCAAATGTTACTTGTTCATTCCTATGTAACACTTGATTTTGGTGTAAAATTTGAGGAATTAGTTTTTTAGTAATAATTTTGTATCGTTTCACTAGTCCACTATCTTGTTTAGACAAATCTGATTTTTACCAACCAGGTCATCCCCATATGATCCTTAATTTTTGACTAAAATCTGATGAATAGTTTTTAAGCTATGCCGTGGAATCATAGACATACAGACGGACCGACGGAATTAATAAAAATATTTTTTTAATATTTATCTAGGGACTGCAAAACTTGAAAATATATTAAATCTGAGATAGTGATATTTTCACAATTACAAATATTTTATTTGAGCGCCATTTTGTTCCGCCATTTTGAGTTTGTACTACAGTTTTACTAGTTAATGTCTATACCACAATTAGTTAGAGCACGCAATTTGAAATCCCTCTATTAAGTAGTTTTTCAGGCTGAATTTTTAAATATTATGTTAATCCGCCATTTGTTCCGTCATCTTGGATTTGTACTGATTCCTACCTTAAACTTGATTTTTGGTGCAAAATTTGAGATAAATTGGATAAGTAGTTTTTTTAACATTTCACTAGGCTGCCATTTTGTTTTGCCATATTGAATTTTTACCAACATTCTATCAGGTCGTCCCCATATGACTCTTAATTTTTAGCCAAAATTTGAAGCCAATCGGGTAAGTAGTTTTTAAGCTATGCTGAAAACAGACACACTGACAAAATTGAGAAAACATGTTTTTCGGCATCTAGAAACCCTGAAAAATAAAGATTTGAAAAAATATATATATGTTTTTTTCATGATTAAAGTAATTCCCTTTTACGAGGGAAGTAAAAATTATTTGGTCGCCATTTTGTTCCGCCGTCTTGAATTCATACCATAATTATTCCAGTTGATCTCCATATCACACTTAATACTTGCACAAAATTTAAAATTAATCTAATAAGTGGTTTTTTGTCAAGCCGATTTTGAAGATATTTTATTAGGCCGCCATTTGGTTTTGCTATCTTATATTCGTACCATAATTTTTACCAGTTCACGTAGTAAACACTTGTTTTTTTGTTCAAAATTTGAAAAAATTGGATGATTAGTTTTTTTAGTGAATTTTTTTTTAACGTTTCACTAGGTCGCCATCTTGTTCTGGCATTTTGGATTTTTACCAAAATATTACAAGGTCATTCTCATATGGCCCTTAATTTGCTGATTAAAATTTGAATGAATCTGCTTTAGTTTAGTAGTTTTAAAATTATACCTCGAACAGATAGACAGATGGACGGACCGACGGGATTGATAAAACATATATTTGACATCTAAGAAAGCTAAAACATGAAAATATACAAATCCTGAGAAGGTGATTTTTTTCGCGATTACAAATATTTTATTTGGGAACCATTTTCATCCGCCATCTTGAATTAGTACCACAGTTTTACTAGTTCAACTCTATACCACATATAGTTATGGCACACAACTTGGAATCAGTTTATTGGGTAGTATTTTCAGGTTGAATTTTTGAATATTTTATTAAGCCGTCAATCTTGGATTAGTACTAAAATTTTACTAGTTGATTCCTACGTAATACTTTTTGTGCTAAATTTAAAATAAATTGCATAAGTAGTTTTTTAGTAATCCTTTTTTTTGACATTTCACTAGGCCGCCATTTTTTGTGTCATATTGGATTTTTACCAAAATATTACCGGACCATCCTTATATGACTCTTGATTTTTGACCAAAATTCAAGTCAATCAGGTAAGTAGTTTATTAGCTATGCCGTGAACAGACAGACCGACGGAATTGAACATGTTTTTCGACATCTAGGGACCCTGAAAGGGAAACATCTAAAAAAATCTTTCACGATTACAATACTTCCCTTTTACGAGGGAAGTAAAAATGACAGAAAAAGATATATCTAATTTTTTTCACGGCAAGAAATAACAATTGAGAAAAACATTGTTCACCACAAAGAAAAATGTTTCAAATCGCAATTTCAAGTTCAATTACTAACAAAAGGATTTCAACGATTTAAAAATATAATGATGATGAAAATTATTTTTTTTATTATTCTGTGGGAAGTTGCGCTTACGGCGCAACAAATGATGTATTATTTATTAAAGGACGGACGAGATTCACTTTTTAAAATTAAAATGTCAAGTTCAACCATTAACTAAAGGACAGCAAGGTCTTCGTATAGGGAATTATATACAGTATGACTGCGGAAGGACTTTACAAGCGATCTAACAGATTAAGAATTGAAAGATACGAAAAAAAGACAATAAAAGTTCGTTTTATCAAAAATTTTAATTTTTTTACAGGGGGTATAAAAAATACAAAAATGTTATTTTGCATAAGAGTAAGAAAAAATAAAGATAAAAAAAAATTACTCTTGATTAAAATTTTTCCTTAAAAAAAAGCTTTACGTTATCAATAAATTATTAAGGAAAACTAAAAATGACTATTATAGTAGACAAATGGATCTTCACAAGGGAAATCTGAAGAAAATATGGCAAAAAATAAACGAAGCAACAAACCAAAGTAAAAATAAGCATTATATAAAAAGTATAAAAAATAACGACGGCAAAGCAATAAGGAAATGTCGGAAATATTTAATACATTTTTTGCCAATATTGGAAAGGAAATGTCTAAAAAAATCCCACGAAATAAAACATCAACAAAAACTGTTTTTCTAAATTAAAAAATAAATAATTAATTCAATAAACGTTTTTTCTAAAACCAGTAAATGACCAAATAACTACTGAAATATTAAAAAATACTCACACACATCTGATAAAACCACTAAAGCATGTTTTTAACCTAAATTTTTTTTCTGGTAATTTCAGAAGAATGGAAATCCTCTTTTGACATACCAATACTAAAAAAGGGCGATCGAGCAGATACGATTAACTATCGACCAATATCATTGATAAGTAACATTGCAAAAATCTGGGAAAAATGTCTTAAAAATAAATGTCTGCCTTTTTTGGAGAGTAGTAACACCCTTTACAAATATCAATTTGGATTTCGACTTCAAAAAAATACCGAAGATACTGCTTTTGAACAATTTTAAACCTGCTTAACCAAAACAAAAAAAAATATCTGTGTGTTTATGGACCTTGCTAAAGCATTTGATACCGTTTCACACCCACCAAATTCTTTTGGAAAAATTATTTGATGTGGGCGTAAGGCTTTAGAACTTTTTAAATCATACTTAAAAAACAGAATTCAAAAAGTTGTTTTGAACAATACAATTACTTCAAGTAAAACTATAGAATGTGGTGTTCTGCAAGGAACCGTACTGGGACCGCTTCTCTTGTTAATATATATTAATGATGTCGGTGATCTTGCGATTAAGGGTAAAATTATATCTTACGCAGATGACACGGCAACCGTATTCTCTGCTTGTAATTGGAATCAACTTTATACTGAGGTAGATCTTCGTATTATGCAAAGTTGGTTAAATCACAATTTGCTAAGCCTTAGTATAGACAAAACAAAGTTTATATCCTTTTCTCTAACTTCCGCCGATCAACCACCCAACAATTCGGTCAGGATTCATGATATAAATTGTAATGTAACAAATTGCAAATGTGCACAGATTGAAAAAGTTAAATCAGTAAAATATCTAGGGATAGTTATAGATCAATTCTTGAGATGGACAGACCATATCGTAGAAACTGTACCACAAATTTCATCAATTAAAAACTATATTAAATAAAAAGTTACTATTAACGGTTTATTTATCCTTGGTCGAATCGGTATTGCGTTATTGTATTGTGGTATGGGGAGGTTGTCATGACAATACTCTCTCTTTTCTCAAAACATGTCAAAATAAAATTATTAAAATAATGTTTTTCAAAAGGTTCCCAATAAATCAGACCAAAACAGTGTGATATACTTTTCTTTTATTACGATTTTTTTTATTCAGCAACGTTTCAGCGGTCGTTTACCACCATCATCAGGCTAAAATACATAAATTTTATTTATAAATTTTAAATTGTAAATACAAAGGACAGAAATATGGAATGACACTACAAGTAGATGTTTTGTTTTTTTTTGGTGATAGGTTGAAAAAGAATAAAATATTACATACATACATTTAAATTCAAAAACAACAAACAAACGTAATTATAGCTAATATACGTTATATGTATATTGTTATTATTAGTGGGTAACCAAGAGAAAGGAAACAGAGACAAATCTTTTGTTTTTTTATATATCTTATAGATAAATATGTATTATTACGATTATTTTTTTTATATATTTCAAAACATGTAATGTTGTTTTGATTTTAACAATTTCTCAATATTACACACTGAACAAAATCGTATCAAAAGATAATTTTGGAAACGTTATACATTCACAAGTTTCCAAACAATATTAATCAAAAAACTGATTATGATAACATAATTTCATTTTATAAACATCTAATTTAATAGAACATTTAACATCAAAACATATTTGCATTTTTCTTTCTTATCAATAAAAAAAAAACAGATTAATACATTACATAAACCAAATAAAATTAATCTCTGAAAATAAAATCCGATCTGACATCTGGCGTTAAGCTGTTTAAACCAAAAAAACAAATAGTTTTATATTTTTTAGTCGCAAAACAGTTGACAACACACTAATGTTTTAATATTTAAATCTCACCTGTTCAAATTATAAAATAAATTATCTAAATCACATTCTTCCAATAGGCTGTTTACAGCTAGTTTGACACTCGTACATTGCAGAGAGTGTTTCTTGTGTAGAAATAACAAAAATATATATAAAAAAATAGGTATTACCGAAATATGACTCCAAATACTAATTAGAACAACAAAAGGTATGCTTTGAACTGGTGCACACCCCCCAAAAAAAAAGGTATGATAATAATTGTTTATGTATTACATGTTTTGATGCCTTTATTAAACTTAAAAAAAAAATAATAATAATAATACATGTTTTTCTATAAGATATATAAAAAAACAAAAGATTTGTCTCTGTTTCCTTTCTCTTGGTTACCTACTAATAATAACAATATACATATAACGTATATTAGCTATAATTACGTTTGCTTGTTTTTGAACTTAAATGTATGTATGTAATATTTTATTCTTTTTCAACCTATCACCAAAAAAAAAACAAAACATCTACTTGTAGTGTCATTCCATATTTCTGTCCTTTGTATTTACAATTTAAAATTTATAAATAAAAATGTAAGCCTGACGATGGTAAACGACCGCCGAACGTTGCTGAATAAAAAAAAATCGTAATAAAAGAAAAGTATATCACACTGTTTTGGTCTGATTTGTTGGGAACCCTTTGATACCTTGCACAAAAAAGACCGGAAACTATACAATTTAAAATAATGTTTAATAAAGATCAATTATATCCTACAAAATTACTCTACAAAGAAACAGAAATACTTAACATTCGGAGCTTATTTATTTATAACTCATTAATTTATTTTCCAAAAATTAACCAGACTCAGCACAACATTAATATGAATTATAGAACTAGATCAGTCACCAATGAAAACGTTAAAACACCTTTTTTTAAGAAATCTCATCTACAAAGAAATATCTGCTATTTCGCACCTAAATTTTATAATATTCTTTCTCCAGAAATAAGGCATTTGAGTAATAACAAAAATAAATTTAAAAATGTGGTAAAAAAATATATTCATACAAATTATAACGACTTTTACTCTGTTATGTTGCAACGAGGTCATTTAATTTTAATTAATAATTGTGTTTCTGCTGTTGTTGTAGCCCTGTTCGTCCGGTCAGCCTAACTTGGCCTGTGCCTGTTTTCTTTATATTTATTTATCTTCCTGATCTTTCCACTCCTCCAAATCGACTCCAATTTACAATTGTGTACATGATTTCTATTCTTAAGTGATGTAACTTATAATTATATAACCTAACTTATATTACGTGTAGTATAATGCTAACATTGACGGTACCTGATGAGGTTGCTTAAACACAGGATGCAAACCCGAGATAAGTAGCCTCATCAATTTTGTATAAAACTTTAACTAGGATTCATAGTGAACATTTGTGGAACGTAAAATTAAATTAATAAGTAATAAGATCCGATGTAATAATAATAATAATAAAATAAATCAAAATCAAAAATAAAATTTTTTATACAGGGGGCATAAAAAATACAAAAATTTTTTATACAGTAAAAATGTCTCATTTGGCAAGATACGAAAAAAGTCACTCTTGATAAAAGGTTTTTCTTTAAAAATCATGAAGGTTCGCCTTATCTAAAATTTAATTTTTAGACAGGGGGCATAAAAAATACAAAAATATGGTTTTGCGTAAAAAGCATATCTGTTTATAATTTTTTCTCAAAAGTACAAATATTTAATATGTTTTGAATCAAAGCCTAAGCAGAAATATAAGATTTCGTTACAAGATGTTAAATTAAGAGTGTTGGAAACGCACAATGTTTTATATTTCAAAATATTTTTAATTTTGGTATTATTACTCGTTAACGTCTAATCAGACCATCTAATATTGTCTTTTAATTTGAATATACGCGCGAAAATATGCACATTTTTTGAATAGCAAGACTCCCGAACGGTATGCAACGAAGAGCAAGCGAGAGAAGTCGAACACTCTCGATTTCAGTCAAGCAATCGACATAGTATCGAGACACGTGAAAGTTAGAAAAATCTTTCATCACATTTTTTACTATTTTAAGTGAAGTGATATTTAGCCTAGAACATTAATCCAGACCATCCAGGGGACACAAATCTAGGTTGATCCAAAGACCCATAGAATAGAGAGCGCTCTCGAAGCAAATCCACGTCAAAATACTCACGAGTGCTTTTAATTTTATATGCGTTGATGTACGCGACTAATTGCTAATTTCCACTCAAAAATCTAAATTTTCCTTTTTTTATGGAAATTTTATGGTCCTTCGGCAAATAACAGCCCTACGGCTCCAAAGAGTATCAGTTGTATCACATTACTTTTTAAAGCTCAAAATATTCTCATGCACACCTCTAATCAGAGTACCTACTAATTTCTCAAATAATTACACAGGCCAACACACATTTTGGTGCCTGCGATTTCTTAACTGTTCCTGGGTAATTTTTGGATGCAGAATGTAAAAAAGTTCTCAGATTTTGTCTATCAGATCTGGTTTTTTTTTTAAATTGATTATATATTTTACGTTACAACTGTTATAATATATAATATTACTATTGCCCGTTAAAAAAAGAAAGACACATGGATTTAAGTATTTATTGCAAAAACTTAATTCACATAATTACATTAGTCACTAATCACACGACTTTCTAAAATTTTTTAAGGCAGTCTCGCTGAAGGCTCCAGCAGTAGTCCGCCATCATGTGGCTATCCCATCGTCCTTGATAACGATCTTCCATAGTTTCAATATCCTGATGGAATCTTTCCCCATGTTCTTCACTACAATCACCTAAGTTTTCTGGAAAACGATCTAGGTGGCTGTGGAGGTAATGAACTTTTATACTCATGTTACAGCCGAGAATATTAAAATTTGAAAGCATAGTTTCCACTAATTCTACGTAATTCTCTGCTTTATGATTGCCAAGAAAATTTTGTACTACTTGAACAAATGAATACCAAGCGTTAGATTCAGTCTCGTTCATTGATGTGGTGAATTGTGGATCTTTAACAAGTTGCCTTATTTGAGGACCATCAAATATACTGGCTTTTAGTTTTTCCGTGCTAATGCCAGGAAATTTTTGTGACAAATACCCAAAATAATTTCCATCTCGATTTAAAGCCTTCACAAATTGCTTCATTAGGTCTAGCTTGATATGCAAGGGCGGAAGTAAGATTTTTACTCTTGAACCCAAAGGTTCCTTGATTACGTTTTGTTTTCCTTGAATCATGACATCTCTTGAAGGCCAATTTTTGTTAACCCAGTGCTCAATTTTGGTTGTGCTGTCCCAAAGGCACAAAAAATAAGGATATTTTGTATAACCACTCTGCTGTCCAAGGAGGAAGTTAACCATTTTAAAATCAACACAAATTGCCCACTGATGTTCTTCGTATTTAATTTTTCTCAAAACTAACGCAATTGTTTCATATTCTTCCTTCATGGTAATAGAATGACCAATAGGAATTGAGCCATATTTGTTACCGTTATGAACACATTTTAAACTACGTTTTGAACTGTCAATAAAAAGGCGCCAATCATCTGGAGTGTATTCAGGCAAGTCATTTTCCTGAGCGAAAAAAGGCAGCAGATTCTTATCTTTTTTACGATAAAATGTAATATTAGTACCTGGACAAAGTAGATTTTTTCTTTTAATCTGGATGCAAGTAATTCAGCGGATTCCTTTGAGAGATTCAGGTCTCTTATAAGATCGTTTAGTTCTTCTTGATTGAAACACTGCGGAGTTGCTAAATCTGCTTCAAATTCGCTGTCGTTTTCTGTCAGTTCGGGTAGACTGCTGAATGATGGAACGGGTGTTTCTTCCGAATGCGCTACGGGCCTTCTTGCAGAATCTAGATCAGGATATGTTCATTTGTGTCTATTGTTTCTATTTATGCCTTTAATATTAACGAGACAAAAATAGCAGTCGTCATGATGGTTCCGCGGTTCTCTCCAAATTATTGGTACACCATACTTTAGGCATTTCCTCTTTCCAGTTGTCCACTGTCGCAAATGTTCAACACATGTTTTACATATGAAATGTGGGCCCAAGATATACCTTGATCTCCTAAATGAACGCCAAAATAGGCAAGATAAGCTCTTTTCACAAAGTCAGAAATCGTTTTTCTGCTCCCTTTCAAAGTGTATTCACCACACACATAACAAAAAACATCGGTATGATTTATATAGTTACGTCTGCTTGTGGTTGCCATTGTTTCAGTTTAGTGTCTTGATACTACAAAAATTTATACAAAATGATAGCACAACTTTACTTGGGAAAACTCAGTAATATACTAAATCGAGTACAGCCAAGCAGGTATAGAAAGATCGGGTCATAGGCAATTACAGGTATAAAAGTAATTAAGAGCAGTGTATTGAGTAGTTCCTAGTATAGGAACATTGAGTCAGGAATTCTAGGTATCCATTTCGTTAATTAGATTCTGGGAAATTCCGACTTTGACGATTAAGTACATATTTATCTCTTCATTTGTTGTCCTTTATCAGAAAAAAATATCAATTAACCTGTAACCTGTATCTCAAAAACTAGAGCTGATAGAAAAAATATGGTGGCATTTTTGGAATCAGCACATTAAAAACATCTAAAATCAGATGTTAGATTTCCGGTACCAAAATTTTGTTTTCATTTTGTTACCCTGTGTTATAGAACTTAACGACGTACTTGTCAATGTTTTATTTCAGCAAATAATTATCATTTAATGTAAAATAGTTCTGATCAAAACGCTATCTACTGAACAAAGACTTTTTATAATAAAGTGTTACGGGGATGGTCAAGTATCATATCGCTAGGTCATGGCATAATTGGGTCTAGAAATTTGAAAAAGTACTTATAACTTGGATGGCAATCTGCAAGCTAATAAAAAGTTCCAAAAGACCTGAAATAAAAAAGAAGAAATATGACAATAACGTTTTAGTTTTAAAATAGTTTTAGAACAGTTTTAGTTCTTCAATCTGTTAGAGAAACTCTAGTGATGTTCCTTCGAAATCATACTAACCATTCATGAGTTGTGAACAAAAATTATATTCAGACGATTTTAAAGGAAAATAAAACATTTTCAATCAAACCTCACTTTAATCATATATTGGAAGAGGGAAGACGAAAAGATTAAATTTTTGTTTGTGGGTGGAAGACAAAATTTTGTTTTTTATAAATTTATTATATTGTCTGATGAATGCCCATTTTCTACTAATGAAATCACAGCATTCCAGGACGTCACACACAGGTGAATTTGACCAAAAAGTTGGCCAGAATGGCAAATAAAATATTCGCATTCACTATTGTCTAGTATCCTTATTTATTGACACAACATATAGCGCCATCTGTTGCACGTATAATGAACCTGACGAAAGCGCCGCCATGCGCAGGATTTAAATTCAAAATCGAGTGTGTAGCTGTCAGTAGCATATTATTATCGCATTTAGTGCTGATAAAAATGACTCTGTTATAATTTTTATTAAATCTGTGTGCAATATTACAATGAATTCCAATTCTGGAGGTAAGAATTTAATTATATTATATAAATAAAAGATCTTAGTTAATTATTAATGCTTTAAAAATACATAGTTCCAAAACTTATTTTATATTTTCAAATATTGTTTTTGAAAAAGTGCAAAAGTACTAAATCCATCAATATCAAGCGGTCTATCGGGTATAGTTTGAAAGTCTATTTCAAGAGCTTTCAAATAATCCTAGATTTGGCTGCGACCACCTGCTCTTTATTAAAATACAAAAATAAATAATGAGAAGTAATTGACAGAAACACTTAAAGTCGCGCAAAAATTCAATAAAAATTGAATGATTTATTTTTTTTATTAACACTGGAACGCGCCAAATAAAAATAATTATTTGCCGATTGGCCGACATTTTGACGCACTCCATTCATTTTTTTCATGGGCAGCTGTCAATGGTATGACATCACGTCATCCATACTTTTTTAATAACAAAACATAACTTGTGATACATCGTTTTTGAAATAGTTTTTTCAGTAGATTACTATTTTTACTATTATTGCTATTAAAAATTAACTAGTTCTGTTTATATTCGAACAAAAATGACGCCGCTGATGATGTTTGTACAGGGTGAGTCAACGATAGAGTCGCACCCGTCACAATTTTTTGAATCACCCTGTATATTCGAAAATATTTTTAAACTGTGCCTCTGAACAACTCCTAAAACTTTTGTATTTAATAGTTTTTCATAACATTTAAAACCATTGAGATATTGGACTTTACTCTATCGTTGACTCACCCTGTACTATTGTACAAAAAAGTGCATAGCAAATGAGGTTTGTTTTTATGTTTTAGCTAGTACGAGTACGCAGCAAAATGCACCTATTAGCCGGCGAGAAATGGTCAATTTTTACAAAAGTAGGCAATCTGAAAGTTGTGAGTCGCCATTTGAATACCTAGTTTTGAGAGTTAAAGAAAGGACACATTGTGAAGAAGAATTTCCAAATAATATTAAACAAGAGGTATCTAAATTTGTTTATGACTATAAAAAGAAGTGGCAAGCGTGTTGTAGAAATAATACTCGATTTGAAAACAAGTATAAAAAATGGCTGGATACATACATCAATTTTACTGGACAAGCCAAATGTCGAAGTTCTATTTCTTCGGGAAGACCAAAAACCGTCTTTGAAAATTGTAGTGATCGGTCAAAACGACGAAAAACACAGGATTTAAGAAATAATAATGGATTAATGGAGTTGACATATGCCGCCCAAATGAAGCTCAGGTCTGAAGGAAGTGTTCAAGCTGCTAAAGTTTTATCTGAAATTGTTAAAAGTGGTCCGGAATCCATAAAAAAATATGTGAGACGAGACGAGCTTAAGGTTGCTAGACTTACAGAAGACAAAGCTCTTTCGTTAATTACAGATGCCAGGCTTACTAAATTCCAATATAACACTATCAGAAATAATGCTATCGAAGAAAATTGTTCTCTCTATCCTAATTATGAAAGCGTAATTGCAGCAAAAAAGCGGTGCTATCCTGAAAACCTGAAAATAACCGAGAGTGTGGCGGAGGTTCCTCTTCAAGATCTGGTCAATCACACAATGAAACGGCTGTGTATAGTACTCCGTGATGTACTAATTAGTCTGGATGAAAGTAAATTGAATAATTTATGGCTTATTAGTAAATGGGGCTGCGATGGAACATCCGGACAAGCAGAATACAAACAGTTATTTGAAGATTCAAATGTATGTCGTCTCTAGTGCCTGTGCAAATTGTTTCTGGATATCCCCGTGAGAATCATGAAGTAATTTGGCAAAATCAACGACCTTCGTCACCGAGGTACTGCAGACCCATTAAGTTAGAATTTATACATGAAACTACCGAAATTTTACAAGCCGAGACAAACTACATTCAAGAACAAATTGAGAAGTTAATAAGTACAGAATTAATAGTTAATGATAAAAAAATATATGTACAACACCATTTAGTTATGACAATGGTGGATGGGAAAGCAATAAATGCAATTACAAATACTTCTTCTACTCAAAGATGTAACTTGTGCGGTATTACAGCAAAAGATTTTAATAAACTTAACTACTCTTTAAGTAAATCAATAATAGATGAACAGCGTTTGCTGCTAGGTTTATCATCGCTCCATTGTTGGATAAGATTTTATGAATGGATGTTAAATTTATCGTATAAATTAAAACTGTGTAAGTGGCAAGCTAGAGGTCTAGCAGATAAAAGAAATGTTGAACTACAAAAAAAAAGAATACAAAACGAATTTAAAGTTAAGTTAGGTTCGTTAGTCGATCAACCCAAGCACGGCTACGGAAGTACTAACGACGGAAATTCGGCTAGAAGATTTTTTACTAATTTTGAGACTTCCGCAGAAATAACTGGAATAAATAAAAATTTATTATATAGGCTGTGGATCATTTTAATGACAATGTCCAGTGGGCTTGCTATAAATGAAATAAAATTTAAACATCTACGCTTTAAAAACCGTTGTTATATATTTAAAATTGTATCCTTGGTATATTATGCCAACTACCTCTCACAGAGTATTAATTCATGGTGATATTATAATACAAAACGCTATAGCCCCCATAGGCCTTCTTTCTGAAGAAGCTCAAGAGAGTAAAAATAAGGATATTAAAAGATATCGTGAACATTTTACTCGGAAATTTTCTCGAATTCAAACAATGGAAGACCTATTTCATCAACTTTTAATATCTTCCGATCCACACATTACAAGTCTGCGCAAAAAACCTCAAAAACAAACAAAACCATTTCCACAAGATGTTATTAAGCTATTAAAAAAACCTGAAATTATTGTTAATTAAAATTGTAATATTAAATCGTTAAAGTTTATTTTGTAAAATTGATTATATTGTTAGTATACTTATGTATTGTAAAGTCTATCCGAATTCACTTTAACCAGTTTGGGACTCTTAATTCCTTTGTCGGTATAGGAATTAAGAGTCCCAAATTGGTTAAAGTAACTTCGGATAGACTTTAATTTCATAGCTGTATAATTTCATTTTGTTAAAGAGTTCGTTAAAATAAAATATTTAATTTGTTGAGGTTAATTATGAAAAAAGTATTGATATGCCCCACTTTCTTGTCACATCCTGTACAATCTCAAAAATATTTCCAGTTTGTAAAGCTATATTTTCTGTTATTACTTATTTAAAATATTTTTGTTACTCTTAGGCCTAGTTTCTCAATGCAAGTTCAAATCATGGTTCAGCTGAACTCGACTGGTACTTGAACTTGGCCATTTGAAAAGCATTGCTGTCAATTTTTGACAACTGGGATGATTTTTTGACAGCAATGTAATTTAAATGGGCAAGTTCAAGTACCAGTCGAGTTCAGCTGAACCGTGATTTGAACTTGCATTGAGAAACTGGCCCTTAGAGCTCCATCACACAATTTTGAGACACCCTGTATAATTATCCGTGATCAAATTACTTTTTAAATGAAAATGAATAGTGAAAATACTATTTTAAAAACGTATGATTAATAAAAAATGTTAGTTTGATTTCTGACAATTTTGGCCAACTTTTTGGTCAAATTCACCTGTGTGCGTCAGCTACTCGTCTCGAGAAAACCCAAAGATTTAGAATAATGACGGAAGACAATGGTAAAGAAAAGTGAATGTGTGGTGCGCGATATCTGCCATGGCACTATAGCCCATTGTTCTACAAAATCCTTAAAAATTAAACATTCAAATTTCGCATAGACCTTTTTTGCAAAGTTGTTAATGAACTATAAATATAATTCATTTCAAAATAATTTCTAGATTTTTCCGAAATTCTACCCTTTTAAGACAATTTTTTCGACAATGGTTTTCAAACATAATTATTTAGAAATCAATTTCGAAATTGTTCAAAATTTTACCTTTAGGGAGGTGAAATGTAATTTTAATTTGTTCACAATAATACACATCTCTTCAACTGAATGATAAGAAGGTGAAATGTGTCCACCTCGCCTTTTACTTTACTTAGATTATTAATATTTCTTTTCAAAATAATATTCAAAAATCTATTGTGGATTTTTCAAAACTTTAAAGGAGGATAATACATTTTTTCCTTGGTTCTTACTTTTTTAGAATATATCTTCAGCCAAATGAGATTTTAAGACAATTCATTTATTTCAAAAATTACTATCTAAAATAGGTTTTTAGGTCTGTCAAAATTTTACTTTTGAGAATGTGAAATGAGCTGTATCAGAAGTATTATTATCCCTTTGCTAATGGCTTTCAAAAATAATCATGAATAATTTTCTTATGTTTCTTATAATATTAATATTTTTAAAAATAAAAAGGGAAAAGGTCCATTTTTATATGTTTTAAACTAAATCTTTAAAGTAGTTATAATAAAATAAAAAATATTGTTTGGCAGATTATTTGTCGATTAAAACCACAATGTAAAAATAAATCTAAGGAGATTTTTAATTTTTTTGGGAGTTTTGAACAAGTCATTCTTATAATTATTACCAACTACTAATCTAAATAAATGTCGCTCATAAATTATGGAATGGGTAAAAAAGAACGTCATTTTCAAATGGCTATTTTTTTTTGTAAATAATTCAATGAAGATGATTTTTTTTTTGACGGGTAGGCAATTTCTTTATCTTTTCAGCACGGCATACGTTTGTTGCGTCCCGGCTTTTTTGTACACGGGGTGCAAAAAATACAAGACTTTATAAATTTTACTACGTTTAAAACTCACGTAGGGGATACCCCGGGAGTTAAAATTTTTATTTTATAAAAGTCTTGGATGCAGTTCCCATGGAGGTACTTGCTGTACCAAAAACCTCGCCATCTGGTTGATGGAAGGAAAAAGATGAAATTTTTTAGAAAATATATTTTTTTTAATTACGGATAAAAAAACACGATTTTTCTTTTTGCCACGTTAAGTTTTAGAAATTTTGCATCAATGAAAATTATCGCAAATTTGGGCGAACTTTACAGGGTCATTCAAAATTTTACAAACTTAATACCTTTAAATATTTTTATTGAGTTTTGGTGTATTTATATCAAATCTTTTTAATTAATACAGGGTTTCCACGGTATTTTGACAAATTTTACCCTTTTTTTTATTAGACCGATTTAGGTATCATTTTCCCGTATACTCGGTTATAATAATTTGCCTTTCGTGTGAGAAATTGAGAGGGTCAGTTTAATACTTCTAACGAATAACTTATTCGCAATTTAATTTTAAGCATACCCCGTAGATGTGAAACCACTATTAATACTAGAGGTGGGAATACCAGGTACTAAAAATCGTGACTTTGTATGGTATTTACTTATTGTTACTAATTTCTTAAATTATCCTAAACAAACAAAAGGCTATATTGTTTGTCTTCTTTGTTACATAAATAAAGCTGTGATTTTTTTGCTTAGAGAAAAATAAACTTAAAAAAATAGGGTACTTTGGTACCTACGCATTTGAAAGAAAATAAATTAAATAAAAGAATAGGGTATACCTACTCGTTTGAAATAAGAAAGTTGGACAAAGCCTAAATATTTAAACACATTGTATATGCAAAAAAAGTTTTTTAAAAATTAAAAAAAAATAATTATTAATTTTTTATATTCAACACTTTTTTTCAAACCGTCTAATAAAAAAGCTAGAAACAGGTAAAACTACCGTGGGACACCTTGTATTTTAGTGTATTATTGTCAACGTTATGGACATTAAGTTTAAGAAAATTTAAATTAAATACACCAAACTCTAATAACAATCTTTAAGTCATAATTTTCAATGGCAGTATTAAGCTTATACAAATTTTGAATCATCCTGTAAAATTCGGCAATATTCACAGCAAATTCACATAAAGTGTCAAAAATTTCAGGGAATTGCGTGTTTTTTACCCGGAATTAAAAAAAAAGTGATTTCCGAAAAACTATCATTTTTTTCTTACCATCAACCAGTTGGCGAGGTTTTTGGTAGAGCAAGTACCTCCATGGAAACTGTACCCAAGACATTCATAAAATGAACAGTTTTAAATGTAGTAAAATTTACATGGTCCTTTTACTCCCTATACAACAAAGCCGGGATGCATCAAACATATACGGTTTTAAAAAGATAAAGAAACCACCTACTCGTCAAAAAAAAATTCATTTTGATTGGATTATAACCATTTGAAATCGACCTTCTTTTTTACCCATTCCATAATTTATGTGTATTTTAATTGTTTTCTTTTTTCAGCTTAATACAACTTAATACTTTTAAATACCTTTAAATACTGTTAAATATCTTTTTATTATTATAACTCCTAAAATTTAAAACTTTTACTACTTAAATAATTAATTATGGTGTAAAACATTTTGCTATTTGCGCACCCCTCGATTGTTTTCCACTGATTTGACCTTCTTAAAAAAGTATATTTTTATTCATGCGGATTTAGTATGTTGTCGATATCGATAATGCACTATTGTTTTTTTAGGAAAATAAAAATTTACTAGCTTTACACCAAAAGAATGGTACCCAGCAAATAATTTGAAGGCCAATTTCCAATTTGACAAAAAATTACTCGAGTTAACTTACGTAATTTTCCGCTGACCCTTCCTCCATTTGCCTTAAATTCTGCAATCAAAAACAAAAAAACTAACAATATTTGATAGCTACACCATCTATTTCTTGCCATTTTTTAGATGTTTAATCGGATTATCGGTTATTTAAATATACAAACTTCTACTGGGCAAAAGATTCATCTATAAAACGTTTATTTAAATAGTAACCAAACCAGTCAAATTGTGTGGTAATTATGTAAAACTTAAAACTTCCATCGTTTAATATATTAATAGCCGAATAATTAGTAACTATTTGCAAAATACGTAGAGAGAAATTAATGTAGAGTCCAAAACATGTCATTATTCATATAATATTCATTTCACTTCTTATTTAATAATTCGTTCTGTAAACTGGGTTGTATGGGCACGCTTAATAATAAGAGAAAGAAAATTATTTGCATTGAAATTATTAATTGGTGGAGACATAACGCAGACTAGAGTAATAATACAAAAACCTGAAAGAGAAGTTGACAGTTCAGACAAATTCATCCTAAAAAAAATTGTATAGTTTATTCCAAATTCGACTGAATGCATCCTAGAAATCGTAGAAGTCGGTTAACTTAGGACAAAATTGCCTATCTGTGGCCTAAATGAATTGCCATTTATAAATTTAAGGAAATCCGGGTATTTTCGGGAATATCCGAAAAAATTTGAAATTTTTTATTTATATTCTGACGTCATTTACAAAGGGAATTCCAAATAGATGATTCTTTAACATTACCACTTTTTGTCTTCTATAAAATGACATAATCAAAATTAAAATCTGACGTCTTTGAGGAATCATCAATTTAATTTTTTAAAACTGCACAGGATTGCCTTTTCAAATCAACGATGTACTGCACATTAAACTTTACTGACGTTTCTATGCTTAAATTACATCACGAATGCATTTTTTTTTCATCAATACGGTCCTATTTTTTAAATAACGTTTTTTGCATAATTTAAATTATTTCAAAGCAAAATAAAAAAACATCTTGATTAGATTCAAACCACCCTATAGTGCAACGAAACAATTTTTCGTGTCTATAGCCGAAATGATCGGACGGGTTGATTTTGCTTTGGAGGAGGACACATGTTAATTCTAATTTTCAACCTACATGTTCAATACCCTAACAGGGGAGAATGAAGTTTCAAAGAAAAAGTGTGGTCGAGTGATACATCATATATCCATACAATAATACAGATTTTGTTCAGATCTGTTTCGAACATTTTGTAGTACATCAGATGTTGTACTTCTGCATTCAGCTATGATGTTATATGGAATCGGTCTTCGTAGCAAAACATTTATTTTTCAAATGTCCCCAAGGAGAATAGCCCAATGGCGATAAATCGGGTGACCTGGCAGGCCATTCAGTTGGGCCTCTCCTTTTAATGCACCGTTCAGAGAACCGGTTATTTAAAAATTTTCTTACAACAGAAACATAGTGAGGAGGCACTCCATTTTGCTGGAAACGAAGCCGATCAACATTATTATTTTGGCCATCTTCTGTTATTTCTGTTATACAAGTCTTCAAGCATATCTGTGTACACTTTACCAGATAAATTAAAAAGTGGTCCAGCCATATGATTTCCTAATATGCCACACCAAACGTTAATTTTTTTGAGGATGTTGGGTATCTCATGGAACAAATGTGTGTTACTTTAATCCCAGTATTGGTAATTTTGCCTATTTAAAGCAGTAGTCAAATAAAATGTACACTCATCGGAAAAGCAAATGTACTGGCACATTTCTTCCCAAAACTGCACCCTTCTATCAAGATTATCCTCAAAAATCTTTTTCGGTTCCTGAATAAAAATATTTAACTTTAAATTTTAATTTTAATGTACACATAAAATTGTTGCGCTTTTAAAATTCTTATTATGGACGTACGGGAGGCACTTAAGGCTAGTGCTAGAGCTAGTTGAGCTAGTTGATGGGTACTTTGAGTATGATCCTTTAGCAGGCAGTGTAGTGGTGATTTGTGTTGGTTCGACCTTCGACGGACGATATTCAAAGTTAAGAACGCTGCGCGCGGCAAGTACTTGGATGGGTGACCACCCGGAGTAGACTGTGCTCCGTGTAAGGAGAGGCTGCTAATAATAGTAATTTAGAGGTACAATAACTACCGTGTCAGTACTACCGCGTTCTCTGTAAAAGGTACCGTGAAGTACAATTGCATGTTTCGGTATTTGGAGAACGTCGACGGGAACTTCGACTCCCCACCCTGTAACACAGGGCGGGAGTAACCAAAAGAAAAATGTAACCACGATTTAATGTAAAGGGGGCATTATCCTGGTATGTGGTATGTCCAAACATAAAAAAAATGCAACTTGTCCCAAAACAGTGACTTCTAGAGTTTAATTTCTAATGGCTCGCTGCGGTTAGCGTTTCACATTCACACAAACAGATCCAGTATCGGCAAACTTTTAGTCTAATTTAACAACATTTGAATCATTCACATTTTTATTAGGATGAGTGTTATTCAATAAACGAAGAGTAAGCCTAGCATAACTATTATTTTGAAAATAAAGTTATATAATAATTTTAACCCATTCTGCAATGGAATAAATCATTTTTTACAGTAAAATTGAAATAATTTGAAAGCAACCAAACTGAATCAATGAAAAGAGTAAGTACAATAAACGTTTACCTAAATTCTCTTCCTACCCTTATAGCTGCAGTATTTTATTTATTACAAAAAACAAATTAAATCACAACTATTTAGTAAAATAACTAATTTAGATAATGATTGTAGCTGTTTTGACTCGTAATAACTAAAACTTATTGCAAAACTACAGGGTTGAAAAGACGTTTTCTCATTAAATCTCACAAACAGGGTATCATTAGAAATGTAATTTTGTGTATTACGTGAAGTATCACTCGACCCACTTTCCATCTGAAATTTTAAGGTTGTCATTAAGCTCCCAAAGGGTTGAAAATGCATGAACCACCCTGTATATAATTAATGGTTAACTTAAACTCAAAAATTTTTGTTTTTTTTTGCTAAGTCTGCTTAAATATAAAACATACACTTGAAGAAGATCTCGCTTTAATAGCACGTCTAATTTTAAAAACTCGATACTATTTTAGTACCTAAAACTTGTCTTCCATGGGTGCTTCCAAAATATGTTACCAGTATTTGCTTCCATTGAAAAGTAATTAAAATTTAAAGTTAGCTAATAATGATTTGCAAACCATTTACATACACTTTTATCCCCTATAGTAAATTCTGTAAACCTTATAAAACCAAATAGATTTTTGTCAGTTTTACTTCATTAAATGATCAAATCCAGCCTAGAAACGAATGCGTAACAGAAACTTAACGAAATTAAATTTTCTAACCTGGAAAAAAAATCTTTTCGTCAGTCGCTTATTTCGCACTATCTGCGAAAAACAAACGGTATATTTAGCAGACATTATGACCTCTACCAGTCTGTTGAAAGCCGAAAAGAAACCAAGAGGTTAGAGTACAAAGAAGTGTGTGGATTGGTATCTAGCATAACAAAATTATACCCCAAATGATACAACTGTATAGCGATAACGCCTTATAAGTCCGTTCTGGCCGCGCATTTCGATAAACAAGTTAGCATCATCAGCAGATGACATAAACTAAAGTAACTTATCCTAACCGAGACTATTTATAGGTAAATGTGGTCACACTTGGTTAGTTGGTTGCAACCGACTGCACCGTTGTCAAGTAAACATTAGAGGGGACTATAGGGAATAGGCCCTCTGTCTTTAATTAGTGCTTTCTTACCACATTTAACTATTTCTATACTCTCAAATGCATCCAATAATCTATTATTAGATACATTTTTAATTAACTTAAGATTATTTATTCCTATTTGGTGATTGTTTTCCAAAATTGGGCAACGCTGGACTTTTCTGTTCTTCCGTATCTTAAATGTGCCATGTGTTCTTTAAAACGAATGTTTATGGAGCGTTTAGTTTGCCCAACATATCTTACATCGCAGTCATTACAGCTAATTTCATAGATGCCACTCCTCTCCTTCAAGTCGACTCTGTCTTTAGGGTTTCCAAGGAGATTTTTCAAACTGTTCTCCGTTTTGTAGGCTACTCTAAAACCTAGTGAAAATAGTGGCATCTTTTAACATTTTCTTATGCTTATGTCTATTTACTAATTTATGTACAAAATTATCAGTATATCCATTAGTTTTAGTTATATTTTTAAAACCTTCTTTACTTAATGGAAAATTGCCTAACCTGTGAATTATGAAATGAAATGCAATGAAATGAGTCCGATGTTATATACCTCACTACTATATCAGTATTAGTAAATTACGTATCTATACCACACCCATGGGAAATACTTGAGTTCTTTTTTGAATTGGGTTTCTAATCTACGCATAAACAAAATTGCAAGAAACGGAGATAAGCAATTACGCAACTTGTTTATAATATTTATTGTTGAACTGAAAAAAAAATTGATTCATACATAATTTTGTAAGAAGCAAATATTCATCAATAATTTCTTTCTTTAATTTATTGAATTCAAGTAGTTCCTTTAGGTACTCTAAAGCTAGTGGTATGGTTACACTAGGGAACAATGAGCTTACAACAAAAGATATTAAAATTTCACCTTCTTTTAAGTGAAAATTCTTAATTTTATCCAAGAATTCTAACGAGTTAGTAACCTCAAAGTTATCGTACGAGATATTTAATTGACTGAATTCTTCTATTAACCATTTCGAAATATTGTATTTTGGTGATGCAATAGCTGAAACAATTGGCCTCATGGACTTCCCAGGTTTATGGATTTTGGGAGGGCAATACAGTTTAGATAACTGTAGGTTACTATGTGTTAGTTTCAATTTTAGTTTATCAGACACAAGGTTTTTACACTGTTTTAAGGTACTTTTTACTTCTGTTATCATTTTTGAAAACGGGGTTTACTCAATTAAATCGAAAAGACCAGTTTGAATCAAATTGTCTACTCTTTCAAAATAATCTGTTTTGTCTAGTATAACAACATTATTTCCTTTGTCAGCTTTTAAATAAAAACATTTTTTCCCTCTGTGTGTAACTTCAGTATTTTTACGAGAAACATATTTTGACTTGTTGCTAACAACGTTTTTTGAGATTTGATTCCTGCAAACCTCTCTAATGAATCCCTTAGTTGACTCTGGCACGTATTGAATGGAACTTTCGATATTCGCTATAATAGTTGGTAAACAATTTTTGACTGGAGGCTCTGCAAATTTCAAACCTTTATTCAAAGGACAGAGAAAAAAGGTTTTTTACAATGTTCTCGTTTTCTAAAGAAATTTGTTTTCGTGCTTTCAACTTTCTCAGTTTGTTTTTAAGTGAACACATTTTCTTCAAGAATTTTGGCTTCGATAACGATTGGAAACCTAACCATTGTTCAAATTGTAAATTACTAAGCTTATAATAAAGGGTTTGTTAAATAATCCGTATGCTTCAATTTCAAGCATACTTCGTTTTCTATACAGATTTTTAATCTAGCCACTTTTGTTTGGCAAAAGATTTAACCTTCCCAGTAACGGGTGATTGTTTAAGGATCTTGACTGAAATGAATTTAGGGAAAACTGAAAAAGACTTACATGATTTTAGAAACCAAATATATCTGCTGATATTAAGTTTATACCATCTGCTGATGACGCTAACTTGATTAGCTGATGACTTAGCGAAACGCGTGTCCAGAACGTAACAAGTTGTGTTAAAGTGTGGTGAGAACTCTTGTATTTTGATCTATCTTCCACCACAGGTTCCAGTGTTAGGATTCCAGTAGAGTTAATCGAAATATCAGGAAAACCCGGTGAAAAACACCGTTGAGCTAAAATTGGTACAGATGCTCACTGAAGTGTGCTGAACAACATATCAAAGTCCCCTAACCCCAGAATTGCGCATTATGGTTTTTTGATCCTGTTCTCTTAGATGCTATTTCAAGTGCTCAATAATCTACAAATTTTGCATTTTCACGCTCGTGGGAGTTCGTAACTGGTATAGAACAAATATAAAACGGCACCTGCCCTTTTACGATTAACAACTTGTGGATAAAGAAGAATAACAAGGACACGAATAATGTTTTCCTAATATGTAGAAGGGTTTCAGGATTTAATTGTAGAATGGATCGTTCATTAGCTGCCTACCTCTTCTAGAGATTTCATAGCAAGCAAATAGAAAGGCGTATTTTTAGACTTTCTTTTTTATTATTGGTGGTTTTTTTCCGACATAACTTTTGCGTGCATTTCGACATCTAAAGAGTTAGCAGAGTTACAATTCGTAGCAATTTACAATTTACTGACGCGGGAAAAAGGTTTTTCATGCCGATAAAGTTTTTTAGAATGCTTTGCGGTGCCATTTGGAGTAATTTCATCGAAATGAGGAAAAACAATTCGAAGCGGTGCACGTGAAGTTATTGCGAGCATTATAGAGGCCTGTACTAGAGAAGCTGAAAATAATAGTTTGACTATTCCGATTCGGAAAATAGTGTAAGAAAAATTCAAAGAGAACATAATGATCGCTCATGTTCTAATTCACCTTTAAAATCTCCTGGTAAATAAAAACCCGATTATCATACATAGCTAAAATTGACGATGGTGATTTTCAATTAATTCGACGAACAATAGAGGATTTTTATATAAACTTGAAGAAGGTTCCGACCTGCAAACCCCTACTTCGTGCTGTAAAGAACAAAATAGATTTTCCTTACGGATATAAAACCTTAAATCGGCTTTTACAATCAAATGGTTTTGTTTGGCGCAAGTGCCAAAATTAACGAAAATTGCTCATTGAGATACCAAATATTTTTCATTGGCGGGTGAAATATTTATCAACTGTAAGGCAATATAGGCAAGAAGGACGCAATATTGTGTATCTAGACGAAACCTGGGTAGATAATGATATGACAGTGAACAAATGCTGGCAAAGTAAAAGTGTTACAGGTGTTGTTCCGGGAATCCGCTCTAGTAGTCGCTTTATTATAGTTCATGCTGGTTCAGAAGCCGGATTTGTTTCAGGTGTTGCTTTAGTTTTTCTCTCGGGACTAACAACTGGAGACTATCATGGACACATGAATAGAGATAATTTTGAAAAGTGGTTGCTCGAGAGGCTTCTACCTAACATTCCTCCCAAATCAGTCGTGGTAATGGATAATGCATCTTATCATTCTCACGTAGAAGATAACCATGCCAACTAAATACTCTACAAAAGCTCATATGATATCGTGGCTTAAATCGAACAATCTTGTATGTGATCCAACATGGAGAAAATGTCAATTATATGAAGTAATATCAGCCAACAAGCCTAGAGAAAAAAAGTATAAAATTGACGGTCTTTTACGTAACCTCGGTCATACACCTCTAAGGCTGCCTCCATACATGTGCGACCCCAACCCTATTGAACTTGCATGGGCAGGAGTAAAAAAATATATTCGAGAACGAAACACCGGTGCACTTTCAATTAAAGATTTAAATAAAATAAAATTAGAAGCTATTGACTCAATATCGGCTGAAAATAGGAATCGTATGTTAAACATGTTCGTTCTTTTAAAGATAAATACTAGGAAGTAGATGGCAAAATTGAAACAGTTATTACACTGGGATCTTCAAGTAGTAACGACGAAACCTCATCATTTTCAGAGGAAGACAACGATTTAGGAGGAATCGAACCATTAGAGTCACATCCGTCAACCTCAAAAATGGCTTAGTTTTTCTTTATATATTTTGTAAAATTGTTCATAAAGGAGCTGTCAATAAACTGCTTCAAAATAATTAATTTTCTGTTCAATACCGTGTGTCAAAAAATATCTAATATTGCAATTAATATTTGAAAAACTACAGAACTCATATTTTTCCAAAATTAACACATCAATGTAGTTATAGTAGGGGAGCCAGCACTGATTCCAGTGAACAAGATTTATCAAAATTTTAACTTATGCAGTTCGACTTTGGGCTATTCGGGTATGCCAAAAGTGACCGTTTGTCTCCGGCTGTAATATTACTTTGTACAGGGGGCGTCATTGTGAAGTACTATACAGGGCGTTTCCTAATTGCGTGCTAATGTTAAAGGGGGGTGGTTCTTGGACTTTTTTAAGAAAAAAGTTCAATATGAACCTAAAATTCTTAACTTTGGAGATACAGAGTTTTAAAAAAACATTTTTTTAAAATCCTAATTCCGATGCTATTATAGAAAAATAACTGTGTGAAATTTGATACACGTCCTTGGCATAAAAGGGCATTTTTTATTAACAATCAATATTTGAAATTTCTACCAGTGGCGTGCATATGTAATTAACCTAGGTAAATCCGTATGCTCCTTAATGCATAGAAGACGTGTATCAAATTTCATGCAGTTATCTACAATAGCATCAGAATTGCGATGAAAAAAAAATTTTTCTTTTTAATTTTTACCATTCTGTATCCCAAAAGTTAAAACTTTTAGGACATAAAAACACCCCCTTTAATATCAGCACGCAATTAGGAAACGCCCTGCATAGTATTTTACAATGACGGCCCCTGTAAGTAATATGACAAACGGAGACAGACGGCCACTTTTGGCATACACGAGTAGCCCAAAGTCGAACTGCATAAATTAAAATATTGATAAATCTCGTTCACTGGATTTGATGCTAGCTGCCCTTGTAAAATCTGGAGTTGTAAATCGTGTATCACTATACTGGGTGGTCTAATAATAGCGCACGTAGGCAGTAGCCCGGGAACCGTTAATGACAGAACTCAAGAAAAAATATATTTATAGGTAAATCGATCAAGAAAAATCAAAACTAAATCATTTTAAAATTCGAAAGGTCGCCGTTTTTGTAACCCAAAAGAGATATAGAAGTGCGGTACAAGAAAGAAAACAGACAAATATAGATAAAGGTTCATTATGCAAAGTTACATTTTTTAATTATCAGAAGTGCGTATAGTGAAAAAGGAGTGCCATATTATTTAAAGAACGACGGGACACCACTGGTTTAAAGAGATTTCTTGGCCGACCTTCCTAAACCGATTGACTCCGCTCGGTTTTCTTTCGTGTCCCGCACTTTACACGATATGCAGCGGCGTGCATGTAATTAGATTGAATACGTTAAGTATTTTTGGGTGTTAGAGAACAGGTTTCCCAACAACTCATTTAAATTTGAGAGTAGTAAGTATATCTCCAGTCATCAATTATACTAATTATATTTTGATACATCTTTCGTTCCTACTATTACTAATAATATTGTTATAAATAAAGCTCCAACTATAAAAAAACGTTTATTAAAAAATATCTTTTGACAGTACAAAATAAAATCTTAAATTATAAAGTTTTGCAGCTTTAATCAGACAACTATCACAGTTCCTAGCTAGAAAACAGACACGACGAGGTGCGAAGTACCTACTAAAAAGGTGAGGTTAACAATTTTTCGATTTAATTATAATGAACATAATATATGAGATTTAACAAGACACTGAATAATAAAAATTGAATTATCTATCAAAATGGCTCTAATAATTTTAATTACTGCCTGTGCAAGAAAGATGATGATTAATTAAAGTATAAGGAAGTCAGGTACGAAAATCTAACTAAACTGCTGTTCATAATTTTTGGCTTATGAGATTTTTCAGTCAAAATTCGATATTCAATATCTCTACTATTACGTGTCAAATAATAAAATGACGCTTAAACCTTCAAAAAAGGCCTCTTGGAATGTGACCGTGGAAAAAAGCAATTTGTCAATTGTACAGATATTAACGCAATACGCTTGAAAATTTAAAAAAAATCATTTTTTAAATTTGCTGAAATGACTTATTTTATAGAGGCGAGTCTAATTTTTGAACGTTACCTTATCTTTTGTTTAGCGCCATATGTGCTTTTTAAAAAACATAATCTCAAATTGTAGTTCAATTCTTAGTGATAATGGAACACTTTTCCAATATTACCAGTAAAAATGCATAGTTTTTCCAATATTACGTTTTTATTAATTTTAAATTAATTAATTCTTCAAGCGCCTTCTCTTCTTTGAACGTTGGCAATCATCAGCGCCATCTCTACTTTGTCGATTGCTTTTCTAAAGAGACTAGCTGTGGATTCACTTTACTATTATGGCATTTTTTTGCCACGATATTCTTCGACGTCCAGGTCCTGTCTTTTTTTATATCCCTCTCAAGTTCTTCCTTCTATTATTTGTTTGAGAAGTCTGTATTTGTCATTCTTGAGTATGTGTTCAAAGTACTTAACAGCTTTCATTAACGTGACATCCTAGGTATTCGTATAATTGGACGCATTCGATTTGTTGGTTCTGTACCTGAAGAATACCTCTTCCAACTGAGTTTTGGCTAGTCAGTTAGTTAATTGATGTTTAATTTTAATTCAAATTCTGCACTCAGATCCTTCAAAGAAATCGTCTATGATTATCGTTCTTATTGTCGGAGTACTAGTATTGTTAATGTTTACCCCAAGATGCGTTAACCTCAAATTTCTAAAGCTTTTTCAAATATTTTGTTTGAGTAGATATTCAAGAGCAATGATCCGTACTTCTTGGAAGATTGGTTGAGCTACCTTGATCTGTGCAGTTTGGTTTTGAGCTTATCATGAGATCTCTATCTTACAGGCCTACGTTTTTAAGGATTTTCAGAAGCTTTTTATGTTGCACCTTTTCGAAAGCTTTCTCGTAATCTGCGAAGCAGACAGTAAAGATATTCTTACATCTTTGAACCAACACTTGGATACTAAACAGAGCCTCTTCTGTACCAAAATCAAACTGAGATTTACCCATGAACGATTCGCATTTTGCATATATTCTTTTATGGGTGCTTTTTATGAAAATCTTGAGAAAGTGACTCACCAAGCTCTTGAGGCGAAAGTCCCTATACCTTTCTGCAGAGCTCTTTTTTGGAAGTGTTACAAATTTGAGCCAGTTGGAAAAAATGACGTCCGATTGGTAGACCATATTAAAAAGCTTCATGATCACTTCAGTGGCTTCTCATTCTGCAAGATTTTGATGACTTCTTGAGAGCCCACCTGGCCTGCAGCTTTTCTGTTTTTTAATAACGATATTGTATGTTGGAGTTCTTCCTTAGTTATATCAAGTTCTTCTCGTGTATATTGCTCAGGAATGTCTAATCTGTTATCCTGAAAAAGCTTTTCGATATAGTTGCACCCTTGTTTTACTTTGTTATTACCATTAACAATTATCTTATCTTGATTGTCCAATAGAGTACCAGTTTGACGAGGTATATATAGACCGGCAGCTATTTGTTTTCTTTGGCTATTCTGTTTTTGTTCGTTTCTAACTTTAGCTAACGTTGTATAGCGGTTGAGCTGGCCCTGGATAGTTCTTGCTAACTTGCTGAAAAACACCATAGCAAACATATATCATAATATTCTTGATTTTAGTAGGCCCTCCTCTAATTTTTAGTACATATTGGCAACGTCGTAGCAAAGTTAAAATGAAATTTTTTGAGTTAATCGGTTCCATTTCTTTCTAATTACCCTCACCAATTGATAAAATGTTGAAAATTCTTCATCTCTTTGCCTTAACATAAATTTGAGGCGCGACCGTCTATAGGGTTACAGTCTGGAGACTTTAGTGACCATACCATTCAAAGTGATTCCATTTGCTTTTAAAATTTCATTGACAATTGTATTCCTATGGATACGCCCATTATGTATTTATTTATTTACGGCAATTCCATTTATCGTCAACTAAATGACAATCTTTATCGAATTTCTGAGCAAAGGGAATCATTATTGGTATAAGACACTGGTTAAGTTATAGAACAATATTATAAGAAGTATTCGGTTCCCTCGTTAAACATAATCCCCAGATACAGTAACGCTGTATGGCCTTCAGTGTATCTTTTATTCGGACTCTTCCATACCAAATTTTGCCCATCTGAATTTTTTTTAGTATTGTTGAATGAATTTTTGCTCACAAAGTAAACGAGCCGTAAAAAATAGTTCATTGGTAAATTGTGATTGAGCTGTGTTGCGTATCAGTGTGATGCGAGTATGGAGGATGATCCTTTAAAGGAGAAGCCTATCATCAAATGAAAGGCAAACCAAAGAAATGAAAAGACAATGTAAAGAAAAAAATAAAAGAAAACCAGGAATATTATCACGAAAAACTCAAAGAAGAACGAAAACTAATAAAGTCGTTGTAAAAAAGGTGAGTAAATGCCAAATTCTGTAAGTGCTAATTCTATCCCTGACCCCTCTACTCTTAAATGAGTAACGAAGAATTAGTTCCAAATAGTTTCTCGCCGGAAGAAACGACGCAACCCTAACTCATTCAGCCTGAAGCCTAACCCAGTTGTTAAAAAATCAAACTCCCAATTTCCGTCATTGCCACTCAAAGAAACAGATTTTGGGCAATCGGTTTCAAATGCTACCACTTCCAGCTCCCAAAATAAAGACCGTCAGTAATCTTCAACAAACCCTCTTCCTCAGAACACAGTAAAAGCCCCTAGGGTTCCACTCATAGTACTTAGGGATTAACAAAGTAATTTCCTACTTAAAGTAGTTTCACCTTAAAAACCCTCGAAAAAACTTCTATATTTAAACGCATAAACAGACATCTATTACTAATGGACAAAATTTCAAAGTCTACGATATTTATTTTGGTGGCTGTTTTTTTTTTAATTAATATCGTATAACTGACAAAAAGTCGATTAAAATTTTTTGAGGCTAAAACTGGATACAAGGAGGTTCTTCAGGTCTTAGATATTCATTAAAATATTAAACATGAATAAAAAGTAATTATTTTAAAAATTGTAATAATCTTGCAACATATGACCAACTCAACAGCTTTTTTAAATATGAATTTATTATACCTCGATTTGTAAAAGCTTTGCAACAAGCTTATTTTGGTTGTGTTAAGAATGTAACTTTTATTTCGATTTATATGCTCTGATGCTTTCACTTCTCGGACTTCTACAATATTAAAGCGCTCGTCTAGCTTTAAAAAATCATGTACTATAAGCATGTGTACTTTGGGAAAACTGTTAGAATTTCATTTTTCAAAACCACTACAATTATGTATTTGCATTTGTTATATTTACAATGTTATGTTTTTTCCTTTAAGGCAAAATAAACTGCATAAAATGACATTTTATGCGAAAAAATATGATTTTTCATTGTTTTGATACGAAGAGTTTTTTTTTTCTTTAAAGGTATATTTCGCTTTGTCAAAATGTACTAGAAACTAGAAAGGAGGAGCTGTGTTTATTATGTTTTTCTAAATTATTAAAAATAATATAAACGTTTTCTAGTTTCTATTGATTAATTGAGCGGTCCGGGATAAAATAGTGGTACTCTTAATAAGCATGATTTTCTGGTTGTGAGGTGGAAAAAATGTTATCACTAAAACAGAACCATACAATTAAATCACAACTTGCTGAAAATATGCCAGTTTCGTTAGAAAATGGAATGTTCCGTTAAACAAAAGATAAACAAAAATCTCGAGAACGTCCCGAGACAAACGTTCACCCCATAAAATAAGTGAAAAACTCACCCCGGCAAATTTAGTATGACAATGATTTTTTAACATTGCGCAAGATACGTTACACCCTGTATAAATCACCAGTTGCTTTTTTTAACGGTCACATTCCAATAGACATACTCTTGAAACTTTACGAGACTCTAACTTCCAGACGAGCATCCTCCGCTACCGCGAAAACGTATGATATTTGAATGACAGTTTGACAGTGACATTTATTTCGCCTATTTAGCCATGCGAGGGTCCCATGTTCGAATCCGTTTTTTTTTTCTGGAAAAAACTAATAATTAATAAAAATGCGGATTATATTAGGTTAGGATTGGTTAGGTTGTTGATAATGTGGGGGTGCACGTCGGGGAAATTAGTGTTTCGTGAAACTTTGTTCATCATTTTACTGATTGTCGCATTCAATTTTGTTAAGTAAAAATAGAGATATTGAATATTGAATTATGACTGAAAAATCGCATAGGCAAATAATTATGAAGAGTAGTTTATATCCTTATAAATGGATATCAAAACATAAACTTCTTCTAGATGTGTCTTAATTAATATGTCCACTTTTTAATAATTTACAATTAGCGCCAAACTCTAATAAAAGTATCTGGAGAACCAATTAATAGAGTTTTAAAATTTAACTCTGGCTAGAGATGAACATAAAAAAATATTTTTGGTAATAATTTACTTTTCTACATAATTGCCGGTTTTGATGATTTTTAATATATAGGTGAATTTTGGGGCCCTGATCACAAATCATAAGTCAATAGTTCATAGACTATATGAAGTCAAGTTCTATATGAAACTACTACAAACAATTGTGTCTTATTTTATCTAAAAAATTAGAATATTGGGAACACTCAAAAAGAATCATACTTTAAACTTCTTGAAGTTGGAACTTTTCCTCCATTTTGCTGCCGGCTTAACACTAGGTTAGGCACCGTAGACATCATCATTAAAGCTCTAATATGAAAGCGTCATAACTTTCTGAAACAAATTTTACAATTTTCTTGCCTTAACCTAAATTATGAATAATTGTATTGTCTTTATTTTGCTTCTCTTTAAAATATTTTCTTTTCTCAATCATTTTTGCGATAATATCGTATTTTAGTATGTTAAACTAGTCTAGAAAACTAAACATTTTCAAAAAAATCTTTAATGATTTTGAACTGGCGTATTAGAATATTCAGGGAAACACAAAAATATACAGGGCATTCGATTTAGAAATCGGATGTTGCCACAGTTTTAGTTCACCTACAATCAGACAGATCAAATTATAATAATCTATTTTTGGTTCAACAGATACTTATAGATAATAGATCGATTTTGGCGCATCCTGGATTACGTCAAATGTTTTCAGCGATTTTATCTAGGCTGGTAACCATTCGGATACTTTTAGGTTTGCTAAAATCTGGTCAGCAACGACTCTGAATAGTTCGTTAGATGTATCGATGAAGATTGGATTGACGGTGTCCATTACTCGTCGTGGATTTTCGTTGAAGAAATTTGAAATAAGATCAGCTGAAATTAACAAAATTACAATATCAAAAATTTTTTTTTGATCAAACAACTAAACGAAACTGTTGCTCATAATAAGCGTATAATTAGGTCTTTATGGAAAAACTTGTCAAATATTTCATTTTTTTTTCATATTAAAAGGTGCATTTAATATTTTTTCAGTTTTTTTTCTAATATTTTTTTTGAGAGAGAAATTTATTAAAGTAAACAAGTTTTTTGGATTATAGATATATCTTTTCTTTTTTTGAGGTATCCCGCAAAAATGTACAATTTTTCAAAATTAACTTTTTGAGAATTATTCATATTTCGCGTTAGGCAATAATTTTTAGTAAAGCCATAGTTATAACATATAGTTGAAAGAGATTAATACAAGACATTTATATACCAAACAAGATTATTTTGATTCAAATCAATTAACAAAATATCACTTTACCTCCAAATTGCAGATCGGGATTTTTGGAAATAAGTTTGATCCAACCATCGCCTACTACGATTTTAGAGTTAATCCTTTTTACTCTGAAGTATTCATCCCCATCTTTTTTGTACTTTTCTAAGGATCCTTTTACGTAAAATTCGGTATCACCTAAAAATTATACATTATACAATACATGTGTTAAAAATATATAAAAATGTAAATATATAAGTATAATAATAAATGAATATATAAATAAATATAAAAGGTGCCGTTTAGAGTTTTAAAAACAAAATAAATGCAACAACTTTAAAAGACTTTTAATAAGACGCTGTCATCATTTCATTATAAGCTTCGCGATGTCAATAAGAAATAAAAAAATAATTGTAAAAATTTTAAAAGTGTATATTTTAATCTTTTTAAGATATTTTTCCTATTTATATAGATATGAGGCGTCGTTTAGTAGAATATTGTTTTTCCGATGATTTGTTTTGGAACATATTTTTATTTAAGAAACAATTTATTTCTGCTTTTGTTCTCTTGTCTTAAATTATATCTTTATATAAATAAAAAGTATCTAAAATATTTTATTAGTTAAAAAAGTGTATCCCAAAACTCTACTAAAAGCCTTTCTATTAATTTTAAGCAAATAAGAAAAAAGTTTTAGAAATACACTTAGATTTGAAATAGCAAGCACTAAATATTTCTATTTTACTCAATCAAAACCATTTTTTACCATATTTTTGGTATAATACGATAACTCAGCGTTTGAGGTTTAAGTGAAACATCCCTTACATCTTAGAACCACTATAATAATCCAACTGCTTCAATTAATAAAAAAGTCTTAGAAATAGACGTATTTATGTAATGAAATTTTAATTTTTTAAACTTTGTGAAATTTTTTTGTTTCCGTCGCGACGCCTCTACTGATGACGGTGTCGATTTTATTTTAACCGTAAAAAAACGTTATGTCTTATACCATCAAAGGTAGGTCAACTCAAACGGCAATTTTTTCAATTTACAAAAGAAATTATAGATTATATGGTATCACTCGATTTATTCTTAGACTTATCTAAAGCGTATGATTGTCTTAATAGAGAGATATTATTAAAAAGTTCGAGAGGTATAGAATTAGAGAAAATCTGAATAGGTGGTTTGAATCATACCTGTCAGATAGACGTCAAAGAATTGTGTAAAATCATATATAAGTGTAAATGCTATTGGTGTACCTCAGGGCAGCATCCTAGCTCCTGTTTTATTTATCTATAAATGATTTATGTAGGACTGTTGATAACTTAAATATTGGTATAACTAATTTTTTAGATGACACTAATTTCATTCTAGGTGAGACCTCGATAGAAAGTCTCATTTTGAATACCGATCAATGTTTTAGACAGGTAAAAGAATGGTTTCTAAAAAATAAGTTGTTATGAAATGAGAATAAAATTAATATTGTCATGTTTAGAACATTGAAGAGAAATCTGTGAATATGATGAATAAGGAGTTTTCAGTTTGTGAACATACAAAATTTCTTGTAGTATACATTGATCAGTTTTTAAAATGGGTCAAGCACATATAAACAGTTATCAAGAGGATTAACAATATCTGTTTAACTTTTAGAACTGCTGCAAATTACATCACGCCAACTTACAACTAATCAGTGTTAAGATATGGTTTAATGTTTTGGGGCTCTGGAAATATAGCAAGCATATTTGTTAATCAAAAAAGAAAAATTAGGATAATTTTTAATGTGGATCATAGGCAATCTTTTAGAGGGCTCAACATATTTTTACGGTTTATGTTTTGTATTTGTTGGAATGTTTAGTGTTAGTAGTTCATAAAAACAAATATTTATTTACTGATAATAATATAATTTTTGTTTATAATACAAGAACTCCGAATATAAACTATCCATACCAAAGACTTACAACGACTGAAAGAAATCCTGTTTATATGTATGTGAAAGTCTTTAACAAGCAACCAAATTGTGTCAAAGCAATAAATAATCACAAACATTTTAAGGTGAAGGTTAAAAAGCTTCTCATGCATTTAAAACCATATTGTTTGAAAGACTATTTAGATATGTAGGATGTAGGGTAGTTTTTAAAATGTTGTCTAGTTTAATTTCCTTTTACATTTGTACTGTAAATTGTTTTGAAATATGGAAATTGAATTTTATTGACTATACAGCAGCCATGTCAAACATGCGGCCCAGTGAGCATTTTTCTGCGGCCCAAATCAGTTTTGAAAACAGCCAGAAACAAGCGAACAATTGAAAACCGTTTTTGAAAGCGCGCGCCGCTGCAACAACGATTGGTATAATAAAATGTACAATTATACATAGTACCATCTATGTTTAGGAGGATGAACTACATACACTCAACCTAAAACCTAAAGCCAAACGTTATCTGGCTTGTTCCATGAAATTCTTTTGCGCAAAAACACAGATGATGCTATCTGAACATTCTGGAGGAAACTTGTAGATGAGCATCGTATCTTTCAAGAAAAGTGAGAATTTCAGTTTTTTTGCTGTGAAGTGAAAGAAAAAAATATTTGTTTATTTGTAATAGTACAGTCGGTGTCCCAAAATTATATAATATAAAACGTCACTATAATATTCATAAAATTATGTTTGACAAGTATACAGGCATGGTCAGAAACGAAAAGTTAAAAAGTTAAAATCACAGTTGAAAGATCAATATCTGTCCTTAAAATGAGGTTATACATTTGAGTTGATCGCGAAACATCAAAACCATTTGTTGAAGGTGAATTTATAAAAGAATACAATAAGAAAATAACAAATAAGCATTTCAAAATATATAAAGGTTGTAAAAAGTTACTGAGTTGGCTGCCAATATAAGTGATCAGATAAAAACAAAATCTCTTTCATTGCAATTTCTATTTTGTCACAAAAGTACGGATGTGTGTAGTGTGGCGCAACTCGCTGTTTTTCTTCGTGCGGTTGATAAAGATATCAATGTGTATTTCGATGTAAGATACAACAAGGAAGGATATTTTCAAGCCTGATTTGGACTTCTGCAAAAGTACAATTTAGATTTGTCAAAACTGTGTTATTGCAAATGGATATTTTTAAAAAATTCCGTTAATATAAAAAAAATCAGAGAAAATAATGACAAACCAAATTTTCCTTATATTGATTGTATAATCCACCTAGAAGTTTTATGCTCCAAAGTGATCATCTTGGAAAGTGTTTTAAAGTCAGTAAAGAAATTTTAAACCTCATAAGGCCACGAGGCCTTAATCAGCGACAGTTTTCTGCATTTTTATGATATATTACACTGGTTTTCCATATTTGCAGAGGTGCGGGTGTTTATGGTACTCAACAGGTTTTGGAAACTCAAAGAAGAAATACGCGTTTTCATGGAAACAAAAGGAGAAGATGTCAGCTTATTATGCCATGTACCTTTTTACACAAAATATATGGTAGATATCACAAAACACTTGTCGGACTTAAATTTCAAAATTGCAAGGACCACGTCAAGTTATTACAGATATGCATGATCATGTAAAAGCTTTCAAGTGTAAGATGATGTTCTGGGAAAAACAGTTAGCAGAGGATAAGCTGTCATATTTTCTGACTTGTAGGCATATCAGGAAAGCACAAGTGACCCAATATCATACAAAATATATTCAGAGAAAATGAGAAGCCTTCTGAGAGAATTTGAGAAGCGTTTTCAGGATTTTAAGACCCAAGAAAACAATTTTTCTCTATTTACTGGTCTTTTCACTATCGATATTATATCTCACTTGCAAATGGAAGTAATTGAGATTCAGTGTTAGACCCATTTAAAACAAAAATTTGATAATCTTTACATTCGAATTTTATTACTTGCCTGTTCAATACCAAGAAATGAGAAAATTTGCCTGTAAAATCCTGTCAGTGTTTGGAAGTACCTATAAGTGTGAACAACTATTTTCTTTGATGAAAGGAAACAAATCTCCCGATTGACGGACGCACACTTGCACGCAGTTTTAAAAGTTATTTCCGTCGATAAATTCGCGCCACAAATAGACAACTCAATTAAAGACAAAAGATGTCAAATATCTGGCAAAAGAATTTAATGTTTGTAATTTTTTGTAATGTCCTTTTTATTGGAAATTTAATAAACAGACTTCTTGTATAATAGTACTTTTTCTCAAGATTTTCTGTAGTTTGTCTTCTTTAAGATAAGGTTTTGCGGCCCACCTAGTTGATGGTCTTCATGCTTTTGGCTTACCAGTGACTTTGAGTTTGACATGACTTTATATTTTTTTTCAACACGGGTCTTGATATTCTAAATAAATATTTCATTTTTTTGAAGCTTATGACCTCAATATACAATAATATGTCACATTTGCCCAAAAAATGTTTGTTTTTTACAGAGAGAAATTCAAAAAAAAAATCCGTATACACCAATCTTTCTCGAACACATTGCTTCTTATGGAAATTCTCTTTATTATATACCTTTTATGCAAATGTGATACGTCATTGTAATTGAGAGGTTTTAAGCTTCAAAAAAATAAAATGAAAAATTCAGGTCCGTATTTAAAAAAAAATAACTTGATGATGGTGGCCCGTAAAAGAAACGTCGCATTTAAAATTTGATAATGCCGTCTTATAGAGAAGATAAAGAGGCTACAATAAACTAAAATTTATTTTTAAATACCTATTGAAATAAAGTCGCGATTATGCGAATATGCCCGAAGTGGTTGGGAATTTTATCAACGGAATACTATTAAACACCATATTGCGCATCTTCGCCTACCTTTTAATCTACTTTGTATCTCTTACGGTTTTCCAGATCTCCATGCATATTGCATACACTCGAATCCAGACTAATAAAATGGCTAGTGTAAAAATGAAAAAACCATTTCGGCAAAAAGGTCCATGGTTCACTAAAGTTGTATAACAACAGGTATATTGTAATCGTCTTACGTCTGACATAATTTTAAAATCGAATAATAAAATAATCTATAGAATACATCAAATCAGTGATAGGTAAATTCTAAGTTTTGACACACCCTGTATCTAAATCTATTATTGGTAACGTTAACGGTATAACTATTGATCATAACTCAGGTAATAAAACTTTGTTTTGTATACAGGTTGTTAGGATAAAGCTCCATTTGTATGAAGATGTCCAAATGTTCGTAAAAACCCTTTTTTTTTTGTATTTTATCAGAGAATATCTTGATCAGAAGCAAAAAATTTTTAGAAAACTTTGGAGAATTTTAGCAGGTAAACAAGGTTTTATTTTTCGCCCTGTATGTATTATTTTAGGTGCGCATATATCGACCAAGCGAATACCGAAAACCGCATCTCGACATTGCGTTTTGCAACTAAAATATCTATTTTTGAACTTTGATAAAAAAAATTTCTTGATGCAATATTCACGGCCAGTAGTTTAGTCATGCTCTCCATGTAGCGCATGAGAATCTGGGTTACAGTATGGGTACATACAGATACAACCAAATTTATAATTTCAAAGGACATATTTTTTTTTTCAAAGAGGCCCGATAAAGAGTTTCATTATTGGTTCGAGATGGTCTCAACACTGTTTACATTACATTTTGTTAAGAAAAGGTCGCCCTTCAAACCAAATCATAACGAAGTTAAAATTTAATGCATAATTTTTCTATGGGGCCTTAAGAAATTAAAAGGAAAAAGTAAGTTTTAATTCTTCCGGTATAACGATCAAGTCATCAATATTTTTGAGAAGTAATATTCAAGGTGACACTCCCAAACACAGTTTTACACTCAGTTAAAATATCTCCAAAATCGGAAAACAATTGAAAAAGTTACAGGGCTATCAAATTGATTAAAATTATCATTATCCGGAATTTATTGGAGAGGAGTGTATATATTACTAACATTCGTTAAGTGTCGACAAAACTACATATTATATTAATAATATGAGATTTTCCAACAGGACAAAATATTGGGGCGAGCATCTCCCGCTCTGCCTTGTATGTTTGTCCCTGCCCTGAAAGACCTATTTACTGAAAATGCAATTTACTGGGATCTTATTTATAAAAGCCCAGTTAAATTTGTATCTTAGACTTTCTTGTAGTCATTTAATAGATAAAAACTCGGTCATTAGCCATAGAATGTAATTTTTGAATCTGTTGGATATCTAGAATAATAAATAAGTTATAACAGATTTAAAAGTTAAAATGGAAAACTTGTTAAAATGACCACACTGTACATTATAAAATATAAAAGAAAATAACAAATAAGTTCTAGTAAACGAAACATGTATAAAAATACGTTTACTTACTAAAGTTTCCCTTAAAAAATCCCTTGCTTTGAAGAGGAAGATTCAACAGATGTCCGTTCACGTCGTATTCCATTTCGATGTAAGACCAAGGAAGGTTCAGCCTGATTTCTCCTGAATGTTTAATTGGATCTGCCCTATATTATAATGGATATTTTTACAATTTATCAAAAAAAAAATCCCGACAAAAATATTCGTTATTAATTTTACTTTAATCACAATAATAACATAGCAGAGTATTAAATTTTTATTGGTTTTATTTTCTCAATACCAGACTAAATGTATCTTTTTTATATATATTTACTGACTTAAAATTGTAAGGTGACGGTTAGGCGTGATTTTGAAACCGAAAAGCAAAAGAGGCTCGTGTAGGACGTCTTTGGAGGGTCTTTTGAATCTAAATCTAGTCTCAAAATATAGGGAAATAAAAATTGTACGTTTCAAAATGGCGGCCATTTGTAAATGTGACAGAAGTTAAATGTGTGATCTATTTTTTTATCCATGAGCAGCCCACTATGAATGAATGTTTACTTTTTCTAAAGCCGTGCGGAGAAATCATTTTTTGCATCTATATCCATGCGGAAAATTTTTTCTGCATGTAATATTTCAAAACTAATTTATTATTTATTTGTTTATTAACCAACCATCTTTGATAAATATCTCACAGTGTGTAGCAGGCCTAATGCATTTCGTTTTGGTTAGCTACCACGTTTCCAGGCTACTAAGGACGCTTAAATTCATTTGTCAGAAATCAACAAACTGACATTTCGACATATTTATTTGTCAGTAATTTTGCATTAATGCAATGAATTTAAGTGAATTTGACAATCTGGCCATGCAAGACGGGGTTCCAGAATATATTATGAACGCAGCAAAAGAAGTAGATTTGGATTTGCTTCCAGAAAAATCCAAAGTCAGATACATTCAGGAATACGAAAAGTTTCAAAGAACTTTCAACCTTCTACTATGTGGTCCAAGTACTCAATGATAAAATCTATGCTAAAAATTAAAAAAAAACGTTGATATTAGCAGGCATTTTAAATTGATTGCTTATTTAAAAAAGAAAATGTTAGGCTTTCGACCAAAAAATCTAAAATTTTAAACTAGGAACATGTTGAAAAATTTTTAAGCATTGCCCCTACTTAACTCATCTGTTGTGTGAAAACGTAGTCGAACCAGAAGATTTGTTTCTGGTGAAAATACCGGATAGCAAGATTCACCAAAGTAGAAGCTTTGTTATAACTCAAGAAAAATATCTTAATTTAATCAAGAAGTACATGTCTCTGCGTCCCAAAAGTACACCACATCAAAGTCTTTTTGTCAATTTCCAAAAAGGTAAATATACTCAAACTGTTGGCATTAATAAGTTTTGCTAAGATGCCATCGGACGTGGCTGCTTTTCTGAAACTTCCAAATCCAAAGACCCTTACTGGACACTATTATAGACGCTCTTCGGCTATTATGTTGGCCGAAGCTGGAGTGGATATCACTAATTTGAAAAGTCTCGGGGGATCACAATCGACAAAAGTTTCAAAAACATATGTGGACGAATCCATGGAGAACAAAAAACGCATCGCCAACCAAATTCTATGTTGTACAGGAGAGATTCCAAAGAAAATTCGCCTCCGCTTTTACCCTTGCCTCCTACAAGTTTCTCGTATGAAATTGATAGTATTGCTGACTACAATATACCAGTGAATCAGCACCAATATGACAAGTTAAGAAGAAAAAGTGTCAACATTATTGACAGCACCAAAAAGACTAAGCATCAAAATGCTCCCGATTTAGTTAATAATGCCTACAATTGTCAATTTTCGATTACCTACTACGTTAATTACAACAAAGAATATTTTTTTTAAACAGTTTTCTATAGCTCTATGTAGTTATTGCCTTTTTTTAAATAATTAGTTACTTTTAAATATATAATAGTTTGTTTGTTATAGTTTAATAAAAACTATTATTATTATATTATCACTACAAATTATGTACTTATTTCCGCACGTCTGTAAAAAAACTATTGTACCTAACACTTACGGAAAATGTTCATTTTCTGCACTTGTTAGGTAAATAGCTATTGCAGGTGAAACATTCGATAATCATTAGGAGATCAGTAGGAGAACCCTGGTCTTTGCAGCTGGATGGTGCCAGGAATGACTAAGGAGAGCATATTGGGTGTTAATTCATCATAACAGAATCCATGGTAGTATCTGTAAAACAGAGACAGATCGCCCACAATTCGACGATTCTCTAGTGATGCAAGCTTCTTTGTGATGCTTGGATCATTAATTAGGCGATTAGCTTTTCTTTAGATAGAGTCAAATATATAAATATATTGCTTTGTAAATTTTCCAGATTTTGTAAACGAATTAATGCTAAAGTGATGTTTCAAAAGATGTGATTGTCGATCCCCTTTCCAGGTATTTTAGTCACTTTAGCAGTTACTGCACCTCTACATACAAGGGATCACAGAAGACAAAGTTTGGAATTCGCGCGTGAGCAGCTAAAGTCAGAAACTGGGCCAACATATTGTTTTATTATTAGATTTTGTCTCTTTACCAATTATAGGCGAAATATGATTTACAGAAAACAGCTCAGCGATACATTACAGATATTCTGCATCCACCAGTTGTGCCATATGAGTTATTTTTAGGGAAACAGTTCATGTTTAAGCATGATAATGCACGCCCTTACGTAGCTAGGTTCGTACAAGACCATCTTCAAGAGGTAGGCATTGACACAATGGATTGGCCGTCTTTGAACCCTGACTTTAACCCTATTGATAATTTATGGGATACGATGAGAAGAAGAGTAAGAGCACTGCAAACTCAATCTAGAAAGCTACAGCAGCTGGCAGAAAGGCTTAGCGAAATTTGTCACCGCAAGAGGTGACATTTTTAAATTCATTTAAAATCAAACCAAACTTGGATTTTTTGTTAGATCAAAAATATATAGAAACAAAATACTGTATATTTTCACTATCAATAAAGATAAAATGATGAATAAAAAAAAAGATAAAGGATGACACTATAACGTAACTTTTGCGGGGAACTACTGAACATGCAGTTCTCTTTACAGGTTGTTTTGAATCCTCGGAGAAAAGCCACTAATACTTACAGCACTCTGTATATCAACAAAACACTATTATAAAAAAACTTTAATGTCTTTAGTATAATTTCAGAAATATTGACCTACCATATAAAAAAAAGATGATCTAAATCAGTAGAGCGGTTCGAAAAATTTCGAACATCAAACTTTTCTTAACATTTACAGTACTCGCTAATTTTGATGAGATGTGTAATAAATAATATATTTTCAAAAAAGTAACAAATAAATAAATAGGCAAATAAAATAGGATTATATCCAGCACCAACAAATATTTAAACTACTATATAAAAATAAATAACTCACTTTACACTTTTAATAACAATGTTTCTGGCTCCTTCAACTCTAATATTGCGGCAAATGGCATTAATACTGACTACTTCATTAAGTGTCCTGTTCACAGTCATTAATGGAAGTACAAATGGATCCATAGGCGGAAAACTGACTTCAGGTATTCCTTTGATTAAATATGGACGAGATTTTTCGAAACTGTTCCATATGCATTTCTCATATTGTGGATCAGACGCTTTGCAGAGAAGAGGTTGGATGTAATCGGCTGAAAATAATGAAAACTTTAATATCTTTTACTCTAATTTGCAATAAAAAAAATAGTAATTATTAATATTTAGTGTTGGAGATCAATGTATAAAGTTATAGGGATTGCTGAAAGCTGCAACCTAAAATTATTTTCGATTATACAGGGTTGAGGATAATTTTGCCACAAAACAAATTTACATTATTCTAAATGGAACACCCTGTATATTGTTTTATTTTCAGATTCCTCTCTTTTTGGCCATTGACCTAATATAGGGTTTCAGAGGAACATTTGACGCCCTGTATTCTTTTTTAATGCGCTAGCATAAATCCTTTTAGGATGATATTCTGTAATAACGGTATACAGAGTAAATAAAAATCCTGGATGCGAATTTTCCCGATTAATTTAAATGGATCGCCCTGTATATTATTGTATTTTCAGACTCAGCTCTTTTTGGTCATTTAACCAATATAGGGTGTGTGGATTCTATAGAGAGACGTTCAAATAAAAATCCGAAAATATTAGAGGTGATGCAATTTATTATGGCAAAATTTTCTTCCTTCAATATTTTTTTTTGATTTTTTTAATGTATTCATATCAGCATGGGAGGGTCGGAAAAGTTTAAAACTTCAAAAACTAAAAATTATCACTAATAAAAAAAGATTTAATCTAAAAATTTTACAAATACAAATGATAGTATTACAATGATCTAGTAATAAAAATGGGTGGTTATTACAAAATGATCGATATGATTTATATATTACGAATAAGTGAAAAAAAAATTAATATTATTCCTTCCTTCATATTTTCTTTTGTAGTTGGAAGGGTTTCAGAGATTACATTTTTAACAAAGCCCCAAAGAAAAATGTCTATTTTTGTCAAGTTAGGAGATCTAAGCGGCCTCGCAATCGGTCTTCCTCTTCTCATCCAGCGTTCTTGACATTGCTAATTAAGAAATGCGTGAATGACATCTCAATTTATTTGATCACGGCAAGAGATTTAGTATAAAAGTGTTTCAAAATGTTCTCTCAAAAACTGCGATATCGGTGTGCTGTAAGCCTTTGTTCAAAAAAATGAGGACCGATTTTTAAAACGAGACTGTTTTTAGTTGACATTTCCATGGTAATAAAAGTTGGATCCTGATTTTGTTGTTTTCCCCAGTGACCAAAAATCTTGATAATCATCCTCATACAACGAAGGAGTTGAATCTGGTAGTCTGATTATTTTTTTAGGATTCGTAGAATAGAGGTTTTACTTACATCTGTTTCACCTGCTTCTAACACATATATCATATCGATCATTTTTTGTCTATGAAAATTAATCTTTGCGTCTTACAACAGAAACTGTACTTATTTTTTAATACAAAATTCAAGTATCATTATTACTTGACAATTCAAATTTGTATTTTTGACAGATTAATTTATTTTGAAAAAATAACGCCCACTAGATTTTTGTCACTGGACACAAATATAATTAATATTTTTTGGATGTTTAAATCTACAAAAATACAAATGTCAACAGACATAATTTTCATTATAACGCCACTGAAAAACCTCATTCAAGCGTACCTCTAATATTTTCGAAAAATCAATTTGCGTGAATAGCCAAAAAGGGAGAAACTAAAAATATAATAATATACAAGGGATTTTATTTAAATCAATCAATTCAAATCAATTTGCTTCCAAGATGTTTATTTATCCTGTATACCGTTATTAAAGAATACTAAATCAAAATACAACAATTGAAACAAGGACACATTTGGAAGTTTTTACCATGCTCAAATGATTTATGAAAATGCATTAAAAAAATACAGACAGTCAAATGTACCTCTGATATTTTCGAAAAGTGGCCATACATCTTAAATAACTCTATATAGACCCCACAAACCCTATATTGGGTGAATGACCAAACAGGGAGGAATCTGAAATATAATAAATATACAGGGTATTCCATTAAAAAATGTAAGTTTTGGTTTGTGGCAAACTTATTCCATTAAAAAAAATGAGCTATTGAACTGGCAAACGCACTTTTGAATCCTATAGGTGTTAGTTACATACAACTATAAATATTAATTAAAAAATAAAAATACCCTACTGTTTAAAACTACCATTATTAACATAGGATAAACACATGTTAGAACATACAAAATTTGGACTTGAACGTATTCTATTTTTTTGAACTACCTTGTATGTGTTAGTTGCATACAACTATAAATATTAATTAAAAAATAAAAATACCCGACTGTTTAAAACTAGAATTATTAACATTTGATAAACACAAAATGAGTAATAGAAAACAATTTTCGGTTTTTTATCATCCAAACTTTTTAAGTTTGTTTTCTTTTATTACGTGAAGCAAAAATGATGAATTAGATAGACCTATGATATTTTCATATGAAAAAAGAATAAACATAAAATAGTTGCAAAAACGAGCAATCGCTTCAAAGTCAATTGACAAGTCAGTGACAGCATGAGTAATAAAAAACCATTTTCGGGTTTTTTGCATCCACAAGCGAAAAAAAGGATATTAAATCTGATAAAATATTACGAAAATGAAAATTCATCGGCCAATATCCAGGAGACAGTAGCAAAAGCTCTGGGAATCGGTATAAAGACTGTGCAGAAAATTGTGCATGAAAAAAGCATAATTTACTACCGAAGAAGATTAAGAAATGTACACGAAAAAAACCAAAGACAGAAGACTTAAGTGGCAATGTAAAAATGGATGTTCGTAATGCAATTTACAATTTATACACATCAAAAACTAATATAACCCTTCAAGCTTTAAAAAAAGCTTTAAAAAATCGAGGCATATTGGAAATTGGACTAAAATCGTTGTCAAAACTAATAAAAATGTTGGGTTTTCGATATAAAAAGGACTGTAATCGAAGATTTTTATGCGATTTGCCACATATAGCAAGTCAGCGTATCCAGTTTTTAAAGAAATACATGGAAAATGTTAATTCAAAATTTAGAAAAGTGGTATTTTTAGACGAGACTTGGATATTTTCTAATGGAAGTAGTTCGAAATCTTGGCAGGACGAGTCTGTAAAAAGTGTCAAGAGTTTTTAACAAAAGTGTATAATATTTTTGCAAAATAAATTTTTGTTGTTATCACAATACAAAAAAAAACAAGTTTTCTTTGCACAGGGGTGGCCCGCATTTAAATAAATGACACTGTATAAGTGGTTAGATTTTTAGGTCAAGCGGGGCTCATAATTTTTGGTGAAGTCGACCGTAATTGCATTTGGTAATCTGAGTCAGGTTGTACAAATTAAAAATAACATGCAAATACAAATTAACGAAACTTGACTTTCTCTGATACATGTAAAATTTTTACTTTAAACAGCATATTACTTTAAAGCTTCGCACTGCTTATAGCAATTTAAAACTAATTTATTCAAATAGGCACTATCTCAGAAACCAAAAAGCTGTTGTGCGACTCTCTTGTGTTATCTCAATTTAATTATTGTAATACAGTATTTTTCCCGTGTCTTGATGCAAATGATCATTATCGTGTTCAAAACGTTCAAAACTCATGTTTGAGACTAATTTATGGTATCAAAAGAAGAAATCACATATCTCCCTACTGGGTGAGTTCAAAATGGCTGAATATGTTTAACAGGTTTAGGCTTCGTATGTCGTGTTTTAGTTTTAAAATTATAAAATCATAAATTGCTTTTTTATTTATACTTGTATTGTATTTAGAGATGATGTTCATAATATTAATTTGCGAAGAGGTCAACTTCTTAGAGTCCCATAACATAGATAGGAAATTTACAAGAGATCTTTTTCGTACAACGTAGCTGCTAGAATAAACTCTAATATTGATTTTCAACTATCGATATCAGCTTTTAAAAATGGGGTGAATATTTGATTAATCGATCGTGCCTGTTTTTGAACCTCTCTCCACACTTTGTTTCAAAATTTCAGATTATATCTGCATTCAAATTTAAAAACATAATCACCTTATATCGCCATATTTTCTTAATTATTTTGTAAAAATTTGGAATCAACTGATCTTGACATATTGATCAAAAAGTACAATAAATTTTATTAATAATGGTAAAACAATAAATTTAGTATTATATATATATATATATATATATATATATATATATATATATATATATATTTTCCAAAAAATAGGACTTTTCCTTAAAAAAGATAAAAACTCCCTTTTTTTGTCTACACTTAAAGTGGGTTAATAATTTTAAAAACTCCCTTTTTCTATTTACACTTAAAGTGAGGTGAATAGAGACATTCGTTTTATTCAATGAAATTTGCTATTCTACCCACACTGGGATGAATAAAAACACATAAAATGTTTTTAAAGTATAGGTAAAAATAATAAATACATAAAAAAGTGACAAAAATACAAATATTTCAAAAAAAAATCATTTATTTTTGTAAAATGTAACAAATTTAAAGACATATTATTTAAATTAAATAACTTTGATGCAAATTAAATTTCAAAACGTCTCTTCTCGACGTATATGCTACCATCTCGTCATTAACTAGGAAAACCTCTCCAACAACCTGATTAAAATGAAAAGTGGAAATATCCGGAACTTCTGAAAAGCCGTTAATATATCCTGACGAGTGTAGGACGACTTCGTAAGAAAGTGGCTTCAATCTCATTTCCTGCAACACTTATTTTTATTTCTATGTATATTTCGATATTTTGTTGGAAAACACACCAGAAACCAAATTCCTTCTACTATTAAATCAAACGAAACAGGAGAAACACATCGAAACAATTTACCCTCAAAGCAGACTGATACTGATGAATCATTTATAACCGACTTATCATCGGACTTGGTAGTGAAGTATCCATTTATAAGACTTCATCTGCAGAATACTCTTGAGCTTTTTCCATAATAGATCTTAAATTAGCAAGGGGCAAATTTGGTGTTTCCATACGTCTTTCAAAATCATTATCCTCTTGTTCTTCATTATCCAACGTAATGATTTCAAAATCTGCACCTGTAATGCTTTTACCAGCAGGAACTTGAATTTTACGGCGTCAAGTTTTTGTATTTTGACGACCGCACTATATCTCATTGTTCTTAAAATATTTACCAACGAGTTATTAAGCCCTTCTTCAACGTTCTCAGTTCCGACATTTTTCTCGTCAAAATTTTGCTGCGGAAGGCCTTCTAAGACTTGATCCTTATTTAGTGGAACGATTCCACACTTTCTGAAGCCTGATTGTATATTTTTTTCTGCATTCGGCGCGATAGCCTTTGACAAGTTATTTAATAAAGAAGGAAATCTGTCCTTTGGAACCGTGCAATGCTTTGAACCTGCCCCCATTTTCCATGTTTCAATGATCGAGGCTGTTTTGAGGCCAGAAAAACGCCACATCCAGCGGCTGGGTCAGATGGGTAGAGTTAGCTGGGAGGAAGATAAATTAAATATTATTTTCTTCGCAAACAGAAACTTGCAGAAAAATGTGAACTGAGATTGTCGCCAATTAAGTACTTTTTTCCTGGAAGATCTTTTACTGCCTGTATGATGATTTTCTGCATCCAATCTGAGAAGGATATTGCGTCAAACCAACCAGATGAACTTCTATTAAATCGGGCGCCCTTTGGACCTCCAACTGTCCAAGATGTATACATATTTTTAGCTTTGTACACCACGTATGGTGGTAACAATTTTCCATCAGCTGAAGCAGCATACATAATAGAAACGGCTGATTTCGACGTATTGTAAATGCGTTTAGGTTAGTCTCGTCATATTTGATTATGTTTGATGGCGGTACATTTTCCAACTCCCTGGCCAAATTGTCAAAATAATCGTTGATAGTCCTGGGAGAAACAGCGGCTCTCGAGCGCTTGATATTCTGGCAGATCCTAGATCTCAATTGATTTTTGTGACCTTTTAAAAAAGAATAGACAAAGTCTCTACCAGGGGTATTATCCTTAAATCTCTTTATTGTTTTACCTCTACTGTCTAGGTAATTTTTTATAATCATCCTGACGTCCAAATGATCAAGTGGGTAGCCCCAATCGGAACATACTATTAGTTGATGGATTAATATACCTTCTTCCTGTTGGGTTAGAGCTGTTTGTCCTCCACGACGTTTTAGATTTCGGTTTTTATGGTGCCAATAAAGTACAGAATGATGTATGTTGTAAGTTTTTTGTGCCACACTAGAACTCATTCCATTTTCAATTGAAGCAAGGGCTATCTTTAGTGTTTTACCTCTAGGGTCTGGAATATAAACGAACTGCAAAAGAAAAATGGATTGTAAATAACTATGGGGTGAATAGAAACAGCTTGTAGCTTGTAGATCTAGATGCTCGAAAGCTACTTTAAACAAAAACTCAATGTCTTACCTTTTTCTATCTAATCACCACGAATAAAGTTTTGCTAGTAATCGAAAAGGCATGCGCATTTACCCCAACATATGTTTGGTACTGTAATCAGGGTTGCCAACATAAAACATCTTTGATCTGTTAAAGCAGTTATGGCGACATCTGTTGATCATTGAAACACAAATTTGACGTGGTGGAAGGCTTATTTCCGCGGCAGAAAGTTTCTAAAAGAAGTTTCCTGTTTTTGTTTCTATTCTTTTTGTTTCTATTCTCCCCATTTTACCCCCCCCCCCCATGTTTATATATATACATATACATATATATATATATATATATATATATATATATATATATATATATATATATATATATATATATATATATATATATATATATATATATATATATATATATATATATATATATATATATCAGCAAAACTGTTCTTTTAGTAGTGAACGGATGTACACCCGGAATGAAAACACATTGTATTTTTCCATCCGTAAAAATCAACACATATATATATATATATATATATATATATATATATATATATATATATATATATATATATATATATATATATATATATATATTGATACCTATCGAAATTAATTATAAAAATTTATTTTAATTACGTTGGACAAAATGGCATACTACATCCACCATTTTGGTCTTTTTAAGAGACACCTAGCTAGGAATACTCGCGGAGTACAAACGAATTTTCTGATACCTCATTTGCATGCGTAGTCGGGTAATAAGCTTGCTACGTTTCTTTACTGCTCTTACAGTTATATAATTTGTTCTAATAATATGGATTGCAAATTTATATAGCTATGCAAAAGCAACAAAGATGTTTTGCATTAGAAAAACTATTTTGTTTAGCAAAAAAAAAAACAAAGCAAAAATATTATTTTAAATCAATTTGAAAATTGGACCTTTTTGAAAATATTTCGACCTATTTTTTACATATAGAATTGGTAACCTCCTCTTTTGACGTAGGTTAAAAAGGAAACGTCAGTAAGTTATGATATCAAATTTAAATGAAATATTATACCATTGCAAAACGAGTAATTAACATTCAATAATGTTCAACAACGAAATATTTATTCCTTATATTGCAGCCATGATAAACTTTATATTTACTTATTTTTATTAATAATATGCACTAAGTTCCTTGACCTAATACAAAACAAGTGTCTTACAGGTAGAGTTACTGCAATAGTCGTTAATTGGCTGCCTCAATAGGACTTGCATTTAAACAATTATTTATCGCGAATAATGTTGTTAAAAATGAAGCAAGAATAATAATTGTTTTTGCAATGCATGTGTATTGAAATATGGCTGTATTAAATAATTAATATGATTATGGCCTGTGGGAAGACTTTTGGTTTTACACGCTGCTTTTACCTTATGGTCAAGAGGGGTCAAGTTATTTTGCAACATATAATATACCAGTGATAACAATGAGAACAGGCACGACTAGGATAAATGTTTGCACAATGATAATAATGCTTTTTGTATCACATTTCACTATTAAACGTTCAATCATTTAATAAGGTCGTTCTTAGAAAATGTATAGTGACAAAACTTTAACTGCACGAATAACTTTTTTTTTCGGATTTTGTTAGAACCATATTTATTTGATTCCAAAAACTTTGACATCCTTAGGCATGAATACTATTGTACTGAATATATTCAGTTATCTATCATTCGTAATAATAACAATTAAAAATTATTGTTCATAATAATTAAATTACTTGTGCTTCTGTTGTATCTTTTTTGGGTGCTACCACTAATAAACTCTAACTATTGCTGTTGTTAATACTGTTAATAGGCTATATAACTTAAACAAACATCCAGCACAGTCTACACTCGTATTCCACGTATCAATTGACTACTTCTTTATATTTCCATTCCAAAGAATTAAGTTCGGTTGGATTTAGCAACATTATTTGTATATAACATTCCCATATCTGTATTCTCGTGACTACTTCTGGTTTGAGATAGAGTGACGCCAGGTTATCTATTACGGTTTTGGGTATCAAACCAACAATCGCAATTATGAACATTGTTAAGGTTCCACATAGTTTCCATTTCCACTTCCTGTTGTGAGTATTTCTATTACCTTGTATGGGTCATGTTACGGCTGAGAGGTATAGGAATGTCAATAAGCGAGTTTGACTTCGTTATTTTTCAGCCATGGGTGTGTCGGGTCTGTTGTCTTCTCAAATCGAATCAAATCAAAGTCAATGTATTTCCAAAACGACACCTTAGTTCATAGAATTAATTGACCATTAATATAAAGTTATAATTTTTTCAATAAGTAAATTTTAAAAAGACATTATTAAAGGAAAAAAATTTGTCTATATCATAAAAACATCTATCAAGTAAAAATGTTTTGAGCCTATTTTTAAGTACGTTTGTAATAGGGTTTTGTATAATTATAGTATATACATTATAGTACAGATTTATTTCTAATTTAAGTATAAAATGTTTAGATATATTCAGTCTGATATGAGGCAATAGGGGTTTAATTATAAAAATTATTATATTTAAAAAACATGTCACAATTTTTAAAAACGAACAAACAAATTTCAGTCAAAAAAATTAAAGATTAAAAATTTTGGGGATACTCTCGCGACACATTTCACGCTTCGTTCTTGGCCTTTAAACACTTTGCTTACATGAGATGAAGCTCCCTAGCACTTTATAATGTATAAAACCGTAATATACATTAATGATTTGTGACAAACCCTTGACCAACTTAAGGTTAAGTTTAACATAACAAAGTCTATTCAATTTTGCAACATATAAACGTTCACACTACCAAGATAAATAATTATTATGCTAAGTAACACCAAACAATTTATTACAATGTTTTTGCCGAAGTTTGTTTTCATTTCACCGGTGTATCATCCGCATACACTCTAACATTACTGTGAACCAATTCATGAAGCATCGGATTTACACAGAGCAAAAATAACAATGGCCTGAAGACAGATCTTTGCAGCATACCGATATTGATAATCAAATTCCTCTTCAAGCGATATAAACTTTCCAAACACTGAAGGCTTTCTTTAAAAAATATGATAACCAATTTAATATTACCCCTCTAATGCCATACATCTCCATCTTATTGAAAAGGTCGTTATACTTAACACAGTCGGATGGCCTTGTGAAATCACAAACAACCCCAACAGGGCGCTCGATCGCCTCAAAACACTTTACAGTTTCCTCAAAAAAAGATAAGATGGCCGAAAAAGTTGATTTTTTAGAGATAAATCTGTGTTGCCTAGGATAAATTATATTATTTTTGTACCTACTCAAAGACCTTTGAGAAATAGGGTGTTAGAGCAATAGGGCGGTAGTCTCCAGGCGTCGCAGGGTCACCTTTCCTTCAATCGGGATCATTTGGCACTTGGGGTAATTCCAATTTATATAAAACGGTTAATAATATATGTTAACGATTTAATGTAAAATTTCGCAGACGACTAGTGTGTTTTGCCGTCATAGTAAAGTGGGAGCACGAAAGAAAACCGGGCGAACTCAATCGGTTTAGAAAGCTCTGCCAAGAAATCTCTTTAAACCAGTGATGTCTCGTCGTTCTTTAAATAATATGGCACTCCTTTTTGACTATACGCATTTCAGATAATTAAAAAATGTAACTATGCTTAATGAACCTTTATCTATATTTGTCTGTTTTCTTTCGTGTACAGCACTTCTGTATCTCTTTTGTGTTGTAAAAACGGCGAACTTTCGAATTTAAAATGATTTAATTTTGATTTTTTTATGCATTTCGACTTTGGGCTACTCGGGTATGCCAAAAGTGACCGTCTGTCTTCGTTTGTCATATTACTTTATACAAGGGCCGTAATTGTATTGTAAGTACTATACAGGGCGTTTCCTAATTGCGTGCTGATGTTAAAGGGGGTGTTTTTATGTCCTAAAAGTCTAAACTTTTGAAATACAGGATGGTAAAGTTTAAAAAGAAAACATTTTTTTTCGACCCAATTCTAATCCTATTGTGGATAACTACATGAAATTTGATACACGTCTTCTATGCATTAAGGAGCGTACGGATTTACCCAGGTTAATTACATATGCACGCCACTGGTAGAAATTTCAAAAATTGATTGTTAATAAGAAATGCCCTTTTATGCATAAAAGACGTGTATCAAATTTCACACAGTTATTTATCTATAATAGCATCAGAATTAGGATTTTTTAAAACCCTGTATCTCCAAAGTTAAGACTTTTAGGTTCATATTAAAATTTTCTCTTAAAAAGGTCCAAGAATCACCCCCCTTTAACATTAGCACGCAATTAGGAAACGCCCTGTATATACTTCACAATGACGTCCCCTGTACAAAGTAATATGACAGACGGAGACAAACGGTCACTTTTGGCAGACCCGAAATAGCCCAAAGTCGAACTGCATAAGTTAAAATTTTGATAAACCTTGCTGGCTCTCCTACTATTACTACATTGATGTGATAATTATGGAAAAAAATGAGTTCTGTATTAAACAGAAAATTAATTATTTTGAAGCAGTTTAATGACAACTACTTTATGGACGATTTTACAAAATATATGAAAAAAAACTAAGCCATTTTTGAGGTGGACGGCTGTGATTCTAATGGTTCGATTTCTTCTAAATCGTTGTCTTCCTCTGAAAATGATGAGGTTTCGTCGTCAGTACTTGAAGATCCCAGTGTGATAACTAAATCATCAATAACCGTTTCAATTTTGCCATCTACTTCCCAGTATTTATCTTTAATAGAACGAACATGTTTAAAATACGATTTCCAATTTTCAGCCGATATTGAGTCAATCGCTTCTAATGTTATATGTTAAGTTTAATAGGGTTGAGGTCGCACCTGTATAGAGGCAGCCTTATAGGTGTATGACCGAGGTTACGTAAAAGATCGTTAATTTTATACTTTTTTTCTCTAGGCTTGTTGGCTGATATTACTTTATATAATTGATATTTTCTCCATGTTGGATCACATACAAGACTGTTCGTTTTAAGCCAAGATATCATATGAGCTTTTGTAGAGTATTTAGTTGGCACTTTATCTTCTACGTGAGAATGATAAGACGCATTATCCATTACCACGACTGATTTGGGGAGGAATGTTAGGTAGAAGCTTCTCGAGCAACCACTTTTCAAAATTATCTGTATTCATATGTCCATGATAGTCTCCAGTCCCGAGCGATAAAGAAAAAGTCCTCGGCAAAACCAGAATTGAATACGCCGTTAATAACTAAAGCAGCACCTGGAACAAATCCGGCTTCTAAATCAGCATGAACTATAATAAAGCGACTACTAGAGCGTTCTTGAACAACACCTGTAACACTTTCACTTTGCCAGCATTTGCTCACTGTCATATCATTAGCTACCCAGGTTTCGTCTAGATACACAATATTGGGTCCTTATTGCCTATATTGCCTTACAGTTGATAGATATTTCACACGCCAGTGAAAAATATTTGGTCTCTCAATGAGCAATTTTCGTTTATTTTGGCACTTGCGTGAAACAAAACCATTTGATCGTAAAAGCCGATTTAAGGTTTTATACCCGTATGGAAAATCTATTTTGTTCTTTACAGCAGGAAGTAGGGGTTTGCTGGTCGGAACCTTTTTCAAGTTTATATAAACATCCTCTATTGTTCGTCGAATTACTTGAAAATCACCATCGTCAATTTTATCTTTGTATGATAATCGGGGTCTTTTTTTACTAGGAGATTTTAAAGGTGAAGTAGAACATGGGCGATCATTATGTTCTCTTTGAATTTTTCTTGCACTACTTTCCGAAACACCAGTGTAAAATACACCGCGTTCTGTTAGATTTTGAATTGGAATAGTCAAATTATTATTTTCAGCTTCTCTAGTACAGGCCTCTATAACACTCGCAGTAACTTCACGTGCACCGCTTCGAATTATGTTTCCTCTTTTGCTCGCCATCGTTACTTCGAAATATTAATCCAAATTCAACGCAACGTTTATATAAAAATAAAAACAAATGCACGAAATATATAGGCGCCACAGGAAATAGCTTACTTTTCCGCTTGCTTAAGACTATGAACCTTTATTTTAAGGACCGCCCGGTTTTCTTTCGTGTCCCGCACTTTAGATCCTAATAGCACCGTTTTCACCAACCAGATTTGCGGAATATTATATTACCGACGAGCCAAGCCAACCCTTTAAACGATGACGATGACTAAAACCTATAAATAAGAAAATCCATCATACCGAGAAAGATACTTTGAAGTAAGATCCCAAAACTACGGCCTCTCAATCATGCTTAAGAAGATAAAAATTACACAAAACTGGCCAAACTCGGTTAGAAAATTGAATTGTCTAATAAACTGTTTAGTTGTTCAATTTGACATCTTGTGTCACAATGTTGGCAAGCCACAGGTGCGGTCCTGGTCCGACAACAGTTAAAGGATTTTATGTAGTTGACGTAGGTTATAAAGAATCTTCCCTTGTTAGACTGGAGTTAATTTCGGATACTGAAGTACCTACCTAGCTTACCATTCGTTCTTAGCTTTCCTTGACACATCCCTTTTGTTGTTTAGCTCATAATGGTGATAAGTAAAGTGAGCTAGACAAAACACATCACCTTGCATAAAGTGAAAACAGTTACACTGTTGTTCTTACTTCCCTCGGAAGAGAGGAATTCTGTAGTCGTGGAAAAATCATCATCTGAAGTTTTGTATGGTGTATGTTTGGTAAAAGCAAGAAGAAATATACTAGTTTATCATTAATACATTCAAACGAAATGATGAGATCCCATATTTTTATTTATTTGTCTATTGATAAGAGATCTAAAATAAGAGACCAATTAGTTTGGTTTGAAATTATCAATTTTTCGGTGTAAATATTTTTGCAAGTTCATATTTTGCATTACGATTAGGTTATTTATAAAATGATTTCCAATTTTAGGTATAAAAATGTATTTTGTTTATTATTTAAGTAAGTGGTTTAATACTCAGGGCTGCCACTAGGTGACCATTCGAAAAGTACCAACCCCCTTAACTATTTTGCTTCACGTCAAGTAGAACAATTTCAGAGTTTAATTTATATTTTTTCAATAACATATTTTAATATATACAGGGTGTGTATATAATTACATTCCTGAATTCTAGGGGAAGTCTAAGCACATTTATAAATCGTACATAATTTAATTTTCCATCACTGGCTAAAGACTAAGTGATAGGTAATTAAAAACTAAGAGGGAAAGGTTCAGATTGTTTTAACATAATTAAAAATAAAAAGTTAATAGAAGTTTTGTACTTAACATTTTATTTTAAAGCAAAAAATCGGTAAATTTCCTTTACAAGGACCTTCCCTTGTTATAAATATTACCTTTTATTAGGAATAGTGAAGTGACCAGAGTTGTGAAAGTTACTTCAAAAATGTATCTAGTTACTTTTAAAGTTACTTTCTGAAAAATGTAACTAGATACTCGAATATACGAGTCATTTTACAAAAAAAGTTTCTTAGTTCTTTGTTACTTTCTAAAAGTAACTAGATATTTTTACTAAGTTACTTTGAGAGTAACTAGTTATTTTAAAAGTTACTAGTTACTTGAAAAGTAACTAATCACTTTTGAAAAATATCTAGTTAGTAGTAACTATTTACTTTTAAAGTAACTAATTACTAATTATATTTTAAGAATATCAAGTTACATTCAAATTAACGTGGTTAAAATATCTAATTCAATGTCAAGTTACTTTGGAATGACTCCTTTAAATCGGAAGCAACTAGTTTTTCGTTTTACCTCTGTTGTAGGAGTAAATGGTTGATTCGATCGTATATATATATATATATATATATATATATATATATATATATATATATATATAATCTTTGTGGCCCATTTTTTCTCGTATACGTCTAATCTAACCTGTTTTTAATAATGGCTTCTTTGAAATTAACTAGTTACTTTTAAAAGTAATTTGCGACTTTTAAAGTAACTAGTTACTTCAAAAGTAACTATAGATACTTTTGAAGCTTAAAGTTACTTTCAAAAGTAAAAGTTACAAGTTAGTTTACAAAAGTATTTATATTATAGTTATTTTTTCCCAGTTTTAAAAGTAACTTAGTTACAAGGTAACTAGTTACTTCTAGTAATTCTAGATTGGCGAGACGCGGTTCAGTGCTATTGTTCTGGACGAAACATCTGATATCACTAATTTTAGCCAATTATCTATAGTAATACGCTAGGTTAAAACAGACGGAAGTATTCCAGCGCCATTTTTAGGTTTTAAGAATGTGTCCCAAAATCGTACAGCAGATGCATTATATATCGTAGTTTATAACGTTACTAAATAAATTAATGGAGAGAAAAAATTAGTTGCTCAAAGCTATGATGGAGCTGCAGTGATGAAAGGACAATTAGGAGGTCTACAAGCTAAAGTTCGAGAAACTTTCCCAAGTGCTGTGTTTCTCCATTGTTTTGCTCATAAATTAAATTTACTTTTATCCCAGTCCATCAATCACATTAAAGAGTGTAAAGTATTTTTCGTTACTTTAAGTGGCATGACTGCTTTTTTTACAAGTCAACAAAACGTACATACGCTTTGGACTCTATTGTCCACAAACCATTGCCCAAAGAAGCTCCTACTAGGTGGAACTATAATGGAAGACTTGTGTTAACAGTATCTGAAAATCGTGAATCACTGATTGAACTATTTGAGAATATAATAGAAAATAATGAACCAGAAACTCAGAAGCAATAAATAGTTCGAGGAGGTTTTTGGACTGTTTGAAACGAGATTTTAATTATTTGTTGAACATATTGTCAGAAATATTTCCAATTTCGGACATTGTTTTTAATATATTACAAACTAAAACAAATGATATTGCTTTTTGCCTAAAAAGAGTGGATGATTTTAAGTCCACGTTAAGCCAAAAAAGAGATGATTTTGACCTATTTTGGGAGAAAACGATGACGCTAAATGTAGAGCCACAAGCCAAGTGTCTTCGTCAACAGACAAGGTGGAAGATGTTCAAACATCATACAGACGCCTCTTTTATTAAATAATCGATCAAATTCAGCCAACAAATAGACTATGTATTTAACGGTTTAAATTATTTTAAATTTCTCGAGCTGTGCAATTTTGATGAATTTAAAGGAAAAACTTTTCCAGAAGATGCGTTTAAATCTCTTCTTCTTCATTATGGGCAGTTCTTCGACCGAGTGTTACTGCGATCTGAACTAAAAGTGATTTACGAAACTGATGACATTAGCGCAAAAAATAACGCTAAGGAACTAATGCAATTTTTAAAAGACAAGGAGCTGGAAGATACTTACACCAAAGTGTCGAAATTGTGTGGATTAGTATTGACAATACCTGCCACAAGTTCATCAGTAGAACGCAATTTTTTAACACTTAAACATATAAAAAATTTCGTGAGAAATTCCATGGGGCAGGAGAGACTTTCGCATACATCGCTGTTATCCATTGAAAATAAACTTCTTCAAAATATGTCGGAGCATCGACGTTTTTATGATGACGTCATGACGAATTTGCAAAAAATTACCGACGAATCGAATTACATTACTTATAGGTAAGTTTCTAAAAATTGCTTCCCTTTCTTAAAATTTCACCGCACGCCCCTGTTCCTTACGTACTGTTCCGTATAAAGAAAATGAATGCGAATATACCGATTTTAGTCATTGTTGCGTAAATATGTATCCGCAAAAAAATTGAAAAGTACCTATTACTTCTACTTTACAAAAAATTACGAGTGCATAGATTTACTTTTATACAGATAATAGTGGGCTTCGATGTCACCGACCTTTTGGTTAAAGAATAAGATCAAGCGTAAAATTGTGAAAGTGCAAGCCTTATGTAATTTACGTAATTCTATATAACACCAATCGAAGGAATATTTGGATTTATGCAATTTGTCTAGAGTATACATTATGAAAAGAATATTATAACTCTTTTGGAATACCGGTGTTTATTTTGGTTATTGGTGTCGTTGATATCCTTGACATATAAGCGCGAGAAACTGGTATTCCAATGAATGTTTATTATTATTATGGAAACCTTATTGCAACTTGCAAGTTATTTCGTTACGATGCATTTGGCACTAAAACATGTTTTAAGTTTAAAACTCTAAATTAGGGAGTATAATTTGTAAAATGTACTTGGAAATTGTAAGGCGATAAAGTTTTTTGATACCTAGTGTAGTTAAAGAGAAAATGTGTACTCTAAAATCCAATTTTCAATTTTGTATACTAATTTTCTCTTTAACTAAACTAGATATAAAAAAACTTACTTAACTTTAGTTGAATTTCTGTTAAAAATGTATACAGGGATGAGAAGATCAGATTTTAAATGTGCATTACTCTCCGATTAAGTATATAAGTAAATATATTTGTCTTAAACCAGTAATATCCTTTTTATTATTAACGTCTTGACTCTCCCTTTTTATTTCGATCATTTCCTTGACTGTAAATTTTTGATAATTTCTATCTTGCCCAAAAATCCCGGTTGCCTTAAAGTTGAACTCATGTTTTGTTCTGTGTTTATGCTTATGGAGATCAGTAGAGGCATTTTTAATATATTTGTGGCCTTTAATCCGGTTTATTTTTTAATGGCACGTACATAAAATTTAATAAAGTTTGTGTTTTATGACAAGCAGTTATGTTTTGAAAGAATTTACTTATATTATTCTAATAGGTTATTTTAGTATTTGCATCGGTCTTTTATTGGTTCTTTTTTTGTTGTAATAAAGATAAGGGCTTTGTTTAAAAATACTTAGAATATATTTTCTGGATAATGGTTATTAATGTTTGTTTAACTTTTTCCAGAGTTTCTGGTCGGTATTTTGGAGAGGCTAGAGCGATAGCGCGGTTGGTTAATCCTATTATTGTACTAGTCTTTTGAACGTTTGAATGGTTAAAATTAAAATTTAGATATCGACCCGAAGAGGTTTCTTTTTAGTATACCATTTAGTTTTAAGTTACTCTGCGTACATTTTCTGATAAACGTTATTTAGAAAAATATAATATCATTACTTTCATCAAATTCCATTGTGAATTGTGACTTAGGATAAAAATTATTAAAACTATTTAGTAGTTCTTAATTTTATCTTCTGAAATAGCCGTCAAACAATCATCAACAAATCTAAATCTATACTAACACATTTACATTAAAAACTATCCTTAAACCTGTGTAAGGCATTTGATATAGTAAATCATCATATTCTTTTACAAAAATTATATATAATATTGGAATTGAAATTGAGAGAGTCGATATGTATAATTTACTTAAAAATAATTTAAGTGAACGCAGACAATTTCGACAAATTAATAATACAATAAGTAATGAAAAAGAAATAGTTTGTGGAGTACCACAGGGATTAATATTGGGACCAATTTTATTTTTAGTTAATATAAATTCAGTTTCCAAATTAAATTTAAAAGGCAATATTAATTTGAAGCGGATGACACAACAATTATTTATTTTGCTGAAATTTAAATGAATTATTTTTTTATATAAAACCAAATCTACAATTAATTTGTATAAATCTCACAAACTTTCTTTAAATTTTAGTTATTATTCTTTCATGTTAATACCTGAAACAAAGATACATTCTGGTATTTCCTCAATAGTAACAGACAATAATAAAATTTAATATTCAAACACAATAAAATTTTAAGGATTAACTATAGATGGAAACCGAAGTTCGAAAAATCATATTCTGAGTATAAGAACCATTATAACTCCATTAATAGGAGTATTATACAAAGCAAGATATTTCACACCATTAAAATTCTTAAAAAACATAGATAATTTTTAATATATTCTAAATATTTAATTTCAATTTCGGGTTCTACTTGTTCGTCACATATTAAACCTTTAAAAATATTTCGAAATAAAACTTTTCGAATGTATTTAAAACTATTAATTAAAAAATTTGTATTTTTATACACTCTATTATCAATAATGAAAAATCTAACACTTTACATAAGTTTTATATTGTATTAAATTAGAACATAGGGTTTTTTTTCATTTATTACAACTTTTTTATTTATTTTTTATTGTTATAATCTATGTTATAAACTTGTAAAGTTAGTTTGAAATAAATCAGTTTAAACGTAAAATCAATTTTCTCCAAAGCACTTTTTTCCAGATACTCCATTACAAGGTGTGCTATTGTAGAGGAAATTGGGCAACTCATTGCACAGCCGTTTACCTGTTGATAGAAATATTTTTCGTAATAAAAGTAGTTGTTATTTATTTTTCTGCTGATATAGCCTCTATAAAATCGCTTAATTGAAGTATTAAGCATTTTTTTAAGTGCCTCATATCTTTGTGATTATTGGAAGGAACTAATTTGTTTGGGATGTTGGTATACAAAGAAACAGGTTTGTAATTGTTAGGAATATTAATTTTATGTATAAATTGTTTATAAGGAAAAGAATATTTTATAAAATAATTGTTTTTGTTGGTAATCTTTGATAAGTAATCCAATTGCTTGCTAATTGACAATTGCTCTTAATAGAATGCCTCTTTTATGTAGTTTAGGTAAACCATACATTTTATGACTAACTGCAGTATGTATCGTTAAGTTTTTGCCTGTGTTTCATGATTTATTCTGATGAAGATAACGAGATGATCGAACAGTCAATTTGTAACATGCGACTTAACAAGATATGTGTTGTTCTATTACGAGGAAATTAAAAATGGAACAGCTTTAATTTTTCCAAATATCAATATTCATATCGAGTTTGGTAAAAACTCAGTTACTTGATTGTAGTCTTAATTTAATTTTTTAAAATTTTTTGTATGTGGCAGAGAGTTGGACAAATATGGCAGCCGGTACAAGAAAAATAATAATAAATAATATTTTGGTTTGTTTTGATATTCAAGGTAACTTCTTGATTTTTTTTACTTCAGACAAGTTCACCTTGAAGTAAGGTCCATCTGCATCAGTATCGGACTGAAATTTTGTATTTAATTAGTATGTACTGTTGATATTATCAGAAATAAGTCTGTTATTACAAAACAATAAAATATACAGTTTTTAAATAAAAAATAAATAATAAATACTACTATTATTCAAACCCTCTTCGTATTGCATGTCAGTTGGGGGGCGTTTCTTGCCTCTAATTTATCTAAACCCTGTCAATTAGTAGTATTTTTTCATTATTTCTTAAAAGTGGGACTTTTTTAAAGGATTTGGTTGTGTTTCTTTGTTTAAACAAAATTTAAATTAAGCCTATTACGAGATATTAATATTGTCAATCTAAAATGTATAAGGACTAAGCTTCTAAAGACTGCTGAGAATAAGATCCAGTTTCTGAAATTTTAATTTCAGGTTAATTAAAACTGGATGTATCGAAGGCAATCTAGAATATTTAATTCCCCAAAAGAGTTACTGATACGTGTGTCATAAACAGGTTCAATTTTAAGATACAAGATGTTTTATTAATTATCCGGAATTTCTCCCATTATGAATCTTTTTTTTTTTATTAGGAACAGTGAAATATGTCCCAATTTCCTTGCGCCCATACTCATTTAGGAACATATATATTTCGTATTTTAAAACATTTTTATTGGGCTTTTCTAGCTATGTCACACTTGGTTTTTAGGCATAATTTAAAATAATTTGAATAAGTAGTTTTATACAGTGGGTTATTAAACATTTCATTAGGCGCTAATTTGCTCCGTCGTGTTGAATTCGTACCAAAAATTTACTAATTTATCTCTATTTAACATTTAATTTTTTGAAATATTGCAAGTCAATTAAATAAAAAGGTTTTTTATGTTGACTTGTACAAATTTACCAGTTTATCCCTATTTTCCATTTAACGTTTGCACAAAATTTGAAATTAATCTAATACGTAGTTTTTTCAAGCTGATTTTTTAAATATTTTGTTAAGCCACAATTTTGTTTTGTCATATTGGAATCGGCTTAGATTTTTACCAGTTCAATAGTATGTAGCACTTGATTTTTATGCAAAATTTGAGGTAAATTGGATAATTAATTTTTTAGTTTTCTGAACAATTCAACAATGAAAAATATTGCCAAGTCACCTCCATATGATTCTTAATTTTTAGCCAATTAAAGTTAATTGGGTAAGTAGTTTTTTAGTTATGCCACAAACTGACACAGACATACCGACAGGCAGACAGATGGAATTGAAAAAACATGTTTTTTTTGGCTTATAGAGCTCTAAAACGTGAAGATCTATAAAAACCCAAGAGGTTGATTTTTAGTAGTTACAAAAAATTTACGTGGCCGCCTTTTTGTTTTGCCATCTTGAGTTTGTACCACAATTGTATCTAGTCATCTCTATTTTATATCCAATTGTTGCATTTGTCAATTTAAAAAGTAATCAATCTAATATATTTTTTATTCAGACTGACTTTTTTAAAATATTTTATTGGTTCACTATAATGGACTTTTATCAAAGTATTACCAGGTTATGGGGCTAATTCTTAATTTTTGACCAACATTTGAAATCGGATAAGTACATTTTTGCTATAACGTGAATAGACAGACAGACAGACAGATTGACAGACAGTCTAACAGATTGACGGAATTGATAAAACATGTTTTTTAACATCTAGGGACCCTAAGACGTGAGAATCGGTAAAAACCTGGGAAATATAATATATAAATATCAAATGTTTTCCTTTTGCTAGAGTCGTTCAGTATCAATATACTATATACATGTTCATTTATATATATATATATATATATATATATATATATATATATATATATATATATATATATATATATATATATATATATATATATATATTAATAATAATGACAATAACATTTGAAAAAAAAATTCTAATGAATAATTAAGATATGATAGCTAAAAGAGTTGAAATTTTAGTTTTAAAGGTACTTTTACGCTTTACTTAAATATAAGTCAGTAAAAAAATTTTTGTAGCTAAAAAATGTTTTGGCAGATCTTTAACAATAAACAACCGGTGCAGATATAATATGAATAATTCTTTCTTAAAAACATTACTAAATCAGAATTTTTACTACTAAACTGAATTCAGTAAATTATTAATTTTAGAATAAATACTTACGAATTTTGCCATAGCAGGCCCCCGTCAAGGCACAAACAAGCAACAGCGCGAAGGTCTTCATTTCACAGTCTTTGTTTAAACAATGTCGCTGCTTAAACCTTAAATTTAAAAGGTACTACCGTATCACCAATACCCTCCTCCACTTTCGATTTCATTCAAGTAGCTTATTGCATTTTGTAACGTATTTACTTTAAACTTAAAAGCAGTTAATTCTAAAATTTGAAGTAACATTAAACTTTTTGCTATTTCCCTGAGGCAAAGGAACTAAGATAATTTAATAATAATAATAATAATAACAACAAAAATTTTCGCCTTCGCCAAAGAAATATTTATTGTATTGGGATAAAAATACATAATTTTTAACATATTAAAACACACTTAAATAAATAAAATATAGGAAATTTATAAAAATAAGTTTTAAATTTCAGCTTTTAGGAATATTATTGATTTTTTAAAATATAAAGTCCTGAACATTGTTCCGCGACGAAAAATTGAAATGGATTTTATACCTTAGGGGGCCGTCTTTTCGCCAATAAAATGATTGCTATCGAACGGCTTCCCAAAAAAAACAATAAATGCCTGAGTATGTCGCGCTTAGTTTAATGTTTTTAAACTATACTAGAGGTATAAATTACAAATTTCCCATAGGTGGCACCTCATACTCTATGGGTTATAATATCTCACTGCCTAATATTTTCATTGTTTATATTCAACATACCTTTGAGTGTTTTCCATCATCTCTACCACACGGCTGCATTGGCCTGATGAGCCCTATATAGGGCGAAACGTCGTCAATTATACCGGTAGAGATGATGGAAAGCAGTTAAAGGCTTGTCAGTATAAGGGTTCATTATTTTTGGACCCTATACTTGAATAAGCTTACTACAGGCAGAATATTTTATCCGAACTGCCGTTAATTTCTTTCTTATTGATAAAACATGTTTTTCGTCATCTTGGGACCCTGACACGTGCTGAAAAAATCCTTCAGGGTGATTTTTTAACGATTGCAATACTTCCCTTTTACGAGAGAAGTAAAAATCAGTTTAAAAACACTACTTATTAGAATAATTTCAATAATTTCAATTTTTGTGCAAGCATTAAGTGCGATATGGTAAAGTTGTGGTACGAATTCCAGATAGAGAAACAAAATGAGGGCCAAATAAAATTAAAAAAAAAATCTTATTCAATTGATTTTAAATTTTGCAGAGAAATTAAATGTGGTAGGTACAAACTGCTACGAATTCAATATGGTGTAACAAAATGACGGTGGGTGTTAACGTAAAAACTACTTATTGAATTCATTTTAAATTATGGCCAAAAATCAAGTGTAGCATAGGTAGAAACTGGTAAAATATTGATAGCAATCCAATATGATGGAACAAAATGGCACTGAATATAAATGTTTGAAAACACAGTATATACAGTGTGTCACAGATTCGCTTCTCTATATAGGGATCTCGGCACCTATTATACCTACAGCAAAGGTTAAATGGGGAAAGTTTTAGAGGAAACTTATTGCATTCGATATCCGGCTGGCGGATTTGGTTTTTCGCCAGTATATCCAGAACGGTAAATTTGACAGCTGTCACAATGTGACATTATTCGGACACATTTTTAAGACAAATAAGATGGCGTATACGACACGTCTTCATTGTTTTTGATTAACCCGCAACCCGCCTCAACTTTCATTTTTCTTATGACCGTCATATTGCATTTTTCGATTTTTGGAAAGAGCCTAAATTTTCCAGTTTAGTAATATCCCACAAGTGCATTAAAGATTTTAGTGTCATCAAAATATCACACTTCGTAAATTAGGTTTCAATGTTTTTAAAGGAGGCCATGATTTATTTGTCACAAGATTACATTAATAAGTAAGTAATGTATTGAATTTTCAATACAACATGAACGTAAATAACGACTTAAAAAATCTAAATGAGCTTTAACTACTTTATTAGTGGGTAACATTAATTTACAAATCTGCAAAATGACGTCCATTTGCATCGAGACATTTTTGACAATTAGTGACTGTTTTTCGTACAACCCTGGTAAGTGTATTTCGGTTAATATTTCTAAATATGTCCAGAACTCTTTGTCACAGGATTTCTATGGTCACGGGGGGATCAAATTCATAGATTTCATTCTTCATGTGACCCCAGTGGTAGAAATCCAAGGGCGATAGGTCAGGGGATCTAGGAGGCCAAGATACTGGACCATTTAAAGAAATTATTCTTTCGTCAAATTGCTCTTTTAAGAAGTTCCTGACTTGAATGGTATTGTGAGCCAGACATCCGCCAAGACTTCTTTATTCATCTTCCGTTAGAATAGCTCGTAAGGCTGGTACAACCTGGTTTCGCAAAAACTCTAGGTACCTCTGCCCGTTTAGGTTGTAGTCAAACAAAAATGGTCCAATAAGTCGATTTCCTGAAATGATTAATAATTTATAAATAGGTGCCCAACAGTCACGGGCGGCAGGTCCTGCCGGGTGGTACTAGAAAATATAAAATATCAAAAGAACAATTATCTTTATTAAAAAGTAGATATTTTCTTTCCACAAATAATTATCGAAACATCCCCTAATGAATGAGCTTGTTACAGTTGAAACCTATTCAGCTTTATTATGAAAAAGAAAAACATATTTGGTCAGCGGGAAGTAATAGCCGTAATAAATTATTTTGTTGGTATTGCATATTAATTTCGGAAATACTAAATCAATTTATTTCAGTGATATAATAATCTTAAAGAAGTACACCGTGCCTTAATAAAACATAAAATATCAAGAGAACAAACCCCTTGCGCTTTAAAATTTAAATTATTCGGAAATACAGCTGAACGCCTTTCTATAAATCATAATGAAAATCGAAAAATAATTCGACATTTGATTAATATGGTATTTTTTCATAACGCAAGAACGGGGCTTCTCGGGTAATAATAAATCATTAAATTTAGACAATCAAAATGAATTTAGAGAATTAGCTAAATCTACAGAAAATTTAGATAAAGTGTTAATAAATTTATATAACCCAATTCTATTTTTATAGGTTCTTCGAAACTACAATACAAAATGTTTGAATAAAAATGTAATACAATATCAAAAAAGTAAGTTGACTGACTAGAGTAGAACATTTTACTTTTTTTTATTAGATTATACTCTTTTAGTATAATTAAAGAACTAGACGAAAAAAAAAGATTATTATTTGACCATCATTTGATGCCTATTTAAAAAAGATTGGTTAGATTAACTTACCAATGATCCCACACCAAACGTTATTTCCAAATCTGATCTGTAGACGTCTCTCTGCCACTTCGTGAGGATTTTGCACAGCGCAATGATGACGGTTGTGCCTATTAAAGACTCCACAATTCGTGAACCTGTTCTCATCGGACCACAAGACATGATTTACAAAATCAGGATTTTCATTACATCTCCTAGTATACCACTCACAGAACTGTTGTCGTCTTGGAAAATCAGTTTCCTTAAGACCTTGTACTATTATGGGTTTGTACGGATGGTACTTATTCTTTTTTAAAACCCTCTGTTCTCTTGATTTTGGCACATTCGTTTCCTGTTCTACAGTTCTTACCGATGCACTAGGGTTTTCGTTGATAGCTTGTATGTTTCTGTCTCGATTTTCATTGTTATTATTGTATCCTCTTCTAGGTTGTTCGAAGGCACCATGGTTAATTAAATTAACTACGATTTTAATGAATTGGGTTTTATGAGGCTGCCGTCGTTCTGGGTACATCTCCAAATACCTTGTTAAGATAACGTCGGTGTTTCTGTATGATTGAAAGTACAGAGCTAACATGTCAACCTTTTCTTCATTTGAATACGGAATGCCGGCCATTTTCTATAGGTTTTAACAATTTATGTGTCAGATTTATGATTTTATTGGGATAAAAGCGTACCTACTACTTATTAAAACACAGCTTTGATACTTTCAACTATTTAACTCAACTTCAAAGTCAAAATCCAATTTTGTTACAGATAAATCATGGCCTCCTTAGAAAAGCATTGAGAGCTAACAATACTTTAAATCATGGCCTCCTTAGAAAAAACTGAAACATAACTTTACGAAGTGTAATATTTCGATGATACTAAAATCTTTAATGCACTTGTGAGATATCACTAGACTGGAAATTTTAGGCTCTTTCCAAAAATTGAAAAATCCAATATGGCGGACATAATAAAAATGAAAGTTGAGGCGGGTTGCGAATTAACAAAAAACAATGAAGACGTGTCGTATACGCCATCTTATTTGTCTTAACAATGTGTCCGAATAAGGTCACATTTTGGCAGCTGTCAAATTTACCGTTCTGGATATACTGGCCAAAAACGAAATCCGCCAATTTCGGTTTTTCCCGATATTTCCAAAAACAATTGATCGATCGTAAATCTGAAGCTGGATATCGAATGCAATAAGTTTCCTCTAAAACTTTCCCCATTTAACCTTTACTGTAGGTATAATAGGAGCCGAGATATAGAGAAGCGAATCTGGGACGCACTGTATGTGTTACTAAATGGCTGTGTACTGAAACTAAATTGGGTAACACTTCACTATTTCTAAGAAAAGGAAGGATTCATAACCAGGGAATTTCCGTGTTAAGGAAATTTAGCGATTCTCTTTAGTATCTTTTTTCTTCGCTAGGATCTTATCTCCAGACGTTTTGGCTATTCTGTAGTTTTATGATTTTTCTAAAAATTAATCTAATTTTAACAAAGTGGTTATCTTTTAAAAAAGTCAACTTCTGAGTTAATTTTTTGCAATTTACTGTACATGGTGTTCGAGAAATGAGATATATGTAATATTTTTAATGGAATAATAATATCCTGTTTTTAACTGGCTCTTATGGTTTATTCAGCAGAGGATTTATATTTTTTGGTACCACTTTTTATTTACTAGGGTCATACCCCAGCTTTATGAAAGTGGTGAATTTTAACACCTTATCTAGGCGACCCTCTGCATCTAATACTTTTGAGATGTACCTTTTAAAACAATGCGATTGGAAAACACCTTCTGATATATTTTTTTACTATACAGGGTGCTCCGAAGGTTGTTATTTTATGATGTCAATTTTCATATGTATATACTAATATTTTGGCGATTTTGAAATGTTTATGTTTTCTTTACAATGATAACTTAATTTCTATAAAACGTGAATTTTAACTCCTAATTTGATCATCTAATACGTCTGAAGTGTAATTCTTAAGGCAGTACCTTACAAAATCAAATTCTAAACTTTTTTTTTTCGATTTTATATGCAGAGTTATCCAGACAACTCTTCAAATGGAAATATCTCGGTTATTTTTGAAATTAGCAAGAATGTTCCAAACAGAAGTTGTTTGATTTGATATTCTGCTTTTTTATATGCTCATATTTTAATATATAGAATATCTCTCAAAAAACAAGGCAAGTACCAACTTTGTTTTTTAAATATAATATATCACATGTATTAATGTTTTCGAATTTTATATTAAATTCTGCATATTTTTTGTTTAACATATCATTTATTAAAAATTAACCGTTTTCGAAGGTTTTAGAATTACAAAGTGTAAGATTCAAACGTCTTTAGTATTAAGTTGCTTTATTTTGTTTTTTATCCATGGCAACTGTGATTTCGTAAACCCAAATCTGATACTATCGCGATTTTTAAACGTAAATATTTGAAAAACTACTAAACCAAACATAGACATATTATACATTTTTGAAATGAGAAAAATATTCTCTATCGAAATATAATATAATATATAGGGTGTCCCATTTAAAAAATACAAAGTTTATGTTTTTGGTAGCTTTGCGATGTTCATTTGTTTTAATAAAAATTATTTCTTGTCGGTTTAGGACAATCCGTTCAACTTTTGTATTTAACATTTTTTCTATCTTTTATAATAAAGGCAGTAGATGAAGTGCAAATATGGTGAAACACCCTGTACATAAAAAAGATTTAACAATCGTTTTTTGCGGTTTTAACAATGTTGTTTTTGATGTAGAAGGTTGCAAATTTGTATAGTTTGCATTCATAAACGCAGTGACAAAATTTATAAGTTTAAACACTTTTGGAGTTGCAGACACTTCATTGTTTAAAATGACATATATTATATAGGATGTTTTCTAACCTCGTTCGTTAAATGAATGGGGTAAACTCTCACTCAATTCTAAGAAGAAAATATAGTATAAATATGTTTCGGATGTCACTTTGTTTTCAAAATTCAGGGTGTTTCAGTTTTTTTTTAAATCAGTTGTTTATTATTATCTTAAATTCTTCTTACCCAATTTTGTTGAAAATTAGCAGCGTTATTTAATTTAGCTCTAACTATTAAAATTATCAAGTCTGGTGGCGTCCCGGGAGATTTCTTAACGAATATAATTGACAAAAAAAGAGTACGCTAATGACGTTTTTAATTTTAAGCTAATCTAACAACTAAAATTACAACTTTTTGGTCTCTTGAATTATTTTCGTATTTGGCTTTGTTTTCGCGGCAAACAATAAAAAACACTTTAATAAATGTCCATGAAAATATAGAAAAAAATTAATACAAAAATATAAATCGCCTAACTAGCAAAAATTGAACTGTTCTTTTCGAATTTCAGTCAGAAATTTTTATGAAAATAACTGCAAGCGATGCCCATACCATTAATTTTCGAAAAAATAAATAATACGAACCTGTTCGTATTTTATTTTATACAAAATAAACAAGTAAATAAAGTTCAAATAAATTGTTGAAAGTGTCCTGAATGAGATAGTAGGGTCTGTCGCGAATCGAATTAAAATCGTTAAAAATACACAAATAAAGCTCGTCTACAGTTCCAATAGAGGTGATATAAACGAGTTGTTTGAGTTGACCTCATAAATAAAAGTCTATGAGATTAAGGTCTAGCGAACGGGCGGGCCATGGGTGAGGTCCACCTCTGCCTATCCAAGATGAGTATATTGTTGATCTAAATCATATATGGGCAGCTCCCGGCCCTCCATCAGCTCCAATCTGGCCCGCGAGAGATTCAAAAATTTCAAATAACGCCCAAAAAATTAAAGATTTAGCACACATCGTTTATTTGTAATTACTGTCAACCAACCTTAAACTGTAGTTTTTAATTCATAAAGACTACACTCGATAAATAATTTTAATAAGTACGCAGTGAAACGCTACAGATCGAGTCAGAAATAGAGACAGATAAACATTCCGAAAGCCGCCCGATGACTTTGAAGCGCTCCGAGCGATGCGGTATGAATAACAGTCGGCTCTGAACGCTCGCATCGCATATTCGCGTACGAGCAAGACTCTCGATTCGGGAGTATTCTATTTGCTTATTGCGGGTAATATATAAACCTTTCAGTGCGCGTGTCAACTGATTACTTCTTAACAACTGATAAGAAAAGTGGACACAGAATGTCGTCAATTCCAAAACAAACGGACTGATGAATAATTTTTTATCATGCACAGTGGTTAATCTATGTGTTTGTTGTGCAGTGAAACAATTCCTGTTTTATAAGAATTCAATATGAAGCGGCATAAGTCCAGCGAGCATTTCGCTCAATATAATTTACTTACGACTCCGTTAAGAAAGGATAAAATTGAAAAACTCATTACCGATTTAGGGAAGCAACAAATGTTCCATTCCCAAAGATCAAATATAGACAGTGTTGTTAAAGCTAGTTTAATGTTCCTAAATAGCAAAAACATCCAAATCATTTTCCGTGGGAGAGTTTGTTAAAGAGTGCCTAGTCGATGTTGTAGAACTTTTGTGCTCAGAAAAGAAGACGAAGTTTGAGAAAGTGAGCCTATCGCGACGTACTGTTATTCGACGAATATATATGATGGCTAATGATCTCGAAAAAACATTGGCTGATAGATCGGCTGATTTTCAAGCATTTTCGATTGCTTTGGATGGGAGTACCGATTTATCTAACACAGCCGAGTTAGCTGTTTTTATACAAGGTGTTGATGACGAATTTCTAGCGACAAAGGAATTACTGGCTTCACGGCCACTACAAGGGACCACTACTGGAAAATATATTTTTGCCGAAGTGCAAAGTCCTTCTGAGCAATATGGTTTGCAGTGGTGTAAATTAGAGTGTGCATAGATGGTGCGCCTTCAATAGTCGGCTCACGAAAAAGTTTTATCGGAATTCTGAAGGAAAGAGCAAGGAATGTATGATTTAGTAATTCTGCATTGCATTCTTCACCAACAAAAACTTGTGCTCTAAGATCATTCGACTGAAGAACGTTATGGTTGCGGTAATAAGTACCATCAATTTCATTAGATCCCTCGGTCTTAAAGCATTTTTGGATGAACTCTCTTCAGAACACGATGATGTGACATATTATTGTGAAGTAAGGTGGCTAAGCAACGGTAAAACGCTAAAAATATTTTATGACCTTAGAAAAGAAATAGCTGATTTTATGGAAATGAAAGAAGAAACATTGCCGCAAATTTGTGAACCAACTTGGCTTTGTCACTTGACATTCTTGGTAGACATCACATGACACATAAACGACCTGAACTTGAAGCTTCAAAAGCAAGGCCAATTGGTAAATCAGCTTTACAATCATCTTAAAGCTTTTCAAAACAAAATTCGCTTGTGGGAAACACAAATAAGAAGTAAAAACTTGTTTTAACGTTATCCAATCACAAAAACATTGAATGCGGTCGGTATTGAAGAACTGAAACTACTGTCAGAGCAATTTACTGATCGGTTTTGTACGTTGGGTAGCACGTATAAATGTGAGCAGCTTTTTTCAATGATGAATATTAATAAAACTAGTTATCGTACTCGGCTTACAGATGTTAATTTAGAAAACACTTTACTTCTATGTATTAGTGATATTGACCCCAATATTGATCATCTTGATTCTCAGCTTCCAACTCAAGTCTCTCATTAATTATCATTTGATTTTTCTATCTGTTTTTGTTTATTTGTTTTTTTATATGTTTGATTATACTATTATAATATATATAGAATTGATAACACCTACAAAATTGTATGATTTTTTGTCGTACATTTTTAAAATAGTAGGCTTTGAAACAAAAACGCCTTTAACTTAAACTGCATTAAAATACATATATATTTTATATGCCCAGATATAATGCGGACGACGTGACTGTCAACTTCTAATTTTACATTTTATGATGTAGAGAGTAAAGACTGTTTTTTTTTTCTGTTTGGAACGAATCTGTCAGCAAACGTAGATTTTCTGAGATTGCCGCACGCCTGCTTAAAGTAGAGTATAACCAAAACTCAAGTTCCTGTTTATTTGCTGATGGCTGCTATGGACAGATCAAAAACAGCATTATTGCGGCAACGTTACTTTATTCTTTATCAAAACTGGGCACCATCGAAGAAATTTCTCTGCGATATTTCGAGACGAACCGCGGACAAAATGAGGCGACTCGGCGCATAGCGCAATATCCACAGCACTCTCCGATGCTGGTGATAGTTTTATCCCATCTCAGCTATACCCATAGAAGGTCATAGTAATGAAATATACCGATTTTAAATTGTTGTCAAAAGAGCTTCGCATTTTAACACATGAACATTTTTTACAATGACAAACATGATGGAAATAATGGTTAACAAGAATGAACAAATGAATTTTTTTTTTTGAAGAAGAGTCATGTCCAGGATGAAAACGATGGTATTACCTTAAAGAGATCTAGAAGTAGTGTTTCGATTTCTTCCTTAAACAATAAGCCACGAAAGATTGCTAAAAATAAATACGAAAATTTGGTTGCGCTATGCTCAGGACTTACACCTGTCATAAGACAACCGGAATTCCAGCAGTTTTATTTGTCATTACCACCCGATATTGCATGAAACAGACATTTTATAATAGCGTTAGTGTTATTAGTTTTAAAGTTGTTTAACATATTTTTTATACAAAATATTTACCACTATTAGATTTGTTAACGGACGTGAAAATGTATTTCCTTACTTCAAGTTTTAATTAAAATACAATTTACCCGAACTACCTGATGTTTATTTTCATAATAATAACCCCACCTACAAAACAGTACTGTATGATGTATCCAATATTTCAATAACAGCAAAATCTCACAAAATGTGGTATATTTTTCAAAAAAACTAAAAAAAAATTAGCTATCAAACAATAAAATAAAATAACAACATATAAATGCCCCATAACCTCAGAATTTCCCATCAGTTTGATCATAGTTCTAAAAAGTACAACAAGTTTAATATAGGTAATTTTTTATTTTCTTCTCTTTTTAAAAATTTACAAAATGCGAGTTGCGCTAGTACGTGAGATAGGGGACGATATAAAATGCATGCTGCATGTTTTCGGCGTGATTCAGAAATTTCTGCTATCTGTAAAAAGAAATAAAATGCCATTTCTTAATAAACAAATTTATTCATATTTAACTACAACAGTATTTACAATTTTTTAACAATTTTAAAATTTATCTTCTCTCTCGACGATATTGCACAAATATATTTGTAGAAGTAGTCAGTTTCGGCATTTTCATATTACCTTCCACAAGAAAATTAAATGCCTCACAGAGATTCGTCAACATAAACAAAATTTATAACTAAAATATCAAAACAATAAAACTCGCTTTTCCATTAATGATGAGTTAAATATAATTATTTTTAAATTGCTTAAACTTTACATCACTACATTAATTTTCAAAATTCGAATGCAACTTATTTTTAAACAAAATAACCTGATTTCTTTTATATTATCAATTAATACTTTAATACTTAACAATATTGTTGGCAACAACCATCGACAAGAATATTATTTAAGCTTAAAATAATATTCAATAAAATAATTTTACCCCAAATTGACTTATTCAATGTCATGATTGCAATAAACCAATTAAATTCTTTTCTTCCTTTTTTTTAAATGTATAACAGGCCTGAATTTCAACAAGTTATTGAATTGTTAATTTTATGTCCGAAAGTAACAATTTTAGGTGATTTTATAAAATGAGGGAAAGTTTGCATTATTTAGTTATTATTAAACTGAAAAAGAAAACAAACGATGAGGGTGTATAGAGTTTTCAGTTAAGAGCGTTTACTCTCCATATCTCGTTCATGTTCAGTGCTCTTGGCCACTTTTGTTATATAGAGTATAACAAAAGTGACCAAGAGCACTGAAATATTAATTAAATTTCAAAATTGACCGCAAGGTGGCGTAGTTGAAAGGCTGAACAATAAATTTTTAAAATTCTATAAAAACTCTAAAGAACTAGTTTTAAATTTTATTACGTAATTCAAAATGGTTGAGTTAATTTCCTATTACTCTTACACACGTCCGGCACAGTAACCTTTTTTGACTTTCAATGTTGCTTCAAAAGCATAATGATACATTTTTCATTTTTCATGGTACTGTGTTAGTACAGATATGGAGCCAATATGTACCTATAAATCGACCTTAAGCCTTTCCAAATAATTTTTTAACTTGAGTGAGTAAACGTTTATCAGCTATACCTTACATAAATGAGAAATCGTTCGATATTCAAACGGCGTATTTTCAGTTTTTCAAAATGCAACTAAAGCTTCCAGAGAATATATTAACACACGATGAAATAAAACGTATATGGGCTCCTAATTAGACTTTTAAGAAAAACTAGCAGCGTGCAACCCGATCCAGCCCGAATTTCAAAAGATTTATGTATGTTCATTGGAATTGTTCATAAAATATAGAGAGATTATAAAATGTTCCCGTATCACGAAGTTTTGCACCAAGCGTTCATGGATAGATATTTCGAATGCTGATTAAATCATTGCCATGGGTTGTTAAACCGAAGATCGTCATTTTTTATCCAGAATATTGTGGACTGATAAAACCACTTTTAACAACAATGAAATATTAATGTCTAGAACATGCATTACTGATCCGACATTAACCCACACTGGATACGCGAAGTTGACCAGTGTCCGGTGCAAAAACTGGCTGGACTCTTTATATTCAACAATAATCTTAACAGTGAATACTATAATCAATTTTTAATAAACTAGAACTGCTAAAAGACGTGACCATCGCTACTAGATTCAACATGTGGTATCTGCATGATGAGTGTCCGACCCATTTTAGTAATAATGTCCAGAATTACTTTGACCAGCAATTTTCCCATTGTTGGATTTGAAGGGGTAGTTTATTTACGTGGCCAGCTCGACCCCCGAATTTAACTTCAAAATTGACATAAACTGTATATCAAGGGAAGAAATTGAAACTGCTATTTCATTGATTCTCTGAAGGCCAAATTGAGGGATCCCTAATTTTTAATTTTTCTTTGATATCTAGTTACGTACAAATTGTTGTTTACTATGTCTGTTAAGAACTATAGGAATGGTGGGTAAAGTGATCTTGATCACAGCCAGCATATTTAATTAAAACAAAAAACATTTCTGGGAGACTTGAATTTTCAGAAAATTGAAGCAAAGAAAAAGCAAGAAGACGTTGCATGCGCATTATGCAGTCTTGGAAATTCATTGATTGATTCAGTTATTTTAAAGAATCTTTTTAAATCCCGAATTAGAGTATCTTCTGCACATATTTTTCTTAATCTTTCTTATCTACTTATTCAAATAATTTGGCACCGAAATGGCGCAATCACTTCACCCTATCCAGAGTTAGAAATGTATAAACAAACTGTATATGATTGGTCACAACAAGTGACTACAGGCTAACATTTTTTTGTAAACCCAAGTAAAAAATTAAGGTTTGTTCCCCTGCAACTTTGTCAGTAAACATACCAAAAAAAAATTGCAAATTCTGATTATTTCAAACAAAACAAAGGGTCCTGAATTAGGCTTGTAGGGTGACGTGTCACGAGATGAAACATTTCATATAAACTCAATATAAGAAATTTTATGTCTGTATTTGAATTTGGATTCCGAGCTACAGCCGATGTCCTCGATTATTGGGCCACCCTGTACAAATAACAGTCAAGGGATTTGGAGAAAATGGTACTGTTAAAAACAAAGTTAGGACTGGTCGACTAAAAAGTGCAACAAATAATAAAAGCAGTTTAGAAGCATTCAATATGTTCATCGAATTCCAACACGCTTCAGTAAGAAATGTTGGACAAGCAACAGATGCTAGTCAAGCATCAATTGAAGAGATTTAAGATGCACTTAAATTTCACCCTTACAAAATTCATTTGGTACAAAAACTATCAAAAGATGATTTTGAGAGAAGAATAGAGTTTTGCGATATTATGATTGGGAAGTTTGATTAAAACCAAAAATTCTTTTAAGAACATAGTTTTTTTACAGTTAGGGTTTCCCAATAACAGGATTAGTTCTTCTGGGGACACCTAAAGAATGTGATTTATAAAATTAAGTCTGAAAATCTCGAAGACCTAAGAAATCGTTTTATCAGAAATGTCTGCAGATATGATCCAGAATGCCAAAAAAAAAAGATATTTCCAACTACCAAGCAGCAAAAGGAAAACAATTTGAACCTTTGATTAGATGATTAGATGAAAACCACATTTAGAATGCTTTTATGTATTGTTTACCATCTGTTTTGTAAGGTTGAAATTTATATAGAACTAAAATACAACTTTTTTTTATCTAAGCATGTGGGTTTTTGATGAACTTCTGAAATGTTTCTAGACTAAGTAATAAATACTTATTTCACTTTTTGTTACTTCTGTGCGAATAATTATATTAATAAAAATATGCGCAAATCCTTTTTTTTTCGAAAATAATATATTGCCAGAAAAAAATTAATCTGGCAATAGAACATTGTTAGTTAACTTGACACTAGCATTTTGACAGCTATTATATAAAATTTACTGGTGACTTCTAGTAAGGTAGATGCAGGTGGAGGGTTTCTTTACAAATTTTAATTACTTTTTTCCTGGGACCCTGCTCAGTTCAAAACATTATTTTTTCATCAAAACATACTTTTAACTGATCAAGGAATCCGAAAATAACAAAAACACATGTTGTTACAAAAGAAAATTAAAACATAGTGTCAATACCTGATAAGCAGTAGGTCCGACGTTGCAGATATTGCCAATAAATGCAAAACCATTTTTTACCCCAATGTTAAGCATTTTGATACTTGGGCTTACAAGAAAAATGGACATCGTCGAACTTTTGTGCCACAGTGTATAAAAAAATATTTAAATACAGGGCCCATCAAAAACTGAAATATATTATTATTCAAATTATAAGCAATAGAAAAAAACCCAATAATTTATTGAACAACCTCTTTGACTGAGGACTGGTTGATGTAAACCGCCTAAATAAAAATAAAAGAGATTTAAGAAAAACATCGCTGTCATCCAGTGCCTTTTTGGGAGAAGAAGAGTAACAATTTGGGGAGTTTTATGCATATCAAATTTTTTACGGGATTTGACCAAAGCGACTTTTTCATGAGATTCAAGACCGATCCTTAAAGAGAAGTCAAATGGTCCAAAATATCCGATTATTAACATGTTATATACAGCACCTTCACTAGATATTTAGTGCTATACCTACAGGATTTTATATAACAAATACAAAAAATTATTAAATCCGGAATATTTTACCAGAACTGTCAGAAAAAAAGTAGCAACAGACGATTGGAGGATTAAGAAAAAGAGACAACGTAGGTTTTCTTAATAGGACAACCTGTAAATTTTGTATTGTTTTGAAAGATTTGCCTCTTCTGATTCTAAAAATGTATAGTTGGATTTACGGTATCAAAGTTTTCTATCTACACTGTGTAGTTACTAATTAATTTACTTTGATGATTTCGTTACATAAATCCAAAATTGCATAAATGTTGTTAAATCGTATATTTTTGGAATCAAGAAAGACACTATAGCAAAATACTCAGGTTGTCTTATTAGGAAAAACTAAGTTTTTTTTATTTTCTTACAGCTTCTATATCTACATCTCATTACTCCTAAGTTTGAAGTTTTTTGGCATCTCTCATAGAAATACTGTATGTATGGCACCAAATATCTCTGAAAACCCTATTCATTTAACACAGAAAAAAGAAAAGAATTTAAATTTGAATAATATTTAGGGTGTTCTATAAAACGAAACACTTAAAGGTTCCAAACAAATTTTCTGGAATCGAAATTATATACATTGTAAATAATCTGACATATTTGCGAAATCTTTTTTACTATATTGGATGTTTTAACAAAGAAAACTACTTCTAAGGCAAAAAGTCCTTAATTTCAAAAACGACTTTCAGTATCTTTGTGTATACAGATGTCCTAAAAGTACAATTTTGAATTACATTGTTTTTAGTGTTCCATTAAATGTGTGTTTTCTTGATTATTATTATAATATTACCAGGTTTAAAAACAACCCGTTAATACATACTGAATACATCAGCTTTTTTTAGATGTATGGTACTAAGTAAAAACAAAACAATTGTTACTTAAAACTTCCACTATATGATAAATAAATATAGTGGAAGTTTTAAGTAAAAATTGTTTGGTTTTTAGTTAAAACCATAAATCTAAGTTATGGACTTCCATCAAGTATCGGCCGAATCGATAAACCAGCCTTTTTAGCTAATATTTTTCTTTTGATATCATTCGTCAGATTCTTGTTACGTCATTATTTATTATTATGATTTCGTTAGTCTAAATTTAGTTCAAAATCAAAAATGCGATATTCCCATTCGTGATGTTTGCATCCAAAATGTTGCATTTTTCTTTTTTTTTCTAAAGTATCGTAGAAATTTGATGCATTTAATCATTTCCATGTAATTGGTTGTTTATTTCTTTGTTTATGTTTAATTATAATATTACCAGGTTTACAAACAACCTGTTGACAAAATGCCTCCCATGAAAAACGATCTAGAACACACCAGCCTTTTCACTACGCTCTTCATAACGATTTTGATAACCATACGTTTATATTGATATCGAATTATGTCATATGATTTCGTCAGTCTAAATTTAGGTTCAAAATTAAAAATGCGATATTCCAATTCATAATGTTTGTATACAAAATGTTTTTTCTATTGCACTAAATTAATATTAAAATTTGCCTCAATTTTACCATTTTCTTATAAGTGGTTCTTTATTTCTTTATGCAGGATTTGATTTATACCTAATTTATTGTAACTTCGGTAGTTTTTCTTAGTCTGCGGACCAAGAAAGTTCAAGAAAGATCAGTTTTCTTACCTGCATGTCTTGTGTATCGAGAACTTCTCCAAATCTGCCATTTTTCTCAAGAAGGGAGATGCATCCTGTTTCTCTAAGATAATTGTTTTTCTTTAAACAGATCATGAAGGCTGAATGCGAAGTAACTGTTGCTTTTTAAGTGAATAGAGAGGAAAGTTTATTGATGCTGGTTTTTAGGACTTGCAGATTAGGCAAAAGGGGATATATCTTGCTTAGTAACTTATTTGATAATCCGGACACGATCAAAGGGTGAACAAAGAGAAAGGTCTTTGGCTTTGCAGTTAAATGATGAAGGAGTGCTTGCATATATATATATATATATATATATATATATATATATATATATATATCAATTTCTTTGGGAGTTGACATTACCACCGTTAAAAAGATCAGGTCCCATGGAATTAGTAATTATTATTAGCTGCCACGACAACTGCTAGTCAGATTGTCCCCCCCCCCCAAATGCCGTTTATAATTTTTTTTTCTCCATAGTTATATGTATTATTTGTTCCTATAGTTAAGCAAAACATATCGTTTTACGGTTGCTTGCTGTGTTTATTGAAAATATAAAACACATTAATTAAATATAAAACTGTGAAGACTAGGTACATTTTTGCGTAAATGCAAAAAACACTTTTATATTCTCTGATAACTCTCCTAAATGAACTAAATTCTAAAACATTTTATTAGAAAACAATTCCAAACTTGTTCAAAAGGGCGTTTTGGAACATGCTTGCTTCAATTTGCCTAATATTACAGTATTTGAATGCTATTTCATCGATGACACAAGTACAAACCCTCGTGAAACGAACTTTACTTACATCCGAGGTTTTTTTGCTCCCACTTCTACCATTTCATGGAGATCCTCGGTTGATCATGAAGTAATTACTCAACGTCTGTTGTCCATTTCAGTCTCGGAAACAGATTTGAGAAATAGTATGAAGCATACTATCGTCCGCATAGCAGCTAATAGACTTGCTAGTAGAAAAAGTAGGATATTCAAGTGGATGTGGAATAGGGAAAGGTCATTATTATAAGTCACTACAAAAAACTGGCAATTAAGTACATCATAGAAAGGAAGATTGTTATGAAATGAGTCATGCCAGATTTGATCGAATGAATTGGATATTTATCCAGCAATAAAGCAATAATTTGTGCATCCCCATGAAATTTGATAAATTTGTTCTGGTTGTAAATTACAAAGCTAAAAAAATCTGCTATGGACTGGTGCCGGAAGCCATATTGCCTGTTATATATACGATACGTTTACAATTTTCATGCACTACCTTATTTATAATTCAGAGTAGGAATATGGGCTTGTCCCTAGAACGAAGAGTTTCTGATTCTTAGGAACAAGCTGTAAATGAGCACAATTCCAGCTGTTGGAACATAAGCTCTTGTCATTCGTCACTTGAAATAACCTGGTAAAGACAGGGGTCAGTTTAGTTAGGACTATGGCTATATTACTATCAAAACCGGTACTGGTGGGAGAGGAAAATATAGAGTAGCCATTAAAAAGAAATTTGCAGCGCTTTTTTTTTCAGAAAGCCCAGCTTTTGGTTTAATCATGGAGAAGACTTAATTATCAGATATTAATGGTGAAAGAAAGATCTTACAGAGGTTTTGATTAACGTTTTTGGCAAACGACCAATAGTTTTGGCTTCCATTTTATCAAGAAAGAACTTAGACTCTTAGACGTGTGTTGAAGCTATTATTTTGACTTCTAAAATTAAATGTTTGTAATGTTTCGTATCTGGTAATCAAATGTTTGTAAAAAACTTGTACTAAAGTTACTTTTATGAGGGTTTATAGACTCGTCATCGACGAAGACGAACGATACGTTTTGCAATTACTTTACTATATGGTACCTAATAAATAATACACATAACTATGGGAGAGAAAAGATAATAAATGGTATTTATTACAAAAATATCTCTTAGCGAAACATGAATGAACAAAAACCAAGAATAGAAATTATAAACTGGAGACTCGAAATAGTGATTCCTTTCCCAGGCTGACTGAATAATATTATTCGTATGGCGGCAATAACCGTTCCATTTGTCATGAATCACCTATAGGAAAATGAGAACCATTCAAGAAAAGATAAAATTGTTAATTTAAAAACCTCACTTTTTCGGGTGCTTAATTCCATAAGTTTAATACTGAATTGGCAGTAACTGGATTATATTTTGTTAACCTTCTGAATACCGTTGAGGCATTTTAAGCCTGGGTTATAGATTGAAAAAGTTTGCGTCTTGCGTCGTCCGTTTGAGCTAAGAGTTGACACTGGTTCTTAGCCCGGGTTATAGATTGAAAACGTCTGAGCTTTGTGTTGCCTGTGGAACTAACCTTACTTTAATGTTTATATTTATCGCCTTTTTGTGTAATGCAATTTCTTCTTGCCAGTTTTTCAGTTTATGTGCATCTTTTTTTTAATTTACTGAGCATGGAATGATGCCTAGTAAAGACTAGGCATTGTGGATATATTAATGTGTGCCGCAGCTGTAAAGTTGTTGAAGAGAAAGCGGCAAAGAAGATCGCGAATTCGGCCTGTTAATTGGGGTGGAAATACTCATAACTCCTACCAATATTTTCTTAAGCTTAAAAACTATGACCTCAAGCAGTTTTTTTAAACAGACGAGGATGTTATGTGTATATATAAATGTCAAATTTATTACGAAGGACGAACGTTTTAAAAGGCCCTCTAAAATCCAGCATTTCATTGGTTGCAGCTTAACGCAAACGTCGATTTTCGCCAGTCGCTTCCGTCAAAGTTAAAGATCGCCATCTTTTCGACGGCTAGCGAAAACTCAAACAGATGGCAGCAAAAATATAACCGTACCCATTGCTTTGTTAAGTTAACTTAACACTTCAACGACAGCGCATACGGCGACGCAAGACGCAAACCGTTTCAGTCTATAACCTAGGCTTTACACAATAAAATTATGAAAAGGAAATGAAAACTGACGTGTCTTTTGACAAAACCATTTTTTTGGCAAATTTGATAACTGACTTAATTTCATAACCCACATTTTAAGTTATTATTATTCACTCTTTAAAAAATCAGTTGTTAAACGGTTTCTATTTTGGTTTTTAGAAACAACCAAGGTTTAAAACGTCACTAATTTATTTCAGTCTATTTTTGAACTTTGTTAAAAAAGGTAAGGCAATTGATGACGGGAGTATAAACCTTCGTGAAACGAACTATACATATTATATGTTTGAACAAGTATGAATGTTGGCAAAGTTGGACGCGGCTAGTCCATGAAAGGAGGGTAGGGGAGAATTGGAAAAATCAAAATTACGTCGAAGCCAAAGGTCAAAATTTGACAGCTGTCAGTTTGACAGGTCCTCAACGGAGCGAGATAAAAAAGCGGAACGCGGATTCGGGGGGGTGGTCAGTACCCCAAGACGTTACTTTTCGTTATTTTAAGCATTTTTCCCCGCTTTTTTTTGTACATGAATAGAGTAGAGCACATATTGGAAGTTTCGATTTTCGAAAAAAAAAAGAGATCGGACGTATTTTTGGACGCTGATACGTGAAAAATAAGCAAAAAATCCCATCTCAAAGATTTGACTTTGACCATTTGGTCTCTGATCTTTATCTTTTATATGGAAAGCTCAAAATCTCACAAGTTTTTTGAGTGTCTTTAACATCCCATCTACCCATGTGCATCTACCTTTTTTCGTTTTTCCGTAACCGTGTAGCAAACTTTTCAATTTTTTTTTTGCAATTAACTCGAAAACTATTAGTTTTACACATTTTTTTTTGTAATAACTAAAATTAAATATCTCGACAAAGCAAAATTTTTTAAACTTTTGAAACTTTTTTCTTTAAAAATTGTGGTTTGGGCGTAGCCGACTGACTTAAGGTTAGCTTGTTAAGGTGATGTTAAGATAGGTTTTCGAGCTTTTTTATAATAACCAAAGTTATATAACTCGAAGAAACAAATCTTTTCTTATTTGAAACTTGTTTCTGTATTTTTCAAATTTATGGTTTGGGCGTGGTTTGCTGAGTTAAGGTTAGCTTTAGGTTAAGTTTTCGAATTTTTTTATAATAAGCAAAATTAAATAGCCCGAAGAAACGAAACTTTTTTCTGTATCTTTAAAAAGTATGGTTTGGGCGTGGTGGCTTAGTCAAGGTTAGCAAACGATTAATTCTCTACCCGAAGGGCATGGCAACTATAATGATGAAGATTAGAAATTTAATACGAAACTTAACTATGGGAATAGTAAGCGCGTAATCAATGAATCACCCCCCGTAGACCGTGAAAACAGTGATGGAACGTAAAGTTTTACACCTTATAAAACAGAGGGGGCGGCTGGCAACCACTGCATAATGTAACGGTACATTATGTTTAATTATTGTTTGGTATTATTGTCCAACAAACATAAAAAAATTGTTCGATTCATGCCTAGCTGTATGCACGTTAACAAAAATCTAAATATGTCAAATCTTTTAAAAACGATGAAATATTCCAGCTTATTTGAAAATATCCTTGAAACGTTAAAAGTGTTTCTCAGTTAAATAAATACTATTTTAAAGAGTTGACAAATTATGATACAAATTTAAGTAACAAAAAACTGAAAGCTATTCATACGACAAACAGCTCATCGTAAGTGAATCTTTCAGTGATGGTATTCGCAATATCAGTAAATTTCTGAGCAAGAGAATTTTCGAGGACTGGTTTTATTTCATTTACAAACAGATCAGCATTATCTCTCACAACTTCGTTAGTCGCCTGTGACAGAGTCGGGTTCTGTCCTGAGAACAGGTTGGCCAAGTGGAGATCGCTGTGGCCTATGTATAGCGTCAAGCCGAATTTTCTGAAGTGAAGATGCTGTTTTCCATTTCTTTCAACAAGATCTCCTTTCATGATGCAGTCAAACTTGTAGTTTGCTGGAAATAAAATGAATTTTGGTTAACTTTTAATTAGGGTAAAACACCCAATAATGGCCCAGTTATTGGCAACATAAAAAACGCATTTTTAAGCAGTTTTCTATTATGTAGGTTCACGCAAGCTTAGTGATAATTAAAAGAGATGTCAACAAAGTAGGTATTACAGAAGCTAACCAAATATTCGTCTGGTGACATAAATGCTAAAGGAAGGTTGTGCTGTGATTTACAATCCGAAATTTCGCCATGGTTTTAGTAAATGGTAAGTCTCAAATACTAGTTTTAGTGTTAAAACAGTATGGAAATAGCAATAATTTAGTATTTAAACAGTTTAGGATAATAATCCATTAAAATGCAAATTTGAAATGTGCCAATTACTGGGTATTATTAATGACGGAATTTTGGTTATGGGCAGTAACTGCCAGGAAATGAGTTGCTTCATATTTTGCGCAAAACATTTATTGGCAAATCTTTATTTAAAGTCTTTTTCACTAGTTTTATTAAAGTTTAAAACCAGATCGACCTATAAAGCTTTAAGAATACAACGGATAAGGTCAACATAGAATAAGTGTCGAAGTTTTAGAGTTTGCTCGCGAATTTTACAGGCGAGAGAGCGCGTTTGTGTGCCTGTTTATTTGGTCACAGGTAAAAATGTCCCACTAGAAGGTCTCTGCTAAAAAAGCCTCCCGAAAAAAAAACGTAGGTTAAAACCTGTCTAATTAAAACGTTTATGGAAAACATGTTCGAGTTCTTTAAGTTTTTTTAACTATAATATTAGTTTAAGTTAATTTAGCGATGATAGGTGCCTGCGACTTGAGCACTCATTATTGCAATTCCCTAATACAAAATAATGCCAAAATTTGTGTGCGTTAGTTTGAATTAGTTCCGGGGCTTTTTTAACCTGGGAGCTTTTTTAGCAGGGGCGTCCTACGGCTTTTTTTACCTAAATTCATTTTTTGACCATTTTGCATGGTCTGTAACATAACATAACAACAAAGACTAAAAACATTCTAGCTTCCGTCAAAGACGGAAGTACCGAAGAAATTAAAGTTTAATTAAAATGCTCCTATAAACTGCAATGTTACACTTAGTGAGCTAACGCCTCTCAAAGAGACTCTTCCTATAAATTATTTAATATGCAACAAAGGATTTTGCTTTTCTTTTACGCTTAATTTTTCTTTGTTAAATTGCGGTATAAAATGCCAGATGTGGGCACGGACATATCAAGCCCAGTGCCTAAAAAATGAGGTACGTTTCCAGAATTTTTTAAAAGTAAAGGTTGCTCAAATTTAGATGCTTCAGTTTGATATTTACGTAAATATTCTGTGCCTAGATACATTAAGAATATTTTTATTACGAGCGGATACAAGTTTACAATTTTATTACAAGTTTCAATCAGTTTATAAGGTTCCATTTACCTACCTATTTTTGTATTATTATGAGTTTTTTATGTTCTAAACCTACCAAATGTATCAAAATAATAAACAAAAAGGTAGTTCACTTTACCTACTTGTTATACTTTATTATTTTTCAGGTCTTAAAATTTTGAAAATACTTAAAATATTCAACTTTACAATAGATTTAAAGGGCATGCCAGTAACCGGAGCTTAACTTAACTGCCAATGACTGGGTAATTTTTAATGCCAATAACTCGAAATTACTGCCAATAACTGGGAAATGTGGCATTAAAGAAAAAATATTAATTCAATTATAAAACAATATTTTTTTATTTATATTTTATTTTTGTATAATGCCATGTATGCCAATAACTGGGTGTTTTACCCTAATAAGTTTTCATTTACATAGATAGAATAAACTAAGTGTATATTGAAAAGCTAGAATCGATTTAACTTCATTCCAACTCAACTTTGTTTTTTAATCGATTTGGACTGAAAAAATCATTGAATTTGGGGTTTGATCGTGTCAAAGTAGAATTGCTTTTCTACCTTCTGCCAGCGAGATCGAGAAAAATCTGGAGCATTTGTTTATTCTAATTATGGGATCTACCTAAACGACTTTAGTTACTTTATCAGATATATTATACAGGATGTGAAAAAAGTCTGGAAACGGCTTACAATCTCCTTAATTTGTTAGCCGATCTAAACCAAATTTGGTACAACATTATAAGGGGATATTATGCACCCAATGATGGTATCGGCACTGTTGCCACATGTCTAGTTTTTCAAAAAATCTAATGAATTTGAATTTTTTACATGGAATACCCTGTATATTTTTTATTTTTACATTTTTCAGTAAATGTCTAATACTTTGGTGTTACATGTTGAGTGTATCATATCCCCTTACACTATTGTACCAAATCTGGTTTAGATTGGACAACAAATTAGGGGATTTTAAGCCGTTTCCAGACTTTTTACACATCCCGTATAAACGAAAAACGCGACACTTAAAATTTGCATCAAATTAAAAGGTCTGTAACTTTTTTCGTTTTTAACCGATTTAAATATTGATTAGATCAATATGTAGGTAAATTAGTTTTTTTCATACTCATTTGTCAGGGCGTAATGAGAGATAATTTTGCTTCGTATTATATTGTGGGGAGCAAAAGTGTATTTTGTAGGTTTATATTTGAATCACTTTGTAAAGTTGTTAGGTAGTGCAAAAATGATAAAATGTCACTTGACGTCAAGCCATATTTATTTTTAACTATTTCGTTTATTATTTATCTCGATAGCTCTTTTTCTTTGACAGATAAAAGCTTTTGAGTAAAACACAACAAATTAAAGAGTACTTAATATATTGCTGTTTTGCTTTGCATCTTTATGTAAACTGTGATCAGCACCGCTATGAAATTTTGTTTTTTGAAAATATCATACAAAGGACCGGTTACTGTTTGTTGTCAGTAGTTTTGGTACACAACATTTCTATAAGTCCAGAAACTGTGTCGGTAATTGTCCCTTTAATTGAAGATAGTAGAAGCCAAGACCCATTAACTCTATAAGGTTATCTCGATGAGCATATATCGGGCGAGGGGGACGCGCTGGTGAGGCGGAGGTTGTGACGTCGACTGGCGACCCGATCTGACAAGGCGGCCAGATTATTGCTTATTCAGCTTGACGTTTTCGTTGCGATAGTGGTCAATCGTGTTTTTCAGAGTATTTTTTTACTTTCTCAAGTGAAAGTTTCAAGACATTTTGGTCTTAATTAATTAACAATTAATATTAATAAGAAATTAATAAGAAAGGGAACCAAAATAACCGGAAAACTATTGAAAATAGTTACAAATAGGCACAACATACACCTAGATGCCGCAAGAGAGTACTTAAGGCAAAAGTTATTTATAAAAATAAAATATTTAAATGAACTGGCGAAGGAAAAAAAAGTTAAAAAAAGAAACCATTCTGAAGTGGACCTCCACGAAAAGCTGTATGCAAAAATGAAAAAAATTATTAACTGAATTTTTAATTTGTTACCGTTTAAGCATACATTGTGTGCTGATTTATTTCCTATTATTAAAAAAGATATTTGAATAGTTAAATAATTACGATACCGGATTGAAATAAATATCAAGCATTTACAATCATATTTTTGAGAAGCTAAAAATGAGCGGAAACCAAATATTAAAAAATATACAGGGTATCCCATTTTAAAAAACCCAACTTTAGTCTATACCTCAAAAACGATAGTAGCTAACCAAAAACTAACTACGCCACTGGATTTTACGCAAAAAACTCTATCGAAGTTAGTTTTCACCTTTTCGGTAAGTTGCCAGGCCATCGAGATACGAGGGGTACCTAAAAACGCAAAATTTTCAATTTCACCCTGTATCTCAAAAACGAAGAGGGCTAGGAAAAATTTGTTTGTGGCTTCTTTGGTTTCACAAAAAAGTAGCACAGTGTTGCGAAAACAGCATCTCTCTATCTTCAGTAATAAGGGAGATACCCCGCAAAACCATCGAAATTCGGATACCCTGTACGTCCCATATCCTCTAGAATTAAAAAGCATGAACGATGCATAAAAAGGAAAAATAATTTGCTGTACAGGACATTTCAACGAGGACCGAACAGGGGCTTATTTTTGACCGGTCCTGTATTTAAAAAAAAATCCAAATTAACCATTCGATGTATAATTTTCTCTATAATTCAAAAATTGTAGCAAACATATTTGAATCAAAAACCAAATACTTATGCCATGGATGAAATAGATTTTAATTTGGAAACCATATTTTTTATGTGGTTTTTTGAAAAGTCGCAAATTTAACGTTCATTTTTTGCAATAGCTGTTTTTATATTTTAATGCCTTATCCTTAATAATTTTAAAGCAACATTTACTTAATAGGTTTATCAAAGGTGATGAATGTACTATCACCTCTATATCCATTCAAAGCCAAAAGAAATTTGACGCATTTTAAATTTTCTCGCCATGCAGTACGTATTAGAAAAGAAATTACAGATTGTTACTTTATATTAAAGAGTCAAGAAAATGCAGGAGAAGCAAAGAGAAGATCTATTGAAAATAGACTTCTTTGTTGTTCCCCAATGGCTGATAAACTGCCCCTCGAAACACCGCGAAAAAAACACTTCCTTCCCGTCTTCAGAGCTTAACGTGCGGAGTGGAAGTCATATAAAGAAGGTCAAATGTAATAACACTAACGAATTTACGATCGCATGAAAGGTACTTACTGAAATTCCCAGTAATTGGTCCTTGTCCTTTGTATTTGAGGATTAGCACACTCATGTCAATGTCATAGTCACCTTCGAAATAGATATTGGGAACGTTCACTCTGAATACGTATCTGTTTTTCTTTACATTTGGTCTGAAAACAAATTAACTATAATATTCATATTAACACATTTTAATACAAAGGATTTTTAAAACGGAAAATAAATTAAAAAATGTCACTTTCCGTTCACAATTAGAAAACGAATATTTTATAGTTAAATAATGCTATGTAAATAAAACACTTTAAACTGTTTTGGACAATTTCTTACTTTTGTTTATTGTTTGTAATATTTCAAACTTTTTATCGAAACCATGGTTATTGTCTATGAAATGTTCGGAGTATGTTAAATCGGTTTTATTTTTAGCAAAAATTTTTTAATGCTCTGCTAATCTCTGTTCAATAGTTCTCCCAATCTGGCCTATATATACTTTTGGGCATGATCCACAGTTTAATTCATAAACCTCGGATTTATTATTTTTATTTTTTTTCTTTGTTATCTTTTATAAATTTACTTAGATTATTATTAGTTTTACATGCATTCTTTATACGCAGTATAGAAGCCATCTTTTCTGTAGGTTTACTGATCTAAGTAAGTATCTTATATTTATTTTTTTCTTTTGGTGGAACAGGGGAAAGTTTTTTTATTTAAAATATTATCAATTGTTAACTGCTATTTTTTTAATTAGGTGTAATTCTTTTTGAAAATTATCTTTGTTTAACCCATTAGATCCCATTTTTTGAATTTTTGTGATTTTTCTTATGGTTTATGTATTATTAGAAATCAAAAAACATATAAGAAGTAACAATTTATAAATATCTTTTCTAATTTTTGTAAAAATTGGGTGTACATACATATTCCAAATATGTTTTATTAAATGAAACAGTACAAAATCAAACAAAATTATTGTTGGTGAAAGTTAATAAAACAAGGGCGTTCAAGGCAAAGTAGTACACCGCATTTAAGGCATTTCCAACGAGCTTTTAAATAACACATATTACAACGCAGCTGTTTTTTTCTTTTTTCGGGAAAGCTTCATTATTTGTAATTATACTTCGGGGTACTGACCCTATTGAAGGCCTCATAAAAAAACTGGATTTAGTCAAATTCAAAAGGTAGTGTCGCGTAACATTCCCCTGAAATGATGATAACTCCATTGTTGGGTTTTGAGTTAAAAGCAATTATTTCCAGGAATTCTCCAGCGCAACATTTATCATATGGGTAAAGAGGGGCCACCACCATTTTTTCCTTGAATCGCAATCCTATAGTTATTTAACGCTTGATCTAATGAATCCACTCCGCCCATTGATTTTTTATAGCTGGAAAACAGAAGTGTTTGTGGTACATCAATTTTGGCTTTGGCAGCAACACTTCAACGTTTCACCTGAGATAAAGGTGCGACAGATTCATAATTGGTAGCCATAGTAACAATGCTGTTATCTTTCCACCTAACAAAACGTAACGAATTTGCTTTGTCATATTGGTATTCATAATAACCTCTTTCCTTCTTTTTCATGTCATTAATTGATAGTAATGGACCTTTCTTTGTTCTGTTGTCTCGAATCGTACCTGTAGCTCTAAATCCTTTTTTTCTCAACGTCTGCAAAAGACTATGTCTACTAAAGTAATTATCGAAGAACACTATATGATCTGACGGTATTTACGATTTCTAGTAATTTTAACACCATTGTTGATCCTAATAGCATTCCTTGGACTTTTTGGAATGTTGGAGTTGCCCCACATTATCCTGAATCACTGCACAGCATCCAGTCCTTGTAACCGAATCTTACCGGTTTTCCCCTAATAAACTGTTTTAAGGGGTGGTGGCCAAAATATTTGACCACAACCTCATCAAGTGAAAGGTTTTTATGGAAAACACCTCACTTTTGGAAATTATTGTTTAGTTTCTCCATTACTGGTCGAACCTTGAACATCTTATCCGATTTATCCAAATTTGTGTGGTCTGAAAAGTGCAGATACCTTTTTATCTCTTGAAATCTGTTTCTCGACATGCATTTAGCTCCAGCAAAGTCGATCTCTTGGTAAGAGGTGATAGCCAGTAAAAAGTAGAATGCCTACAATTTTTTTTATTCCGTTGACGTTTACTCCAAAATTATGGTTGTTTTGCTGCAAAGCAATTTGTTTGTATAACTATGTGATTTAGGAGAGATTCGTCAAAAAGTTCTTCAAAAATAACAACAGGGGTTTTATTTTTTATATTTATTCCAGCTTTTAAATTATTTAATCGATCAAGACAGCCTAAGCTGCCTGTTACCTGAATATCATACAAATCTGAAGTCCATGAGGGTTCGCCTTTTAATATTTTTGCTAATAAAGACAAAGGAATCTCATTTTCATCAACATCGTAGCCTGATTCTTGAAGCCTGGCTAAAGGAATATCATCCTCACTGTCATAATCCAGTTCCACTGGGCCTGGAATATCTGTGGGAAGTTTCTCAGTTTGCAAGTTGTCATCATCCAAATCTTCGTTGTCGGTCAAACAATCAACTTCTGGAGGGATTATAATAATGTCTACTTCTTTACTCGATGATGAAATAATATCCTCTGTTGCCTATTCAAGATTTCGAAAGCGTTTTCCGTAAAAATTCCGTGGTGGTATTGCACTTAGCCCATTTGACGCCATTGTAAACCAATTATCTAGAAAAAAACATATTTGTTACCATTTGAACCCCTATGAACCCACCGTACTCAAATGAGTACAGGGTGTCCGGATTTGGTTGCAAAAGCAGGGTATCTCGCTTAAGCAGCAATTTTTCCCTTTGGGTTAAGTTAAAGGATAACCGAGATACGAGGGGGGTTCCAAAATGCAAAATTTTCTATTTCGCCCTGTATCTCATAAACGAAGAAGGCTATGGAAATTTTGTTTACGACTTCATAAGTTTCACAAAAAATTAGCTCAGGTTCGTGAAAACCGCAAGGTTCTATCTTTAAAAATAAGCGAGATACCCTGCTTTTGCAACCAAATCCGGACACCCTGTACAGGTGTTTTTTTGGCTAAAATATGTGAACATCCTTTCTAAAACCTAAATCTAAAATATGTATTGCGTTTAGTACTTACCAACAAATCAAATTCACACTCTTTTGTCAAAAACTATTTAATATAACACTATTGAAAAACGTTTAACAAATGCGGCGAACAGGCATAGACGAGTTGGTATCACATAAACCGTCAGAAATATGAAAATGACCTGACCTGACCTGACATCTAGCGAACATCTTTAAATATAGAGGTTTCTAAAAAGTTATCAGAGATGTCTCCAGTAGTACATAACTGAATCTGTACTCAAATGAGTACAGTGGGAACTAATGGATTAAAGGTCTATTAATTAATCTGTGCATCATGCTATGAAATCCTGCTAGTTTGTGTGCTAATAGGTGCATTAATTTATTATTGATGGTTGTGTTCGTATATATAGGTTTGTGAAAAATTGAAGTGCAATGTCTATTTTAATTTTTTCTTCCAAATTATTCATAATATAAGAGTGGGCTTAAAGCGTTCCCCATAATGAACCCCTCTTTGGCTGAAAATAATTCATCATTAAACTGGAAGTAATTTTAGTTCATGCGTACTTTTAAGGCATCTATAATTTCTGTTTGTATGATAGGATTGATTTGTTTAATTATTTGGCAATTTAATATATTTAATTTTATTAATTAAATCAACCGAATGTTTAACACAATAGGTCGATAGAAAATTGATATTTTGTATAACAACATCTATCATTTTTTAGGAAGTTTAAAGGTAGGAGTAGTTACAAATGAGCCTACCCTTCTTATAAGTAAATTTCCCTTGTGGAGTTTAATAAAAGAATAAAGTTTGGGTGGGAGTGGATTCATGACTTTGAGAAAAACTTTATCTTCTTCTGAGAACATACTCTGAAATGTGTCAGTTAGGTTGTTTGTAAGTTTGTCATATTTTGTTGGGTCTAAAAAATCTAGAGTTTTTTGGGAATATTCTTCTTTTTCTATTGCGATTATAGTTTTTTCTATGGTTTTTTGCTGTATACTTTTAACGACCGCGTTTTCATGTATATTTACTTTTGTGATATTTATATTTATATAAAAATATCTTTTATTTCTTTAGTCAATAAATATTTTGTTTCGATTTTGATTTTCGCTGTTTCTAAGGCTAGCTCTTTTTCTACACCGAAATATTCTAATATTTTATTGTTAATTGCCGTATTTAAATTGTAATTAAAACCTTTCCAGGACGTCTTTTTCTTTTGTGTTAAATTCTACGTTACATACATTTACGAACCTAGCAGGGGCGTGCGGTGAAATTTTAAGAAAGTGAAGCAATTCTTAGAAACTTACCTATTTGTAATGTAATTCGACTCTTCGATCATTTTTTGCAAATTCGTTAATGACGTCATCATAAAAACGTCGATGATCCGACAAATTTTGGAGAAGTTTATTGTGGATAACAGCGATGTATGCGAAAGTCTCTCCTGTCCCGTTGAATTTCTGACGAAATTTTTTTTACGTTAAGTTTTGAAAAATTGCTTCTACTGATGAAGTTGTGGCCGGTATTGTCAATACTAATTCACACAATTTCGACACTTCGGTGTAGGCATCTGCCAGCTCCTTGTCTTTTAAAAATTGCATTAGTTTCTTAGCGTTATTTTTTTGCGCTAATGTCATCAGTTTCGTAAATCACTTTTAGTTCAGGTCGCAGTAACACTCGGTCGAAGAACTGGCCATAATGAAGAACAAGAGATTTAAACGCATCTTCTGGAAAAGGTTTTCCTTTAAATGCATCAAAATTGCAGAGCTGCAGGAATTTAAAATCATTTAAACCGTTAAATCTTTAGTTTATTTGTTGCTGAATTTGATCGATTATTTCATTAAAGAGGCGTCTGTATGATATTTGAACATCTCCCACCTTGTCTGTTCGAAGACGCTTGGCTTGTGGCTCTACATTTAACGTCATCGTTTTCTCCCAAAATAGGTCAAAGTCATCTCTTTTTTGGCTTAACATGGACTTAAAATCATCCACTTTTTTTAGGTAAAAAGCAATATCATTTGTTTTAGTTTGTTATATTTTAAAAACATTTTCCGAGAATGGAAATATTTCTGAAAATATGTTCAAGAAAACTAAAAATAAAAGCTCGTTTCAAACAGTCCAAAAACCCCCTCGAACTATTTATTGCTTCTGAGTCCCACGTTTCATTATTTTCTATTATATTCTCAAATAGTTCAATCAGTGATTCACGATTTTCACATACTGTTAGCACAAGTCTTCCATTATAGTTCCACCTAGTAGGAGCTACTTTGGGCAATCATTTGTGGACAATGGAGTCCAAAGCTTATGTACGTTTTGTTGACTTGGAAAAATGCTTTACACTCTTTAATGTGATTGATGGACTGGGATAAAACTAAATTTAATTTATGAGCAAAACAATGGGCAAACACAGCACTTGGGAAAGTTTCTCAAACTTTAGCTTGCAGATCCCCTAATTGTCGTGCCATTGCTGCAACTCCATCATAGCTTGATCTCCATTACTTTCTTTAGTAACATACGTTATGCATCTGCTGTACGATTTTCGGACACATTCTTTTAAAACCTAAAAATCGCTTTTGAGTACTTCCGTCTGTTTTAAAGTAGCGTATTACTATATATAATTGCCTAAAATTAGTGATATCAATTGTTTCGTTCAGAACAATAGCAATGAACCGCGCCACGCCAATCTCCTGCTTAATGGTTGCAACAGCGGAAATTAAATAATTCTGGATTCGATTCGACGTTCCGCGAAAAACGCTAGACTGCTCTAAATGATTTAAGCAATTATCATATTTGGCCATTAAAGTAAGTAAATCTTGAAAATTCCCTCTATTTGAAGAAACCCTTGTTTCGTCATGACCTCTAAAACCCAGTTCGTGCTGTCCGAGAAAACAAACAACATCCATAATATTTGCCTATTTTTATCGACTAGTTCATTGTATTGGCGGTGACTAATTTCCAACTGTTTATTAAGGGTGTGTTCAATTCTGGTTTTGCGGAAGACTTTTTCTTTTATGACGGCCTGCAAATGCTCTTTGGACATAATGTGTCTTTTTACAGCTTTATGAAAATTGTTTAAATCGGAAAAACCAGTTTTATTCCAGAGACCTTTTTCATTTTCAAAAAGTGGCCAGCAAAATAATTTACTTATATTTTCACACCCTGTGAGACATTTAAATTGTTCATATTATTTTGCCGAATAAAAATACAGTTTTTTAATTTTGTGGTAAAATTTTTCATAGGCGATTTTGCCATTCCTTTGGAAATTATTTGAAGCTTATCAGCAAAGTTTAATGCTAAGAATCCCTTTATTATTAAGACACACACCACACATTCACATACACTCTTCTTACAGCCGAAGTTGACGGTATTTGCATATCCACGTCCGTATTATTGTCTTCCATATCGCACCATGCACGACGCGACGTACGTATCACACAACACACGGATAGCCGTTTAAACAAAGAACCTACTGGAGCGATAGCTTCCGCCACCACTTAAAGCACGCGACTGAAATGCGAAAATTGCAAACAGCCGGTGGAAAGTTCAATAACCTCTGGCTCGAATCACAGGAAATCAAGCATACAGGACTTGGCTGCAGAGAAGCTAGCGGCCCGCATAGGTTCTATTCGGTATTCTATTGTGGCTGGGTCGGAGTCAATGCCGCATTTATTATAGGCTTGATAATTAAGATAACATTTTAGCATTTTTAATATAAACTAAATTAACGGTTTCCTATTTCAAAAATTACATTTTAGAAGATGTTTTGTAATTTTTTTTGGGGAAGCACTGCTTCCCTTGCTTCCACGGACTGCACGCCCCTGGAACCTAGCATAAAAAAATATGACCCGAATAGAGCTTATTTTAATCAATATCACTTTCAGGTTTCTTGGAAATTAATTTAACAATTTTGTTTTGTTGCTTAAGATATTTACTGTGGGTTATTTCGAATCACATTTTAATCTATATAACTTAAATAATAATTCTGAATGTACTACCTTAGATAATAGTTAGCAATATCCCTCTTGTTGTATCTATCTCCGATAGTCCATTTTCTCATGCCGCTAGTTATTCCTTTCTGTGCTGCTCTGCTTCTGTTTTTAGTCTTTAACTTGACAAATTGAACAACTTATTTATAACAACCAATTGAAACAAAATATTTATTGGCTAAATAAATAAAAGATATAAATATAGATATCACAAAAGCAAATATATATGAAAACGCGGTCATTAAAAGTATACAACAAAAAACCACAGAGAATAATCTGTTAAAGGAAAAACTATAATCGCAATAGATAAAGAAGAATAATCCAAAAAACTCTAGATTTTTTAGATCCAACAAAATAAGACAAACCTACAAACAACCCAAGTGACAAATTTCAGAAACAAGTTTTAGGAATAATCGAAAATTGTAACAATATTTTCTCAGAAAAAGATAGGTGTTTTCTTAAAGTCGTGAATCCACAGCCTCCCAAACTTTATTCTTTTATTAAACTCCATAAATAAAATTTAGCTATAAGACCGGTAGTATCATTTGTGACTGCTCCTACTTTTAAACTTTCTAAAAAATGATAGGTTTTGTTATAGAAAATACCAATTTTCTATCGACCTATTCTGTTAAAAATTCGATTGATTTAATTAATAAAATTAAAATTATTAAATTGCCAAATAATTCAATTTTTATATCGTTTGATGTAAAAAACTTTTTCTCAAGCATACCACCGTTAGAGACAGCTGAAATTATAAAAAATAATCCTATTAGAAACAAAACCAATCCTATCATACAAATAGAAATTATAGATGCCTTGAAAGTATGCATGAGCCAAAATTACTTCCAGTTTAATCAGTTAGAGTTATTTTCAGCCAAGGAAGGGTTTATTATGGAGAACCCTTTAAGTCCACTCTTGGCTGAAATATTTATGAATAATTTGGAAGAAAAAATTAAAATAAACCTTTTGTTTCAGAAATGTCTCTATTGGTATAGATACGTCGACGATATATTGGTCTGTTTTACTGGCTCGATGAGACAAATTAACATATTTTTAAAAGATTTAAATACCATACACAAAAATATACAATTTACTGCCGACATAGAAACTCTATAAACTGTAGCAAATAAAGACGAATTTTCAATTTTTCACAAACATACAGACACAATCATCAATAATAAGTCAATGCACCCATTAGCACACAAACCAGCATGATACACAAATTAATTAATATACTTTTAAACAAAGATAATTTTCAAAAAGAACTAAACATAATTAAACAAATAGCAGTTAACAATGGATATGATGCCAAAATAGTTGACAATATTTTAAATAAAAAACTATTAAAGGAACTTTTTCAGAAATTTACCCTGTACCACCAAAAGAAAAAAATAAATATAAGATACTTACTTATATCGGTAAACCTACAGAAAAGGTAGCTTCTATACTGCGCAAAAAGAACATTAAAATTGCATTTAAAGCAAATAATAATCTAAGTAAATTTATAAGAAAAAAACAAATAAAATAATAAAATAAACTGCGGATCGTGCCCAAAAGCGTACATAGGCCAGACTGGGAGAAATTTTACACAGAGATTAGCAGAGCTTAAAAGAAGTTTTATTAAAAATTAAAACAGATTCAACATACGCCAAATGTTTGTTAGATAATAACTATGCTTTCGATGAAAAGTTTGAAATATTACAAATATAATTAAAATATTGTCATTTTTAGAGTCTATGGAAATTAATAAACCTAAAAACACCCAGTATCTCTTAAAAGACTATTTAGATGTGAATAATTCACCTCTTTTAAACCTATTTTGTTAGTTAGAAATGTCCGTCCAGATATTGTTTAGGACTCTCGTAGGCCATAAAATTCTTTACACAAATATGTTTTTACAAAAATCAAGCCTATTTAGCAAATTTTAAGTTTAAATACCGTTTCTCTGACGAAGCTACAGTATTAGCGAAACATATGTCACAAGTTATGAATAAAAGTGACAATCTAAAATTGTTTTATTTACATTGTTGATAATGGATTTTCATCAAGTAACAATCAAGTCAATCAAGTTTTTAAAAAATGCTACTTTATTGCCCGAATAAATTTTAAAGTTTGAAGACGATTTATTGCACCTTTAGGCAGAACTAGTTTTTGCATGAGAACAATAAAAATGAAATGTCAAGGATTCACAAATTATACTTTGAAATAACGTTATCTAATACCAAACATTAAAAGAACAAATGAACGATTGCTTAAATATGCCAAATAAATGCTGGCTGGCTTTCTAGAAGGTCGTCAAGTGTTCAGTGTTTATCTGGATATCTATCAGCAAATATCTGGCATATTCTTGTTAAATTCCCCATAGATAATAAACAAATTCAAATAATCCTCGTGTGTGTAATTTAATCGCCCCGGCATGACTATTAGTTTAATAATTATTATAATTACTATAATAAATAAATAATATTTTAGTAGGTAATTGTCAAACGACAACAAATATTACCTTTCTATAGTAACCAATTGGTTTTATTCTCGCCAGGCCTCCCCGTCATGGCCAACTAACAAGAAAACTTAGAAGCCATCTAGTTTTATTAGAATAAAAAATGTTAAATCGTCAATAACTCAAAAACTACAAATTTTTGGAATAGACAACTTTATACAAAGTCATACTTATTTTAAGTGTTAAATAAGATAAAATTTTAAAAATTGTGAGTTTCCGTTTGAAAAAAGTAACTTTTAATGTCAGTTTTGAATCACCCTATATTTATTTATTATAAAAATATCAGCCCAGGCCACTAGAGTGTACCCTTTTGGACAAGGAAGCCAACCGCAAATAAATAATAGAGACTTCGATAAGCAGATATTTATAGTTATGTCTAGACCTGCAAACGTCATTTTTTACATAAAATTCAAAATATCTCAAAAACAGTTGAACTTAGGTATAGGATATTATACATGAAATATACCTCGAATTTTTCGAGGAATCCAAAAATTCGATTATATACAGGGTGGTCCATTTAACCGAAAGTGCCGCCATCTTGAAAATATTTTGCGCGAATTGCCCTCATCGACTTTAGTTAGCTACTGTCTGAGAAATCGATCGCCGCAGTTTGTCGTGGGACACCATATATATATATATATATATATATATATATATATATATATATATATATATATATATCAGAAAACCAAAGATCTGTGAAGCCTCTGTTGCTGAAATATTTCTATTAGCTTATTTTTCTATACCTCTTTGGCAATTTGTCTTTACTTTAACATGTTTTCATATCTTTAAAAGTGTTAATGATTATCTTCGACAAGGTTTACAAAACGGTGCTCAATTGGAATATAAAGTGAAATTCTACTAAACATAAAGATAACCTGTTATCAGCTCTATATTTAGGACAAGGCGGATTATCGTGTTGCAAAACTTGAACTTTTTTAAATCTTTTGAAATAAATATTTTTCCATGGACATCCAAGTATATCTCCAATGAAGAATATTTGGAAGATAATGTGGCTGTCAGTTCCCCCCGTAGTCAAAAATGTCGGAGATCCTTCAAGAAGAAGCAGCGGCTCTTGGAATCCTCTTCCTCATTAGGAAATTAATTATGTTATTCCATCCACAAAAAAATAATAATTTAAAGACATCTATCTACATAGCTGCAGCAAGCATTTCTAAAAGAACCAATGTTGTTTTCTAGAAGGCTGAGATTTTTAGCATCTTTGGGAAGGATCGACCAGTAGAATTTCCCCAATATCTTCAGTGTTAAACACAATCACTTTTCCGATATCCTTTGTCGGAAATGCTCTCGGTCTATCCAATTTACAAAGGATAAAATAAGCTCTTAAGAAACTGAAATTTGAAAGAACCAATATATGACCAGCACTTTTTACATAACTCTTACCTAGAATGGAAAAAACTGCGTTCTTCTTTCGCGTTGTTCTATAAATAACTATTATTTTTCTGACCTTTTAAAAAAAGTTTAATATTGGGGAATATTCCGTATTGTTGTTTTTATGAAACCATAAAATAAAAACTTATTATATTTTACTCATTTACGATTATATGATGATTACTGTTTTAGTAAATACTGAATTTTAATTGCCTCATTTGCAAGAAACAACTAACAATCGGATAGGAAGAAAATATTTTTAGCAGTATTGGAAGATTTTTATGTATAACAACAACACATTCTTACATTTTTTTGGTTAACATTTGAATAAACATTTAAGTAACATTTTTTTGTCATTGGATTCGCAAATTAGTTTTATATAAATTTAATAATGGAAGGTTTCTCCTTTGTTTACACTTACCAACTTATTATTTATTTATTTATTTATTTACGACAACGCCATTCACAAATTGATTTAAAATAATCCTAAGCCTAACTATAAAACATTACATACATACAGATTTAAAAAAAATATTTTATGTTTAAACATATTATATAAATTTGTATTTTCATAATTTATTCACATTAATCTCCCTTTTTATTTGATTTTTGAAGGAGTTAAAAGCTACAGTGAAAAAATCTAAATTGTTACTATTAGAATAAGTATTTCCAATATTGCAGAACCTAGTAGTTGAACATGAAGTACCATAGTTAATACGATGCAAAGGTACATGAAAGGGGGTTTTAATACGCGTCTGCCTTGGTAAAACTGAAAATGATATTTTATCTAACAGTTCTGGGCAATTTATATTGGAATTTATTATTTTATACAATAAACAAAGAGCTTGAATTTTTCTTCTATTTTTTAACGAATTTAAGTTTACCAGCAACTGGATGTCATTATAATTAATATCTTCGACTTTAATTTTCATTTTGTATCCTATCAATGTCAGAAAATTTTTTTGTACTCTTTCCAACTGCCCGATATGAACTGTGTAATAAGGAGACTAGACAGGAGAAGCATATTCTAAAATTGATCTTACGTAAGCACAATATAATACCTTGAAGCACCAAAATTACTCAAAGTGCGGTGAATAAATCCAAGAATTTTCATTGCTTTATTTACCAAGATGCAAAGGTGATTTCTCTGTCAAAATAAACACCTAGGTCGCTAATAACATCTATCTTTCCTACATTAATGTCATTAATTCTAGAATTAAGGAACTCAGTTTTCCTTATTCGGTAAAATTGCATTAATTTACAATTAGTTGCATTAAAGGACAAACAATTCACAGTACACCAAAGTAACAACGGATTTATATCTTCTTCAATAAAAAACATTCATACACAGAACTTACTTTTATAAATATTTTTAAATCATCAGCAAATAAAAGTAAAATACAATGAGCACAGTCAACTAGGTCATTCATATAGACATTAAACAGCAATGGCGCCAAATATGTCCCCTGAGGAACCCCCAACAAAACTTCTATTTCTTTTGAGAGATGATTCTTTAACTTAACTAACTGTTTACGCCCCGTTAAATAATCTCTAAATCATTTTAAAAGATTATAAAAATGCCTATTTTATTTAGTTTCTTTACAGGCATGTCATGACTAACTCTGTGAAATGCCTTAGAGATATCCATGTAAATGGTATCAACCTGACATTTCATCTCCAATGCACTTTTCAGAAAGTCTTTATATATCAACAAGTTTGTAATTGTTGATCTGCCATTGACAAAACCGTGTTGCTTAGATGATATAATTATTACAAATAGTTTAGCTATCAATAAAATTTTACTAACCCCTTTATAATTTTCCACAAGAGTTTTATCACCGGTATTAAAAATGGGGGTAACAAAAGATATTTTCCACTTATTTGGAAAAATACCTTGGGACAAGGACATATAGAGAACTTTACATAATATTGGAGATAAAACACATCTACAATGTTCTAAGAATATAACAGGTATATTATCGGGTCCCTCCGAGAGATGAACATTAAGGCCTTCCATTGCTGTAAACACATCGAAAACAGTGATCTCACAAGATGAGATATCTATAGTTGGATCTGAGCTGCTACGCAATACATCATGACAGGAGTCACTACTTGAATGCAGCAGATGATATAAACTTTATCAGTTAGCATCATCAGCAGATGATATAAACTTTATCAGTTTATATCATCTGCTGATGATGCTAACTTGGTTAGCGAAACGCGCGTCCAGAACGTAACAAGCCATGGTGTAGTGTGGTTAGAACTCTCGTATTTTGATCTATCGTCCACCACAGGTTCCAGTGTTAGGAATCAAGCCCATAATAAAGGCGGCCTTGACTCCAAGCGAGCCACAATAGAATATCGAATAGAAACTATGCGGGCCGCTAGCTTCTCTGCAGCCAAGTCCTGTATGCTTGATTTCCTGTGAATTGAGCCAGAGGTTATTGAACTTTCCACCGGCTGTTTGCAATTTTTGCATTTCAGTCGCGTGCTTTAAGTGGAGGGGCGGAAGTTATCGTTGGAGTGGGTTCTTTGTTTTAACGGCTATCCGTGTGTTGTGTGGTACGTACGTCTCGTCGTGCATGGTGCGATATGGAAGACAATAATACGGACATGGATATGCAAATACCGTCAACTTCGGCTGTCGGTAATAACGTTGAAAATGTTGGAGAATTTAGTAAGAAGAGTGTGTGTGAATGTGTGGTGTGTGTCTTAATAATAAAGGGATTTTCAACATTTAACTTCGCTGATAAGCTTCAAATAATTTCCAAAGGAAGGGCAAAACAGCCTATGAAAAATTTAACTACAAAAATGGAAAACTGTATTAGACATTTTTATCCGGAAAAACAATACGCACAATTTAAATGGCAAACAGAATGTGAAAATATAAGTAAATTATTTTGTTGGCCATGTTTACTTTTTGAAAATGAAAAAGGTCTCTGGAATAAAACTGGTTTTTTCGATTTAAACAATTTCCGTAAAGCTGTAAAAAGACACATTACGTCCAAAGCGCATTTGCAGCCAATTATCTATAGTAGTACGCTACGTTAAAACAGACGGAAGTATTCAAGAGTGATGTTTAGGTTTTAAGAATGTGTTCGAAAATCGTACAGCAGATGCATTATGTACCGTAGTTTATAACGTTACTAAAGAAATTAATGGAGAGAAAAAATTAGTTGCTCAAAGCTATGATGGAGCTGCAGTAATGGCAGAACAATTAGGGGGTCTGCAAGCTAAAGTTCGAGAAACTTTCTCAAGTACTGTGTTTGTCCATTGTTTTGCTCATAAATTAAATTTAGTTTTATCGCAGTCCATCAATCACATTAAAGAGTGTAAAGTATTTTTCGTTACTTTAAGTGGCATGGCTGTTTTTTTTTCCAAGTTAACAAAACGTACACAAACTTTGGACTCCATTGTCCACAAACGACTGCCCAAGGTAGCTCCTATTAAATAGAACTATAATGGAAGACTTGTGTTAACAGTATCTGAAAATCGTGAATTACCGATTGAACTATTTGAGAATATAATAGAAAATAATGAAACGTGGGACTCAGAAGCAGTGAATAGTTCAAGGGGGTTTTTGGACTGTTTGAAACGAGATTTTGATTTTAATTATTTGTTAAAAATATTTTCAGAAATATTTCCATTCTCGGACAGTGTTTTTAATATATTACAAACTAAAACAAATGATATTGCTTTTTGTCTAAAAAAAGTGGATGATTTTAAGTCCATGTTAAGCCAAAAAAGAGATCACTTTGACCTATTTTGGGAGAAAACATTGACATTAAATGTAGAACCACAAGCCAAGCGTCTTCGAACAGACAAGGTGGGAGATGTTCAATCATCATACAGACGCTTCTTTTATGAAATAAACGATCAAATTCAGCAACAAATAAACTATAGATTTAACGGTCTAAATGATTTTAAATTCCTCGAGCTCTGCAATTTTGATGCATTTAAAGGAAAAACTTTTCCAGAAGGTGCATTTAAATCTCTTCTTCATTATGGCCAATTCTTCGACCGAGTGCTACTGCGATCTAAACTAAAAGTGATTTTCGAAACTGATGACATTAGTGCAAAAAATAACGCTAAAGAACCAATGCAATTTGTAAAAGATGCCTACACCGAAGTGTCGAAATTGTGTGAATTAGTATTGACAATACCTGCCACAAGTTCATCAGTAGAACGCAATTTTTCAACACTTAAACGTATAAAAAATTTCGTGAGAAATTCATCGGGGCAGGAGAGACTTTCGCATACATCGCTGTTGTCCATTGAAAATAAACTTCTCCAAAATATGTCGGAGTATCAACGTTTTTATGATGACGTTATTGACGAATTTGCAAAAAATGATCAAAGAGTCGAATTACATTACAAATAGGTAAGTTTCTAAAAATTGCTTCCCTTTCTTAAAATTTCACCGCACCTGCCTGCAAGATAATAATAGAGGTCCGCATAGTTTGCTGTACCAAAGTCAAAATACTCGATATCATAAGATAAACAATCGACAACAGATAAAATTGCTAGATCAAATGCTATGGGCGGATGTCAATTGGCAAAATTGGCAAAATGGCTGAAAATGCTGGCTCAACTAATGTTTCTCCAGTATTATTGAAAATTAAATCTAAAGAGTTAGACATAACGTTTGGTATTTTGTTTACTTAATGTAAATTAAGTTATGCTATAAAATCTGATAATGTTCTTTCTTGTTCATATAAATTCCCTCCAGCTCTAGCATCATATTTATCATTCACCCACAAAACACCTGATTGATTAAAATCTCCAGTTAAAATAATATTATCAACTGGATTCCGCTTTAGTACATCCTCAACAGCCAAGCAGTACTTCTCAATAACCTCCAGTGATAAAGTAGGTGGTAAATATATAATTTCAAACAAATGTTTGATTCTCGCAGTATTTACAATTACAAACAAACTTTCCAAATCATCAACCTCACTCAGCAATAATTTAAATGATAAACTGGATTTAGCTGCAAATAAAACACCAACATGACATGACTATATGATACCTAACTGAGTTTGATTTCTATAGGACTAAGGTTACTCTCAATTCCACAATGTCCTGTCACCCTAAGGTAAAAATATATTTTTGACTTTTACCTTATCCTCTTACTCAATATATTAGGTATTTCGTGCCAACTGCTTAATAATATCCATCCTGTCACCACATTTCTGAACCAATGCTGATCCCAACATGGGTGAGTCTAGCGCCTTAAGCGCTGCTTGACTATTTGAGCAAATGACAATCTCCTTCTTTATTGCTTCTGTGACTTCCCTCATCGTTGTTGCCAAACACATCAAATAAGGTTTCCAAAGAGCGTGAAAATTTAAAAAACTTAAAATAGTAAAAAACAGGATAACATTTTACAGCTCTCAACGAAGAAGTGCATATCACCTGTGTCTAAAAGTCAATAATCTAACCCTGATGTAAAAACATTTCCAATAGCTTAGAACGTTTCAATAAATTCGACTGCTAAGTATTTTCTTCATACCTATTTATGTCAAAACTCTAAAATGGTCGAATATTAAAGAAATTAGGAAGTTAGCTGGAAAGTTTTTGGGGTACATATTATAATTTTCCAAAGTAAAGACTGTATGTGTGCACAAAAATAAGTTATACGAAACAAGAAATATAACATAACGAGAATGGAACTACTTTTAAATTAAAAAGTTTTAGGGCTCGTATTTTCAGCTCCGTATAATTTTATTCGGTGGATATTTTCCATGGTTACAATTGCCCCAACAATCATTTCCACGGTAAGTATTCGAAGGATAAAGTTATTTGAGGATGAAAATACTGGCTCTTAGGATAATTGGCGCTATTATAGGGCCACTTTTGTAAAATGACATTGACATTTGTTGGTAACTTCTTTGGCTAAGTTCCAAATCAACATATAAATCTAGTGCTTCCTTATCTGAAAGTAGTATATCTGTCGCTACAATACTAAATTTTCACCCCCCCTAATCTCTTTAATCGTAGTCCATTTGCACCGTTATTGGCTAATAACATAACGGCATGACCTGTAAAGCCTTCATTGTTTTCTGACTTCAAAAAAGTAGCCTATTTTCTTTCGGAAAACTGGCTATTAAATTGTGCCCTAATAACAGATTTCTTGCCTTCCCTCCCCTAACCTGAATTAAAGATCTATCGATTCTATGTCTTTTCGATGCTTTATAAAGTCTCGAACAATTTTCACTCACATTGGACCAGTAATCAAAAATACTCTACATATATGTGTTTTGGAATCTGGAATCTCAATTGAAAATTTTTCTTCAACATAGTGTTATGTCTAACATTTTCATTTTCACTAATTCGTTAGTTCGGCACTACTAGTGTTACCTAAAACAGTAAGAAAAAAATGTCAAAAAGGTTTTTTTTTTATATCGGATTTCTAATGTTACGAAAATCTTACCTCAATCAGCAAAAGTTCATATGGAGTCTTCGTTAAGAAAATCTTCTATATTCTCCCTCGAAAATCTGTTGGATTTCTTAGGCCTAGAACCCACATTTTGTCTTTCCAGGTATGCCAGGATTTCCCCATATATTGAAATATCGGATGTTCCTTCAATGTCTAGCATTGTTGTTAACATACTATACGTCGCTCAGAAGGCAGAATTTCTTTGCTTTGCTCTCCAAAATACGTCATTATGTCATTTTTCGAGCTTACATTCTTTATCATTATCGCTACTCACCACTTTCCATAGGCCGCAATAGCCTTTCGATACCGTAGCTTTTCGGACAACAAGCTTTGTGCTGTACAGTCCATCGATTCTTCATATGACCTCATTTTTTTGCGATCTTTACACTTTTTTTTATCTCTAACGTAATAAAATCTTATTTAAACTTACATATTTGTGGAATGTTGTTTACGCCATAGTAATGTTAAAAACACTGATTATTGTTTTGACCAAAAAAAAAGGTTCACGAAAATTACTATCCGATTAATTTCATCAGCAACTGATGATAAACCTATCTTTGTTTATTCGACCGCATTAAAAAGAAACAAAAAATGATGAAATCAGTACTTAGAAAATCCCTAAAATGTCAATGACAAGTCCTGCTTCGTGGTGTGTCAAACATTTTATTTAGTCAAAACTGATAAAAAAATAAAATTAATTTATATATATTTAAATAGTCACAACTACGATGCCGATGTTTATAAATAAAATAGTATACAGACTTAGGCAAAAAAATAACTAATCTCTCTACAGTAATGTTCAACTTTCCACCTCGCTATGTAATATATTGTTCCTTCATATGTTGGTTTTAAGAATATTAAAAACTTACTTTAAATCTATAATTTCAAAACTTGATGGTCCCCAGACTTTAGCGTTAGTAATATTGGCATTGATTTTGGCTTGGTCCGGCCCACTCCTCAGTTTGATTTCGTCCAATAACAATGGTTCGATTGGTGGTACAGTCAATTCAGGAATGCCGTCCTTCAATCTTGATCTTAATGATTCTACGGAGTTTATTATGCATTTTGCGATTTCTGGATCGTTTCGATTACATAATTTTATATATGGAGCTAGAAATAAAGAACAAAAATAATTCATATACATTAAAGAAAAATTAATTCCGCTTTTGGGAAAGAAATTCGATTCGAATTTCGATTACACGAGCCATCTTCAGAGATTTTTACTCAACGGGATTAATGGCTAAATATGATGATTGCTTAAAAATCATTTCAGCTAGCGTTTTTCGCGAAACGTCTATTTTATTTTTATTCTAAAAAGAATTAAGCAGGAGATTGGCGAGGCGCGGTTCATTGCTATGGTTCTGGACGAAACAACTGATATCACTAATTTTAGCCAATTATCTATAGTAATACACTACGTTAAAACAGACTGAAGTATTCAAGAGCCATTTTTAGGTTTTAAGAATGTGTCCGAAAATCGTACATCAGATGCATTATATACCGTAGTTTATAACGTTACTAAAGAAATTAATGGAGAGAACAAATTAGTTGCACAAAGCTATAATGGAGCTGCAGTGATGGCAGGACAATTAGGGGATCTGTAAGCTAAAGTTCGAGAAACTTTCCCAACTGCTGTGTTTGTCCATTGTTTTGCACATAAATTAAATTTAGTTTTATCCCAGTCCATCAATCACATTAAAGAGTGTAAAGTATTTTTCGTTACTTTAAGTGGCATGGCTGCTTTTTTTTCCAAGTCAACAAAACGTGCACAAGCTTTGGACTAGATCGTCCACAAACGATTGCCCAAAGTAGCTCCTACTAGGTGGAACTATAATGGAAGACTTGTGTTAACAGTATCTGAAAATCGTGAGTCACTGATTGAACTATTTGAGAATATAACAGAAAATAATGAAACGTGGGACTCAGAAGCAATAAATAGTTGGAGGGGATTTTTGGACTGTTTTAATTTTAATTATTGATTGATTAAATTATTGAACATATTTTCAGAAATATTTCCATTCTCGGGCAATGTTTTTAATATATTACAAACTAAAACAAATGACATTGCTTTTTGCCCAAAAAAAGTGGATGATTTTAAGCCCATGTTAAGCCAAAAAAGAGATGACTTTGACCTACGTTAGAAAAAAACGATGGCGTTAAATGTAGAGCCATAAGCCAATCGTCTTCGAACAGACAAGTTGGGAGATGTTCAATGTGTCAAACTTTATACAGACGCTTTTTTTATGAAATAATCGATCAAATTCACCAACAAATAAACTATTAACGATTTAAATGATTTTAAATTCATCGAGCTCTGCAATTTTGATGCATTTAAAGGAAAATCTTTTCCAGAAGATGCGTTTAAATCTCTTCTTCTTCATTAAGGTCAGTTCTTCGACCGAGTGTTACTAAAAGTGATGTATGAAACTGATGACATTAGCGCAAAAAAATAACGTTAAGGAACTAATGCAATTTTTAAAAGACAAGGAGCTAGAAGATGTCTACACCGAAGTGTCGAAATTGTGTGAATTAGTATTGACAATACTTGCCACAAGTTCATCAGTAGTACGCAATTTTTCAACACTTAAACGTATAAAAAAGTTCGTGAGAAATTCAACGGGGCAAGAGAGACTTTCACATATATCGCTGTTGTCCATTGAAAATAAACTTCTCCAAAATATGTCGGAGCATCGACGTTTTTATGATGACGTCATTGACGAATTTGCAAAAAATGATCGAAGAATCGAATTCTATTACAAATAGGTATGTTTCTAAAAATTGCTTACCTTTCCCTGTAATAGGGATTTTGGGAACATTGAGAAGGAAATAAGAAGCAGCACTATATACACCATTGATCACTATAAGTTAATGATTGAAAGGTGTCGCCGTAAAAATTAGTTTTACGTTGAACAACTTCCGCAGGACATGGTTTTGAATTTTTCTAATCTTCAAAAGAAGATTACTAAAATGCAGATGATTGGCGCTAAGTTTAAAGATAGGAAGGTCTTTGAATTTACGGAGAACTTCAAGCAAGGTTTCTACATTAATTTTGCTTATAATTTAGATGTAAAAACGGCAGTCAAGCTACCAAAAGGGAAGGGACAAAATTATGATGCTAATCATTTTAATTTGGCCAGTACCAGCTCCTAAATTAAAGGACATTCAGGACTGATTGTCATATGTTCCTCTACCTTGGAGTCGATACTTTATTAAAATCATAACCTGTCAAGAAGCAGTAACGGATGAAAACACACAAAATGAAGATGCTGTGGATGATGACCAAATCGATTACAACAGCTGAACTTAAGTAATTATTTGTTTATTCACTTTAGTTTTTTTGTCCTAATTTAATATTAAATTTTCACTGCTTTTGTGTATTGTTTTAAATATCCAACTAGTATTTGTAATAATAAAACCTTTAATTAATTTTTTTAATCGTTCAGATTCAATAAAGGTGTTTAAAAATTTTAATACCGGTGTAAATTTTGTCAAGATATTGACCAATTTGAATTGACAGGTAGTGTCAGAAACGATTTGTAAGTTATGTCAAATTAGACCTTGAAATGTTAGTTTTAACCGGTTTTAAATTTAAACCTTTTTAATGAATCTGAGGCTAAGAGATTTCTTTAATTATACCTGATTTTTAGTCTGGAGAACAGCAAAATGAGAAAAAAAAACAAATGAAAATTTAATTAACAATGAAAAATTAATGAAATACACGCCTCTATAAATAATAAAAAAGTTGGTATAAAACATAATTTTTCCAACCTTCTGTTGAGTTCCCCGTTGGGAAAATTTTTTAACCGCTATTATCTTGAAACTAGCTTTTGGTGAGTTCACCTTTACTATCCGCAACGCCTCAATTGTATGTAATACAGTGGATTTCAAAGAATGTTTTAATTTTTAATAAACCTGTCAAGGTTAAATAAAACCAAAAAGGGTTTAAACTAGGGAGAGTAAACGCTACCTAAATAGATCTAAATTGCTATAACACTAGCGTTAAGTTTTAACTTAAACGTAAATAGCTTCAATGTAATATGCATTGTTAATTAAAATTTATTTTATTGCATTTGTTTGATGATTTTATTGCGTCTAGTTTTTTCGAACGTTCATTAGCTTGTTAAGTTAATATCTACTACAAAAGCGAAATGAATGAAATAACGAATAATACATCATAAATTTGCTTTTTTATAGTTTGCAAATTAATTTACAAATTGTATTTTTCAGGTTGCAGTTTTGAGAAATTAATAAACAAATCATCTGGAGGTCATTATAATAATACATTATCATTATTGATATTTCTTTATTTTTTGATTGATTGTTTGGTTCTAGATAGTATATATTGTTGCAAAAGTGCAGGAAGGTGGTCTCACCATTAACGATCAGTAAATTGCTTTTAATTTTTTTCATCTAATAAACCTAAATCAACTTGTTTGACAATTTTATGAACAATACGAGATATGAATCGTTTGGACCAACGATTCCACGTTTTATTTTATTTTGTTTGATTTTTTTTATATACACAATGCAAATATAGTCCGACGCAAGGATCTTGGGCTGAGACATCTGAAGGGAGCGGGCGGTAAAACGCATAAAAAGAAAAACACATCGGTATATGTGTTGTTGAACTCGGTATCTGTGCCGGTTAGGCCATGTTAAAATAGAATCAATTTCCGGCGTTTTGCCTTCGATTGCACGAGGCATCTTCAGGGATTTTTACTTTACGTGATGGGAACACTGAATGAGCTTGTGTTCCCCCCACATATGATGAAACATAAAATTTGCAATGGAAATTGAATCAGAAGGCACGATTCCCTTTCTAGACGTTCTTGTACAAAGGAAAGGAGATGGTTCCTTAGGACGCTCTGTATATAGAAAACCAACGCATACGAACAGGTACTTAAATGCAAATTCCCATCATCATCCAGCACAAAAGCAATCAGTCATTAATTCATTGGTTTACAGAGCCCTCGCGATTTGTGACCAAAATTCTTTACAATCGGAAACAAAGAAACTGACTCAAGCTTTAAGAGGAAATGGATATTGCACTGATGATATTAGACGATCAATTAGAAAATATAATAATTCTACTCCACGAAATGATACTGAATTATGAATAAGGAATTACCGATAAGAAATGTAGTTCTTCCATTTATACACGGAAACACAGACAAAATTGCAACATACGTACATTCTTGAATACACACAAGAAAATTGGACAATGTTTCAGATCGCCAAAGGACATTATTCCTTTTCAAACGGAAGGAATGTATGCAATTCCTTGTTCCTGTGGTGATGTCTATATTGGAGAAACTGGACGATCCGTATCGGCTAGGCTTAAGGAACATAAACGATGTATCAGAAAGAAACAAATTGTACAATCTGCTGTATCTGAACACCAACATTCTACTGGGCATGTCATAAATGTAAAAGAATC